>CM044435.1:45289840-45389108 GCA_024363595.1 Xenopus borealis | reverse complement strand
TATATATATATATATATATATATATATATATATATGGTAATGTTTCGAGATTTATTATACCCTGAATCAGAAAATCCGCCATCTCAGACCTGTCAAGGACATGTATAAGTCAAAGGGATTTGTTCCTATATCAATGGAAAGATATTGTGGTCTGCACCGGGTTTAGCCCAATAATCAGACAATAATAGGATGAAAAAAATCAGTTTGGGGGAAATGTCCTAAAAAATCACTCATAATTGCACAATTTTAGCATGTTTTTTTCCCAATCCAATTTGTTTGAGTTATTTTATAATTAAATATGGCAAAAGCATAAATGGGAATTTGGTCAAGCTTTTTTTCTTTGAATTATGAGATACCTTCGGATTTTAATAAATAACCCTCATAATGTTTTACAAGTTATAAAAATGCCAACTCCCCAACCCACTTTACTAATCTTGCTATTTGGCCCCCCCTCACTATCCATATTTATAATGTTATATAGGCTAGAATCTCCCTGCTATAGCATTTCCTTGAGACAAATCTCTGACCACACTGTAAATAATTCAGTATCTTTGACGGTTTTAACAAATATAATAATAAAGCATAAAAACAGCCAAATAAACTAGCGGCATGTACTGGATATTAAACCTGGGAGCTGGCTGTGTTTCACAGCCTTTAAATACTTTGCACACTGTGATCAAAATTGGACACATACCTGCTGTTCTTTGGCTTTCTCATTTCCCATTACCGTTAGCATCCCATAAATTATGTTTTCCTATATACCCATTATTTCCTAAAATACCATTATAACATTCTGTGTTTCACCTTAAGCATATATTTTCTTTATAGCTTTCATGTGTAATACATTTCTGGCTGTAGTAGTAACTAGAAAATGCTTGGAAACAGGCAGCAGTACAAATATCTTTAAATATATTTCTTTAACAGAACAGGTTCCTCTTGTGTTTTTATGATGAAGTGTCTCTAAATGCTGCAATGCTACATACATGGAATACATGAGAGTTATTGTGTACTAAATCATTTTTTAAAGTTTCAAATTACTAGTCAACCTCATCTTTAAAAGTCACTTGAGTTAAAAAAAAACAAAAAGACAAATGTATTTTTATGTATTTGAAGGGGTTGTTCACCTTTGAGTTAACTTTTAGTGTAGAGAGTGATATTCCGAGACAATTTGCAATTGGTTTTAATTTTTTATTATTTGTGGTTTTATAGTTATTTAGCTTTTTATTCAGCAGCTCTCCAGTTTGCAGTGTTGGCAATTTGGTTTCTAGGGAACAAATTACCCTAGCAACCCTGCACTGATTTGAACAAGAGAATGGAATATGAATAGGAAAGGGACTGAATAGAACGAAAAGTAATAAAAATCAGCAATAACAATACATTTGTAGCCTTACAGAGCATTTGTTTTTAGATGGTGTCAGTGACCCCCATTTGAAAGCTGCAAAGAAACAGAAGAAAATTGCAAATCATTAAAAAAACTATGAAAAATAAATAATGAAGACCAATTGAAAAGTTTCTTAGAATTGGCCCTTCTACAACATACTAAAAGTTAACTTTAAGGTGAACCACCCTTTAAGTTCAACCTCTCCAAACGACCCCCAGCGCACATACACACATAGGGGCAGATTTATCAAGGGTCAAATTTGAGGGTTAAAAAACCCTTGAATTCGACCATCAAATTTTGGCCGAATTTAAATCCTTCGAATTCGAATATATAATTCGAAGAATTTTACTGCTATTCGAATGATCGAATAGAAAAAATTTGATCGAACAATTCAAACTATTTTAACCATTCGATCAAATTTTTTTTTATTCAATCAAAAAAAGCTAATAAAATCCCTATGGGATCTTCCCATAGGGTTTAATAGCAATTCGGTAGGTTTAATCTGGTGAACTAGGCCGTCGAATAAAAAATTAAAGGGCAAGTAATTCGACTGCCGAATATTCAAATAGAATTTTATTCAAATTATTCGAATCATTCGATTCGATCGAATTTTCAAAATTCAATGGTCGAAGTGACCTTCAAAAATATTCGAAAATTCGAATTCAAATCTTTTTGGAAATTCGATCGAATTTCGAATCATTCATGAGAATTTGATAAAGCTGCCCCATATATAAAATATATATATTATCACAGTCCAGTGAGAAGGAAGGCCTCATTAGGACCTTTCTCAAAGAAACCTTCTAATGAGGACCAAAACATTGGACATTGATACAATACAATAAATAATTGAAGTTTTTACATGGGAGTGCCGGTTCTTTGAATACATGGTTATAAACCAGCAACACAATCAGGATCAAAGCTGAAAGTATATTCAAGTTAGTTAGGAGGCTCGCATTCACAGGTCGTACATAAAAATAACGGTGTTTATTAGTCAAAAATAAGAACTTTTTTTGGGCTTTATTTGCACCTAGGAAACTTACACCTCTACACAAGTTGTGACAGCATCCAGACAGCTACATACGGTATATATATATATATATATATATATATGGTCCCGCACTCCATACTTCAAGTGAATAAAAGTGTTTTTTTATCCTTCAATGCATTTCCAACGTTTTGGCCCACATTAGGGCCTTTATCAAGGATTTCTGATGTTGGTATCCCTTTAACTGTTCCTTTAAAAAGAAAGAGAGATTAAAGACAGATGCATACACATAGGGGCAAATTTACTATTATTCCCCAAAATAAAGTCGACCAAATTCGAAATTCGATAAGCATTCGACCATCGAATGCTTATCGAATTGTTTTAGGCTATCATTTTGCTCGATATACGATTTCTCGATGAATTCGTACGATCGGATACCGATCGTTCCATTTCACGAAAAAAACTTGAAATTTCCTTCGAGAGTCCGAAAAATTCGTACAATTCGAATGATCAAACGCTCCGATCGTACGAATGGTATTCGAGCAGGACTTAGCCTCAGAAGCCTATGGGCAGCTTCCCATAGACTTCTATTACAATTCGGTAGGTTCAATCTGGCGAAGTAGGCAGTCCAATAACTTTAGAATTTTAAATCCTTTGATCATCGAATGATCGAATATCCGATCATTCGATCTATTTGATCTATTCGATATTCAATGATCGAAGAGGCCAAATTTGCATATCCGATTTCATGAAAAATTTGTACTTTGAACTTCGATCATTTCACGTGAATTTCGTAAATCGGCCCCTTAGACATGAACACATTTACTATACCTCATGAGTCACAAACTATGAAGAAGGGAAGAAATGTCAGCAGCAACAGTTAATATGAACCCAGTTAGAGTTAGGGATAACTACACGTACTTCTGTCTAAGGCTGGTCGCACAGTACCCATGTTTTTTTTACCATATAACACAATATTATAGTACGTTTTTTTCCCTCTCAAAATATGTGCATTTCAAAAGCAATACATCTCAATTGTAGTACGGCTGACAAGCATGTAATTGTAGGAAGCAGTTATGATTAGGTTACAATAATCTAACTGAATGGCTCATGAATGATGATCAATTTCAGTAAAGGGCTGTATAAACATGCCAGCACTATATATATAAGGCATATTAAAATAATATTCATATTAACCAGTTTTTAATATTCAATGAATTGCTGTGATATGGGGGGTTGTGCGCTTATATTTTAAAACATTAATTACCTTAGTGCAGATCTGTGATGCATTAAGGACATGATTCTATCTACAGAACAGACTCGTCCATTTTTCTGACATAATTATGAATGGATCCTGCTTTTAAGGGCAGAATTATTTAAAAATTATCAAAATATTACAAAAATACTATAGAATGCAAAGCAATTCCCAGCAGTTTAATATTTAATATTAACACTTTGCTCACTGTCAGGATAATTTCCCTGTTTAATGTTTTCTACAAACTAAAACATCGATGTATCTGTTGGAGTGTCCATTTCACTGCCAATAGTACAGGACCGACCTGATAACCAGAATGTTAGGAACCTGGGGTTTTACAGATAATGGATCTTTTAATTATTTGGATCTTCATACCTTAAGTCTACTTAAAAATCATTTAACCGTATCATAAACCCAATAAGCTGGTTTTGTCTCCGATAACGGTTAATATTTTAGCTGGGATCAGGTACAAGGTACTGTTTTATAATTACAGAGAAAAGGGATATTTGTTATTATATTGATAAAATGGAGTCTATGGGAGATGGCTTTCCATCATTCAGAGCTTTCTGGCTAACAGGTTCCTGGATAATAAATCCCATACCTGTACCAATGATTCACAGAATGGGGCAGATTTCTAGCATTTTCCCCTTTCCCCAGAAAAAGAAATCACTCAGTAGAAATAATGGCTAGAAATCACCTTGTGTACCATTATCCTTAACCAGAACTGAATTACTATGCACCAGGTAAATAGCAAGCATGGTGTTTTGCTGTACTCAGCAGTAACACCAAAAACTACTATGTCAGAGCCACTTGTTATTATGAGCAGGCTGGTACATGTAATGAATTGCTTATAATGTCTCACCAGAACAGTATTAGCAGTATTATTAGGGAAAGTTTCATAATGGTGATTAAAATGGTAAAATACATACCAATAATGACTGCAAAAGAAGGATAAGATGTGTTTTTATTTGCTTTCTGTAAATATTTGTCATTGAAAGACATCCACAAAATAAAAAGTTTTGGAGCGGCATGGAATTTTCTGCTTTCGTTCAGGTTATGTTCAACAGCACCAGTAACAAGACCTTTAACAATATTCTATAAAGGTTATCTATGATCGTATTTTAGTTAAAGAACAGTATCTAAATCTATATCCAGCTACCATTCTGATCTGCACATTTACCTCCTCAATTACTGTATTTGTTTTGTGCAAATATAATTGAAATCAACAGGGTACTAAGTGGTGCCATATTATAAAAAGAGTGGCTGTTTATAATCTGATAATACTTTAAAACCATCAAGCCTTTTTAATTTTCAAGCCATGGGGCTTTTGCCCTCATGCGGTTCATTTATACACCCGCAAATACACTAAATATAATCCATTCATCTCTGTAAATGTTTGGCCTAATATAATCATTGCACAACATGAAATGTGATCCGCGGCCAGGTGGTTTTCATTGAAAACAAATCCCAGTACCTAAAATAATTATTACTTCTCCTGTCTGTTAAAGAATTTAAGATAATAAGAAGCTTTTTTCAGTTGTAATAGATTGAACACTTCAATATAAATAATCTGCCTCTACAACAGGTTCATCCCAGACTAATTCAAATCATACAGTTCACATTAATTGAGCAATTAAGGGGCAATATTTATACCTGTGTTTAACATGAAGCCAATAAATTGGGTTTGTTTAGCAAATGCCTTCTGCTTTTTTTTCAATAAAATCTATAGTCTATAGTGTGTTATTTGTTGAGCAAAATGCAAAACAGTGAATCTGAAAGCACTTGTTCCAATAACTATGAGCACTTGGAGAAGACACATAACCAAATACAGGTAGAGGGTCTCTGTAATAATGTGATCTCTGTGTAATAACATGGACAGCAACCAGAGTAAAGGTGGTCATACATTTAAAGGACTCAAATCAGCAGCTTAAATCTGCCTGTGTATAGCCACCTAAATGGCGGGGCTCCTTTTTATCTTTCTTAAAGAGATACTGACACCAGAAATTAAACTCTATTTTACATCTATCATAATAATGCTTTTGAAAGCTACTTTGCCATAATGTATGCACAAAGTTTTACATTACCTATCTGACTCTGTATGAGGGGGCTGCCATATTTGTGCAGCACAAGTCAGTTAGCATTGGAAACTGTTACTGACAGGCTGAGATGAGACAGGTTGGTTGGCAAAACAGTCAGGTTTAGAAACTGCAACTAACAATTATGTACAAAAATAAACTTCTCAGCAAAACACGATCAACATGACCTATAGGTAACTTTTATGTCTGTAATATTTTAAAAAGTATTTTTTTAGTGTCAGTATCACTTTAAAATAAACAGCTGATTGGGGGTGAGGGGGGTTAAAAACTAAAATAAGAGATTGATTTATTTTTATTATTATTATTATTATTATTAATAATAATTATAATAATAATAATAATAATAATAAAAAAACAAGCCCATACTTGTACATAGAGCATTTTTAAAGGACAATTCAACCCCTTCACCCCTTGGTGTGTAGTTCACGGCAGCCATCTTCTTCTCTTTGGAAATCTTCAGGAATAGAGCTGCATATTGGTGCATGCACAGTTGGAGCAGTTTTCCAGTTCACATCAACTGCACATGCACTGAAAGCCACAGAAATTGCAGAAACGCCAGAAGACACAAAGATTTTCGAGGAGAAGAAGATGGCCGCAGTGAACTCCGATGCCTTGAATCTCCACCAATGGGTGAAAAAAGTAAGTAAAAAAAAATAAGGTACCTGGGGTAGCAGCTAGGCTGGGGGAGGAGGGAGGGGGTCTATGTAGGTTAGGCTTTTTTTAATAAGGAGTTGAATTCTCCTTGAATTTCAACCCCCCCCCCTCCCAGGGTGCTAACCCAAATAGGTTAGAAGAGAAGATGGTCCCTGTAAACATCGCTGGAGGGGACCTGCATGAAGGGGTAAGTAGGGACTTAAGGGCAATAGCCTGGGGGTGGGGGGAGGGGTTAGCGCCTGGGGGTTCAATTCCCCTTTAAGGCAGATTATTGTTGTGATAAATATTTAAGAGCTTTTTTGTAGTTTTATTACATATATATATATATATATATATATATATATATATATATATATATATAACAAAAGGTAGACTTGCATTTAAAGATTGGCATTAAGTATAGGGCTACAGAGAGCCATGCGTCTTCCAATTGTCTTTTCTTGACACTCAGAGCAGGCATTGGGTATAGGGCACCAGAGAACCAGTCATCACCCAATGGTTCTTTCATGATATTCAAGGAAAGGTTATACATGCACTGCTCTTTTTTTGTTGGCTGTGTTGATAGTCCTTAAATCTTAATAGCCCTCTGTAACTTAGAAGCAGGCTATGCAAATGGGTATCTGTTTTTTGTTGTTGAGAGCAGAACTATGAAACAATTATGAAAATATACAATCCAGTCCACTCTGGGGTTGGATTTTATTGCCTCTGCTCTCTTCTTTTGCAAGTAATGAGCACAAGTACATTTGCCATGTGGCAGACCTATATACTTCAAACATGATTCTTTCCACATAATATGTTAAATAAATACATTTACAAAAGAAAAAAATGCTCCCAATAACTTGTGCAAATTCTACTTTCTGGCTTCTGCATGTCAAAAGAACAGTAAGAACAAAAAACTGCATTTGGGGCTTTATTTGCCCTTAGGGGGGGTCGAATTTCAAAGTTAAAAAACTGCGAAATTCGACCATCAATTTTTTTTAAAGGGCATTTTCGATTGAAAATGGATCAAACAGGTCCGTTTTCGATGGAATAAAAATGGATTGAATTGTTGGAAGGCATTGTTCGATTCGAACGATTTTGGCAAATATCTTTTGATTTTCTTTTTTTTCGACTGATTTTTTTTCGAAAAATCATTATTAAGGTTCCAGGAGCCCCCCTAGGCTACAATGGCAATTCGGCAGCTTTAAGGTGGTGACGTTTCGAATTCAAAGTTTAATTCAAACTTCTTAATTTTAATGTTCTAATTTTTTCAATTCATATCGAATTTTGGGCTATTCGATAGTCGAAGTAGCCCAAAATTACTTTGAAATTCTAATTTTAAAAATTCTAATTTTATTTGAATTTTCACTTCGACCCATAGTAAATCCGCCCCTTAGTTAATCTGCCCCTTAATCTTCTTTTCTTTTTTTTTGCACAATGAAGTCAATGTAATTCTAAGACATATTCCAGTATACATTAAATAATGGTTTAAAAGTGATTTGCAAATATATTAGCTTTTTTCCCAGCAAACATATGTACACACATATAAAATACAGCTGTCGTGAAAGAAAGGATTTATGCCTAGGTTAGTCAATATACATTTTTATGACAACGGTATAAGATCCATTATCTGGAAACCCTTTATCCAGAAAGCTTCAAATTACTGGAAAACCATCTCCCATAGACTCTGTTTTGATCATATAATAAAACAGTAGCTTGTACTTGATCCTAACTAAGATATAATTAATCCTTATTAGAGAGAAAACAATCCTATTGAGTTTAATTAATATTTGTATTATTTTTTAGGGGACTTAAGGTTTGGAAATTACAAATTACGGAAAGACCACTTATGTGAAAAACCCGAGGTCTTGAGCATTCTGGATAATAGGTGCCATACCTGTAATATGAATACATGTAGGGGCAGATTTACTAATGGCCGAATTCGACCATCAAAGTTTTTCTAAAGGGCTTTTTCGAATGAAAATGGACATATTTCGATCAAATAGGTCCATTTTAGATCTAATAAAAAACGTTTGAATTGTTGATCGCATCTTTCGAATTGAGCGGTTTGAACTATTTTGAGCAAATCTTTCAAATTCCTAGGACTTTAAATGAATATATTGCTTATAATGTTGTTTAATATATCTAACAATGTTTACACAGCAAGTTTGTTGCTTTCTTTCAGTTTTGGAAAGAAGGCAGCTGTGGTTTGATATTTCCTGCACTGTAATTTATAATTAATAAGATTACAACTTCCATTCATCTGAGTTTTTTTTTTACAATATGTGGCAGCAGAAAGAACCATAAAACCTTAAGTCCAAACAACAAGAGAAAAAAACAAACACGGCACATATGCGTTGTTTGTTATGCTCCATTAGTGCGACTTTCATACCTTAATGATAGGGATCTTCTGTCCTCATGTGGAGCTAAATTAAGTAGTGCCATGACTAAAATCCAATTCCCTTTCAGTAATTATTTTTGCAGAGATCATTTACCTACTTAAATGCTGCCAGCTTCATAGGGTATGATTTTCAGCATATGGTTTTCACTTAGACCAACCGGCTTGTTTGGGAGTGCAAACGAGATCTGGGTATGGTATACATTTATGAGCAATATTTCTGCCTGAGGTATATGAAATAATACTTCATTTAAGCAATTGAAGTTCCATGAGGACTCTTTCTACTATATTATTTTTCATCATTGAATGCATGCAGTAATTTCACAACCCAATAAAACATTCTTGAGAAGGGCCCTCGTACAACTTATACTTAAGGCATGTTCTTTCTAGCATCATCTGAAAGTTATTTGGGCGGCTCATTAGCATACAGACTTGCAAAACAATACGAGCTTAAAAATTGTTTTTCCACTAGTAAAAAAAATTACTTTAGCCATTATTTAAACTTTGCTCACAACCATTTTTTTATTTAAATGTTTTAACATTTCAGGTAGTGTTTAAAGGTTCAAGATCATGGGGCTTGTTTACTAAATGCAGGAACATTATAACCAATAGTGACCAACTAGCAGTTAGCTTTGAACGGCTTTATGCAAATTAGAAAACAATAGTAAATGGTTGCTATGGGTTATTACACTGGGGCATTTAGTACCTGATAAATTAGTTGCTAAATTGCACCTTTTCATTTATTACCGATGTAGGACCTATGTTAGTAGACAGAGGCACGTATAGGGAATTATTTGCTGAAACTCAAATTTTTCTGGACAGGTTTTTTGTCCAAAAACTCAAATTTTTCTAGATTTATTATATCACAATGCTGCAAAAAATAAAAATCTGAAAATTTGCCATATCAAACCTGTCTGGTCATGGTCAATGGCAGATGTCCCTATCCCAATTTGAAGATATTGTGGCTTGCGCTGGGTTTAGCTCAATAATCCAAATAATGTGTGCTTTTTGGACGATAACCCAAAAAAATCGAGCCATTCGGGAGAAAAGTGGTAAAGCATAATCAGAAGAAACTAGAAAGTTACATTTGTAGCACAAAATATGCATGCATGATAAAGTTTGTTTTCTAATACTTTTACACACTTTTGTTTTCTAACACATTTTTTTAGCAAATGTGCTAAATCAGTTCTTTTCTTCAATGTATACAATAGAGGAGTCTGAGTTCTCAGGCCCACTTAATAGCTGCACTGATGACTCAGCTCAATCTAGTCAGTGGCTTGATTAGGATATGATTAAAAAATGTATGTAAACAAGGCTCCAGGGCCTGATGGCATACGCCCCCTGGTTCTAAGAGAGCTTGATTCAATTTTAGACCAGCCCCTATTTCTGATTTTCTCAGATTCATTTTCATCTGGTATGATGCCAATGAATTGGAGAAAAGCTGATGTCATTCCAATATTTAAAAAGGGATTATGACATCAGCCTGGCAATTATAGGACAATAAGTTTGACATCTGTGGTAAGAAAATTATTTGAAGGATTGTCAAGGGATCACATTCAAAAGTTTGTCCTAGTAAATGGCATTATGAGCAGCAATCAGCATGGCTTTATGAAGGATAGGTCATGTCAGACAAATTTGATTGCTTTTTATGATGAGGTAAGTAAGATACTGGACTGTGGGGGGCAGTAGCTGTGATCTATTTGGATTTTGCCAAAGCATTTTATACCATGCTCCACAAAGGACTGTTGGGCTTAATGAAGTTGTTTGCACATGGATAGGAAACTGGCTACAGGATCAGGTACAGAGGGTGGTTGTTAATGGTACATTCTCTACTTGAAGTAAGGTTCTTAGTGGGGTCCCTCAGGGCTTGGTATTGGGTCCACGTTTATTTAACTTGTTCATTAATGACTTAGGGGAGGGTATTGTAAGTAATGTATCAGTGTTTGCAGATTACACAAAACTATCCAGCCAAATTAATTCCATCCAGGATCTGGCATCCTTTCAGAAGGATCTTGGCAAACTGGCAATCTGTGCAGCTATGTGGCAAATGAGATTCAATGTTGATAAACATGCACCTGGGATGTATAAATATCCAAGCCATGGATACCCTTAATGGGACTGTACTAGGCAAATCCATTATGGAAAAGGACCTTGGAGTACTTGTAGATGATAAACATGGCTGGAACAAGCAATGCCAGTCAGCAGCATCAAGGGCAAATAAGGTCTTGAGTTGTATAGAGTCACAGGAGGAGGGGATCATTCTTCCTCTTTATAGATCACTTGTAAGGCCCCATCTAGAATATCTCGTACAATTTTGGTCCCCATCAATCAAACAGGACATTATTATATTAGAGAGAGTGCAGAGAAGGGCAACTAAGCAGGTAAAATGTATGGAAAATCTTAGCTATGATGGAAGACTGGACAAATTGGGCATGTTAATGCTGGAGAAAAGGGGAGATATGATGACTATGTATAAATATATAAGGGGATCATATAATAATCCCTCTAATGCTTTATTTACCAGTAGGTCTTTTCAGCTGACACAAGGTCACCCTTTCCAATCAGAAGAAAGGAGGTTCAACCTAAATATTCGGAAGGGATTTTTTACAGTGAAAGCTGTGAAGATGTGGAATTCTCTCCCTGAATCAGTGCTACAGTTTAATACATTAGATAGCTTTAAAGGACCAGTAACATCAAAAAATGAAATTGTTTTAAAGTAATAAAAATATAATGTAGTGTTGCCCTGAACTGGTAAAACTGCAGTGTTTGCTTCAGAAGCACTACTATTATTTATATAAATAAGCTGTTGTGTTGCCATGGGGGCAGCCATTCAAAGAAGAAAAGGCTCAAGTTGCACAGCAGATAGCAGATAAGCTCTGTAGAACATAATGGTATCTGTTATCCATTACTCATCCTGTGCCATGTAGCCATTTTTCAATTTCCGCCATTGTTACTAAGCAGTTTGTTTATATGAACTATAGTAGCGTTTCTGAAGCAAACAGAGCAGCTTTAACAGCGCAGGGCAACACTACATCACATTTTCTTTACTTTAAGACACTTTAATTTTTTAGTGTTACTGTTCCTTTAAGAAGGGGTTGGATGGCTTTTTTTTAACTAGTGAAGGAATACAGGGTTATGGAAGATAGCTCATAATACAAGTTGATCCAGGGACTAGTTTGATTGCCATATTGGAGTCAGGAAGGAATTTTTTCTCTAAGGCAAATTGGAGAGGCTTCATGTGGAGTTTTTTTGCCTTCCTCTGGATAAACTAGTAGTTAGGCAGGTAAAATTAAAAAAAAAAGTCAAAAGTTTGAACTTGATGGACATGTGTCTTTTTTCAACCTAACTTACTATTCTCAGTTTCATATACTGTATTATTATTATTTGAGATACCTTTGAATTGATTAAAGGTTAAAAAGTTACTCACTACTTGGCAGCAGGCCCTGCATAGTGGTTCTAAAATTATTAACATGTATTTCTATAGCACCAACTTATTTCGTAGCGATGTGCTTCTATATCTAGAACCCACTGTACTTTAATACATCAACACAAACAAGTGGTCTTTTCCAGTGCATATACAAGCAATTGGGCATAGCAGACAATATAATGTGTGTTATAGCCTATGCCACCATATGCTCAAGGGGGATTTTAAGTGCCTTTCTCATTTTAAATACTAGAGGTTATTTACACATGCACAGCAGAACTGTTATCTTTGGAAGCCATCCTAGCAGTCAGATGTAGAGAGTACAGTTGCATATATAGTATCATGCACTAACTTCATATTTAATAAAAGACACCAAGTTTGCCCAGGAGCACTAACCCATAGCAACCAATTAGATCTTCGCTTTCTAAAAATTTGCTATGCGTTACTATTCCTGGGCAAACTTAGTGCATTTTATTACATAAGAGAGTAAATCTTCTTGGAACACTACTTCTTTCATTTGGAAAGTGATCTGTGTGCCCCCTTAATTTCAGGACTTTATATTTAGAGTTATATTGAACAGGACCATGGAGCACTGCAGGACAAGACTGGTTTGTAGTTAGCAAGAGTGCATTGTACAATTTAATGTCCAAGAAGTCAGTAATCAGTAAGAAGTCAGTAATCAGTTGATAAATTAAATAAGGTGGTTGTTTTTTTTTGTTTTTTTTTAAGTAATCTTTGGTTGTTAGCCTAGTTCTGATTGATAGTCAGTCCCTACTGTAATTATTTTTTTATTTAACATTCTTTTTATTGTACAGTATGATCATGCAATTTCACATGTGCCAAATAACAAACCCTAATAAACCAGCAGTAGTAGTATTTTAGATTTGTGCATGTTTATCCTAGCATGATAGCAGTAATCTGAATGGAAACAGCTAATGTTTTGCTGCTGCTTTCCCTATGTCTATTTGTAAGAAAAATCAAGAGTTATAAATATCCTTAAACCCTTTAACTACAGATAACACTTCCCATAAATTAACATATGCAAACAATTGTATTCAATGGTATTCGAGCAGGACTTAGCCTCAGAAGCCTATGGGCTGATTTCTTTGCTGAAAACCTATGGGCAGCTTCTATTACAATTCAGTAGGTTCAATCTGGCGAAGTAGGCAGTAGAATAACTTGAATATAAATGTATTAAAGCTTAAAGTAGAGCTCACCCGGCAGACGTATGTTTCACCGCTCCTACGGCTGCTGTCGCGAGATGTCGGCACCTCCAAGCCGGCTAGTCCATTCACTCCATGTGTATCCGCTTGCTAGCGCACATCAGGATTGCAGAGGAAACATGCTTAATGAAAATATTATGGCTTTATTGCTGAACACACCAACATCTTTGTGACAGTGGGAATGACTTTAACATTTTTATTTCTTGATCATCGAATATCGAATAGATCGAATGATCGGATATTCGATCATTCGATCTATTCGATATTCGATGATCGAAGAGGTCAAATTTCACTTTATGGTTTCACGAAAAATTTGAACAATCGTTATTCGATCGAATTCAATTGAACTTCGATCATTTCACGTGAATTTCGTAAATCGGCCCCTTACTGTGTAGCCTTTACAGAACATTTATTTTTAGATTTAGGTTTAGTGATTCCCATTTGAAAGCTAGAAAGAATCATGGGAAAATGCCAATAGTTCAAAAACTATAACAAAACAAACATTGAAGACAAAAAAGTAGCTTCTTTTTGGCTATTCTATAACATACAAAATGTTAATTTAAAGGTGAACCTCCCCTTTAAAAGCATGGTGACAATTTCATTGATAAAGTGAGAATTGAAGAGCCAATCTCCATCTCTACATGCACATAAAAATTGGGATAATCTGGGACAGGGTGAATAACTTTTATATATCAGGTGCAGGCACAGATATTTTGTTGTCACCCCTGAGCTTCTGAAAGTATTGTTTGGAAACAGAGCCTGCACTTACCCAGACTGAGATGTTGATTTAAAGAAATTACCTGTACATGGTTTCATGCATGCAGGCATCATTTCAATCAGGAATTAAATAGAAAAGTAGAATGTCTTCATATAGTGAACATTTATCGTAGCAATGAACTAAGTTGGATGAACATGTTTCTTATTAAGCAGATAATATACACACAGGGGTAAATGGTTAACCAGCAATGCTGACTTAGTTATGAATATACATTCCATAGAGAGAAGAAGAATATCATATGTACAGCTTTATATACAGGAACGCAATAAGGAATAATGCCATATACTTACCGCCATAATTTTCTTGTACATTAGCCATTCTGAAAATGGGATCCTTTTAACTCAATATAAAGTAACACTTGACATTTGGCTGCTTTGCCTTAGAAAACTCCTGTGCATCCTGTGTTTGAGGAAGAGTAATGGTTATTAAGTAAGCAAGCAAGGATGTTTTCTTTTCTGTAATCTGTCAACTTTATATCATTCTATTCTTTGAAGATAAATTGGCTGAAATCTGAATCTCACATGAAAAGCACTAACAGTCTATGTTTAATGATTTAAGTGACCCTGCGGTATGCAGGCATAAAACATCTCTCCGACCGAGTGAAATGATTGAGAAAATCTAGAGATGACGACTGAAATGTGTTATTCCCAATTCAGCTGCTTTGTACAGTACAGCCAAAGGACAAGTATTCAAATATTTACTGTACAGATAAATTATTTTGTAAAAGAGACGTGATCTCTGATATCGACAATGTCTAAATTCTGAGATGCATAATTATTTCCTGTTCATGCATTTACATATAGCAAATAATGTAACCAAACAGTTCCAAGATCATAAGGCCTGGCTTCTAATATCATCATATTGAACAATAGTGGAATATTATTATTATTTTCTTGCAATAAACAAATTTCAGTAAGTCATGTTAAATCAATAACACCATTTTAACAATGAAATAGGCATATACATTTTTTAAAAATATTTCCTTTTTCTCTGTAACAATAAAACAGTATCTTGTACTTGATGCTAACTCATATATAATTAATCCTTATTGGAAGAATAAAACAGTAACTTGTACTTGATGCTAACTCATATATAATTAATCCTTATTGGAGGAATAACAATCCTATTGAGTTTATTTAATGTTTAAATTATGTATTAGTAGATTTAAAGCATGGAGATCCAAAATAGGGAAAGAACCCTTATCTCGAAAAGCCCAAGTCCCGAGCATTTTGAATAACCAGTCGCATATCTATAATACATATTGAAATCAACTACACAATTTCAAATAAATAAATGACAGGGATGGGCATTAAACTTGTTAAAGGTTACTCCTGATTGATTTCTATTGGATAGGGCAAAGTTTGCCCATTACTGTAGTTACTTTAAGCATTTAGGGGAGAATGTAATTAAAGTTGCAAAGAGAAAAGCATTGCGCACCAATAAGAATGTAATGTAATATTGTTCCTTAAACTTGTTTTGCATTGCAAATCTTTATTGCGCATTGGGGATTATAATTGCGCACTCTTAAGAAGTGCTTGAAGGTGTCGTAATCTTTTGGAGCAAACATTGTGACTTTTTCAGTAAGAAGTTTTATTACATTGACAGCGCATTAGTGCAAAGTATAAAATTTGCAAACGGTCTTACGCTGGCGGAAGTGGTCGCTAAACAGTAAACAGCTAAAAAGGTATATTGCATTCGCGCAAAGCAAAATATCTTCGCGCAAAGGCTTAACTTTTCGCATTGCGAATAATTTTTGCGTTACTGACGTATATTACATTTCCCTATTAACTGTTATTTGCAGTACCCTAATAATGATGCAGAGAGAAAAGTTCAGTGGTCCTAAATAGCATATCTCTTGTAGTTGTTGGGGGCTGTTTTGTTAGTATGTTTATTAACTTACAATTACATATTTATTGTGAACAAAAATCTGTTCAAAATTAGACATCTGCTGTCCCAAAAGTGTTTTTTTCAGTTTTGGCTATTATCCAGTATCACAAAACATGCAGGGACACAATCCAACCAATTTTAAAAGATTAAATAACATCTTTATTAAACCATTTTAATTAAATTCAAATATGACAAATGCTGTAGTTTTCTTCTATTTACTGGAAAACAGTTACAACTGCTCTTTATTTATTAGTATTCAGATGAGGAAATATTATCTCAAGTAAGCCAGCAGTAAGGCGGCTTACGAAAATACTCCATGTCAGACCTGTCAAGGTCCTGTAGAATTCAATGGCAGATGTCCTTTTTCTATCTTTTTGAAGATATTGTGGTCTTCTGAACAATAATCTGAACAAATCAGGGTTTTCGGGCAATAACTTGAAAAAATCCAGCATCAAATCTGAAAAATTCGTACAATTAGAGTTTTTGCTTAATTTTATCGAGACTTTTCCTGACCTGGTTGAGTTTGTTTTATTGAAATTATGAGAAAAACTTGAGTTTTACAAAATAAACCCCTGGGTGTCATATAGTGCATTCAAGTGATATAGGGCCCTGGTCCCATTCTTGGTCATAGAGTCTATTGAGTGGTAGTAATGCTACTGGAAGGATGCCAAGTCCTTGCAAAGTGTTTTTTCTACTTTGTAACCTGTCCCATGTTACTAAGTCCATGCTTTCTCAGTTGCTTGATAAGTCTGGTTTGGTATCTTTTCTTGAAATTGCTTATCAATGAGGATTCATAATGGGGTTTTTAACTGTTAAAATATCAGAGACAGTGGAAAATGCTTGCAGTGCTGTACGTATACTTACCTACACTTCTTAGCTAAGATTACCAAAAAGAATTTCCTTTTGTTTTTCCCAATTATTTGTACCTACATATTATTGATTTCATTTCAACATCTCTGTAAATGTTGACAGGATAAAAAATGAACTCCAAGTTTAGAAGACCAATAATAATTCAGCTGAACAACTACCAATTGGCCATCAGATGTATAGACTAAAAAGTGTTAACAGCTGGTACTCAAGGCACATTCACTTACATTGATGCCATGCACAAAGTGCAATTTAGCGTGCAGTTGCATGTTTTTTCCCCACAATGCTGTGCTTTTTACAAAATTTTTGCGAAATTGAGGGCACAATGGCCAATTCATTTGTCACAACTGCTCTGCATCTACTGAATCATGTATGAAAATTGACTTGTGTGTTTTGCTGCAAATAGGGGCAGTTGCTGCAAATATTTTTTAAATCTGCCTGGCATCATTTCCAGTGTTTGGCATGCAAGGGATGTCTGCACCTAGTTCTTCGGGTGCATCTGCACTTCAGTGATTATTGCAGAGTCCTCCAGCTCCAAGGTTCCCTGAGCATCATCCATCAATAGGCACAGCAGCACCAAATTTGGAATGGAAGTACCTTTGTTAAAAGTGGTAAGACACAACTCACTGTAGGGAAAAGTGCAAGCATCAAACTCCTATAAATGACCCCTTATATGTGTTTTTATCTGATATTTTCTCTCCAAGAGGTCCTAAAGGACAAGGGCAAATACCCTCTTTGTTCTACCCTTAAATTGGTTCTGCTTGAAGGTGCACCAATAATATTTTCATACCTGTATTGTGGCTATGGCTTTGTGTGCCAGAGTGGACCACCAGGAGATTTGCATACTGTTCTAACGGAAGGACATCTTGGATCCTTAGAACTATTACACATTGTACTACAGAGTTTGCCAACATTTTTGTTCCTTTTGTGACTGTTGTGACTGAATTTCATCTCATACATTGGCTTGAGTTAACATTTTGTCATCTGTAGCATTTCTTTTGTTCTTTTCTGCAGTTTTAGTCCAAAATATCTGAACAAACATAATCTTGCTTCTTTACTTTTTAAACTTTTGAGCAACAATATGTGCTTTTGGGTGGGATTGGGTCCATCGCTATAATACCAAGCACTTCTCTCAATAACTGAGTGAATCATAAAACAAACTTGTCCACTTGCGGGTGTAAAACAATGATGCACTCCATGTTTAAAACAGAGAACACTTGTACCCTAATAGCATAAAGATACTTCTGTGCTTTCCTCAAAAACATAATCCATCTAACGTACTTCAAAGATATTGTTAGAGAATATTATAGTGTAATAATTATCAGATGTGTTTTTTTTGTATTCGCCCTCACTCTTTTAAATTAATACTCACACTGATCAGAGGCACTAAATAGAAACATGAATAATAAAAAGTATCAATAACAATACATTTGTAGTCTTATAGAGAATTTACTTTTTTTTAAATGGGGGTCAGTGACCCCTATTTGAAAGCTGGAAAGAGTCAGAAAAATAAGTCAAATAATTAAAAAAATATAAAAAATGAATGTCAAGTTGAAAAGTTGCTTAGAATCAGTGTTGGACTGGCCCACACAGGGATACCAGGAAAACTCCCGGTGGGCCCAGGTGTCAGTGGGCCCTCTTGCTTCTAACAATTTGGCCTATTTCATGTTCATTCCCTATTTCTTTATGTGGAAAAGGAGGCTTGATAATGGAAGAATAGAGTATAGTAAGTAGATCTAAAAGAATAGGAGAATAAAGAGGTTAAGTGAGGAGAGAAGGAATAATAGTTTGGAAAGTTGGGCCCCTGGTCTGAGGTTTTCTTGTGGGCCCCTGGTCTAAGGTTTTCTGGTGGGCCCCTGGCATCCCAGTCCGACACTGCTTAGAATTAGCTATCCTATAACATACTAAAAGACAACTTAAAGGTGAACTACCTCTTAAATATATACAAAGTCTATTTTTTCAGGTTATGTAGTTCCTGGATATGTGCTTGTTTTTGTCCAAAATATCAAGTTGTACATTAAAAAAATGAATTATCCTTTTCAGGCCTAGTCATTAATGAAGATTATTAGTATTATCATCATGATGAATACAAGGAAGAAACATATGAATGAGAACCTGAAAATAAAAGCATACATTCAAATTCTTCCTATTTAGGATGGATAGTTAGGTTAATTGAATTTGGGACATGTACCCCTAGCTAGCATTGCTTTTGCATGTATGCAAACTTTTGGACTGATTTGGGTTCATAAACTCAAAATACATTTTTTTTACTAATTGTGAAATGTGTGTCCTGAGTCAAACCCTTCCAATTAAATGGACTGGCAGACACATTTGTCAGCTGTATATTTGCTAAATGATCTCCATCAAGAGAAGGGTAAGTGAAAGCAAATTACCCATTCGTTGGTACAGGACAATGCTTGTCTGCAGATAAGTCATTTTTTGTACTGGCAGATTCATTATGCCTTTTCAAGAAAGGGATGGATGCCTTTTTAACAAGTAATAAAATACAAGTCTAATAGAATTAATAGTCTGATCCAGGGACTGGTCCAAAGAGTCAGTACTTTTTCAAGCAAAGTAAAGACAGCTGGGTCAACAAGACATTAAATAGGATTTATCTGAGTAAAAGTTTGAACTTGATGGCTATGTGTCTTTTCTTTTGTCGGATAATCTGTAAAATGACTGTATAATTTCGATGGTTGTTTCAGTGTGCATGGTGCTACTGTAAAACTCCTGTGTGTCATTCCACTAAAATTAAATACAGTAGTAGACTGTACAGTACCAGTTGGAAAGAGGTAATTAGTGCTTGAAACCCTTTCAAATGATTGTTTTGTCCCTATCTGAAGCTAATTAGTTGACACATGATAGTGTTGTTGCAGATAATTGTAAACAGTACAAATATCTAGTCCTGTAAAAGCCACTGAACCTACTGGGAAGTCTACGAAGAAAGCTAGTGCATGCTGAGCAGAGGCATCAATTTAACAAATATTTTGACACCTCCCTCCTATTTAGAACTGCCACTGGGAAAGCAGCATGGGTCCGTGACTAATCTTGGATGTGTTAATTCTTTCAATCCACATTTATACCCTGGCTAGTGTGCATCTAATTGTCAGGGTATATCTCTTGAGAAAACAAGCTTTAATTGATCTTCTTTACATGTCTAGGCACTTCTGCCAAACTAAAAGCATTGTGTTGAGTATTTTTTTTTTATTTCAGAGACCTATGATTTCCAATATGCAACACATTTAACTAGTAGTCCTATTAAATTTAATTGCCCTGTGCAGCAAACGACTAGCTTAATCATGTTTCATATTCTGAATGTAACTAAGTCCAGATTGTCTATGAAATGGAAGCACATAGATTTATCATATGGTATTGTCCCATGCCAGTTTTTACTTCATTTACATATTGTCTGTCCTCTTCCTCTGCCTGACATATCCCTCTTTGTTATTAGAAATGTGGGCATTTGATGTCCATTAAGGGCATATATAATTTATACGAAAGATTACCCCTATCCCAGCATGGATGAAAGAACCAGCTCCTTTCACCTAAATAAATATATGACCTCAAGTGAGATACTGCCTGCCATGGCCTTTTGAGAATACCTGTCTATATTACTCAATTACTCATATCTCAAGCACATGAATAATGAATATAGAAGAAAATACATTCATAAATGAATCATGTTGCATGTTCTGAAATGATGCAAACAATATGCTAACCAGATATCTGGCAAAGACAAACAGATCTTGGGTGGCTTCCTTGGTTGAAAGATCAGGGAACCTACGTAATAGTATAGTGCCTGCTAGTGCAAGAGTGAACACTTTTGGGGGCTTTCTCTTTTCCCCCACTCTATTATAACCAGCATAATTTTTGAAATCTGTATTTATATTTGTAAAATGTCATGTTATTAACTATGCAACTAGTTAAAAAGCTGAGAAGAATAGCAAACACAAAACCATTAAAATGCACTTTATATCTGAATGTTTTTGATAAAGCTAATGCAGTAAATGTGCCTCCGCAATATTTAAGGTCTGCTACATCAGAAAGGAGATTATTTATTTAGAGATCTACAGTAAAAACATTTCATTCATCGGTTCAAGCAGTCTGCTTAAAGGAAAACTATACCCCCAAAATGAATACTTGAGCAACAGGAAGAATCTAACTGGTATATATATTTCAGTAAATATTGTCAGTGTCGGACTGGCGGAAACCGGGAAAAAACCCGGTGGGCCCCAACCCTCATGGGCCCCCGTCGGGCCAGACCCCCCTCTCCCCTTCCTAATTTCAAGTTAAAAATTTGGTGACGCACGGCACCTAGCCTTGGTGTGCAGCGCCCGGCGTGCATGCACAGTGATGCACTCTGCCCATTGCCATGTAGTGATGACAGTTCCCACCGGCTCAGTTGTTATAAGTGAGGGGGGGTCAGAGGGGGTCCCCAGGCCCCTAGTCCGACCCTGAATATTGCCCTTTTACATCTCTTGACTTGAACCACTATTTTGTGATGGTCTGTGTGCTGCCTCAGAGATCACCCGCTAAGGGGCAGATTTATTAAATTCACATGAATAATTCGAAGTTTGATCGAATTTCAAAAAGATTCGAATTTGCATCATCAAATATGCAAATTAGGCAAATTTGACATCGAATATTCAAATTCGAATAATTTGAATATTCGAATTTAATTTTATTCGACTATTCGATGGTCGAAGTACTTCCCCCTAAATTTTTATTTGACCAGATTTGCCAGATCAAAGCTACAGAATTGGGTATCATTATTTTTGATCGAATAAAAATCATTTGATCGATCGAAAAAATAGTTCGAATCGATCGAAAAAATTATTCTAATTGATCGAATCGAACGATTAATCGATCAAATTTTTTCTATTCTATCGTTCGACCAATCGAATAATGGTAAAATCCTTCAAATGCGATATTCGAATTCGAAGGATTTTACTTCACATACTATTCCCATGGTCGAATTTCGAATTTTTTTAAGCCAATAGTAAATCTGCCCCTACTGTAACAGGAAGAAGTGTTGAAGCAAAATACACAACTCTGTCTGTTAATTGGCTCATGTGACCTAACTATAGTTTGTTTGGTATGTTTGTGTGCACCATTGAATCATACGATCCCAGGAGGCTGTCCTTATTTTTTAAAAAGGATGACCTAAAAAAGTATATTATTATGGAAATGGGTTATTTACATGAAGCAGGGTTTTACATATGAGCTGTTTTATGCAATATCTTTTTATAGAGACCTACGTTGTTCGGGGGGGTATAGTTTACCTTTAAAGTGTATATATTGTTGAAAAAATAAACTTGGTCAGCTGCTATTGCTGATATTGTATGAATGCCCAGTACTACATTATTTTGAAAAGGAGCTGTAAAGGCCAATAAGAAATCATCTGTCCTGAGCAATTTTGCATCATATTTGTTTTTAGCTTGGATCCTGGGTTTCATGCTACATTTTCCCATGTCAATATAGTGACAGACATTAACATATATGCAAAGCAAAAGTAAACAAAACAGGGATTGTACATATATGACAATTCACTAATTTTAGACCCTTACGCCAGGCGAAGTTGCGCACTGATGAATGATAATTACGCAAATTCACTAAGATCAAAATTTTCCTGAACGTTACCACTTACGCTAGACTTTACTTTGCCTGGTCAGACCAGGCAGAGTTCAATACAATAGATAGGAGTTAGAAAAAAAAACGCTGGCGTGTTATACCATTGTAGGGCGATTTATTTTTGGGGGGGTTACCCTCCTTCCCCCTACATTTCCTAACATATGGCAACACAACTATACAGGGGGCACATGTAGGGCAATAGGACAACTTTATTTTTTAATTAAAGGTTTCCTGGGCTTGTGTAGTGCAACGTAGTGGCTGTAACATATACTTCTATTATACTTTGAAATTTGCGCCGTATGCAAATTAGGCATCGCTATCGTATATGAGCTTTGCCTGGCGAACAAACGGTAGCGCTACTTCACTAACGTTCGCCGCCCTGAGTGCAAATTTGCATCTTAGTGAATTTGCATAGTGCTGGCGAAAATTCGCCTGGCGAAGTGCGGCAAGCGCTATCGAAGCCAAAGCTAGCGAATTTTCGCATTTTAGTGAATTTGTCCCTTAATCCCTAAGGCCTTATGTGGGGGTTAAGGGCACACTTTCTATATAATTTCAAGACTTATCAGTACAAAATAAATTTCTTAAATCCTTCTTCACTGCATGTTCTATAAAGGAGCATTATAACCCTGAACCTCATATGTAATAAAATGTGCAATGTTGCTTCCAATGGAATAACCCATGGCAATGATAAGATGTTTGCTTTTAAACAGATAACCAATAAACACTACCTGCTGATTGGGTTGCTAGTTACCTTTAGCAACACTTTTTATTATGTAAACCCTATAATTTGACAATACTTCCCAACTATATATTTTTCAGGCATGACCAGCACCATGTGGATATTCAGGAGGTCCACTGAATGTAACTTCCAATTAAGTACTCCGGGTGGGTGGCCTCTTCTAGTCTTCTTTACAGTAATCCCCTACCAAAACAATGTCTGAAGCTCTTTCATGCATCTCCCATGTTCTGCCATGCACAAAAGTGCACAGTTCTTTGTGTCCTTCCCATTTACCCATGCACAGTCCAACGTAACTGGTATTACAGACTATAGAGTGTTCTTTTTAAGGATCTTGATAAAAGGCCTGGCAAGCTTGAAACATTGCCCTGTCATGATAAGTCCTGCTTTGCAATATTTCAACTGATTCAGTGAGCTACTGGATTATTTCAATGTGGATATCTGACCCTGTAGCAAATGAGGGTCATCCAGTAAAGCATCATAAATAAGTTGTATATATTACAGAGAATAGAGCGCTCCTTCCTTGTCCAGGGCCAGATTTAAAGTTGTTGCACCCCTAGGTGCCCCCCCGCTCGCATTCAGCCCGCCTGCTTGCACCCAATCCGACCTCCCCCTGCTTGCACCCAATCCAACCTCCCCCTGTTCGCACCCACAATCGTCTCACCTCTGATGCTTCTGGCCCAGCGCTATAGCTTCCTTTGGGGACTGGGTGGACGGGAGATTTAAAATCCCACCCAGTCCCCTGTGAAGATGTGGCCAGTGGGCCCTCAATGTTTACAGTCCTAGGCCTGGGACTACCCACAAATCCAGGCCTGTCCTTGTCTTTATGACTTGTTCAGAGGGTTTGTGCTTAAGTTTTACATTTTATTAAAGCCTGAGATAAGCCAAACAAGGCCAGTGGTACGCTCTGGTTCCCTAAATAGTTTTCAAAACTTTAGATTCACACTGATGATAATAAAACCTTCTTTGCTATTATGAGTGATACAAAATATGTTGGCGCTATATACATACATGTTAATAATAACATTTTAATAATAGGAGAATATTACTATGATTTCAGCATGCACCTTATTTTTGTGTGTCTCTAGTTTGGTACTAACATTGATGAGCTATAACAGGGGTAAACTACAAAAGTATCTTTTCTAGTCTCTTTAGTCATGAAACCCTCTGTGCCAGGAATACTTCTTAATGTTTCTAGGAAAACAGGAACAATCTTAAGCAAGGCATGACATTCCTCTCTAAAACTATTTTTTTGCACAATGAAAGGGAGTTGAGGTTTAGTGAGGTCTGAACTTTTCATATAACTCTTTTTAGTATAAGATGCTAACTCAGCAACTACAATACCTCCCACATGGAAAACATATCTGAGCAGTTCCACTTGCAAGAAGAATAAGATAGACATAAAGGAGCATCAAAAACAATATCTTAGCCTGCCCCACTGCAAAATAAAATGAATTACATTTTCAGCCCTTTCCATTTAGGGTTGCCACCTTAACAGTATTTACTGGCCTGCAAAACTGATGCTTCATACCAATGTTATTAATACAGAAGAAAGATGGTTCCCTCCATTCTGCTAAAACAACATTCATTTTTCCAAGCCATTCCTTTGTAGACATCTTTAAATCCATGTATTTAAAAGAACGTTTACTTAATAAAAATAAAACTTTTTCCATTTTACTACTTTGCCCTTTTGTTGCCTGAAGCTCAATGACACTTCATAGCATTAGCATGAACAAGGCATTTAATGTCATAGATTTTCATTTTACATGTCTTGTTGTCAAAGAAACCCAAAGTGAATGTGCAGGGTTTATTAAAAAAGAAGATGAGAACTGGAGGTTATAAAAACATATATATATGTAAAAGAAAACATGTAAGTCATACTTTGGCTGATCTCTGAAGTACTTCAAAAGTTTAGAGAAACAGAGAAAATACAAGTTTTTAGCACTTTGCCCATATAAATAATAGATGAAAGATTACTATATACTATATACATGCAAACAGCAGTGCATACACATACATATTATATATATTTATGTATTGGCCTTCAGTTTAGAATTTACTGAAAGAAAGTATTTCTGTATGAAATAAAACAATCAATATTTTCAAAAGAAAAACAATATCAGAGGATGTGCCAATGGACCAAGACTCCAACCAAGGAAAATTCCACCATCATCCTATATAATACCTATAACATTTTGAACTGTCTACATCTAATTGTCCAGGGTCCACCAGTTCAGCTTGTGAGCTGATCAGTGTATGGTCACATTTAGGGTGATTTGAACAACATTCCTTATCACTATCCAATGCTGTCCTATTATGATAAAATACCCATGCAAATCTATTAAGCCTACTGGGAACATAGTCAGTTGTCACTGAGACCATGCAATTTTAGAAAAGTGGAGAGCACACTCTTTAACTAAAAATGCATCTACATTTTTGGAGACCTATGGGCAACCTCAGGGTACTCATTACTCGGGGTGTTTACTACTTGATAATTCATTGAGACCATGGGCAGCCAAAAGCACATACTAAATATTGTCAAGGGCATAGTTGCAACATGAAAAACACTCAAGGTTATCTCATAGCCTGTACAGAGGGATAATATAAAACCATACCAGAATAGGTATTCTCTCTAGGGAGTGCATGACCACAGGATTATTTTAATATACTGAGATTATTGATGGTCAATACACTATTCTGAAGCTTTAAAATGTTGAATAAAGGGAGGTTAAGATGCTCATAGCTTGAAATTTCTGGGCTACAGATACCCTAATACTTTAGCACTTGATACTATGCTTGATAATGACAGGAGCTTTAAGGAAATGCCTGTAGATAAATGTAGAGCATTGGTAGAACATTTGTTAAGAGTTCAAGCCTGGAAAGGCAGACATCTCGGGATTTACTCCGAATTTCTATATTTCAGAGTGATGCTTGTTTGTGGATTGTATTTTGAGCAGGGGTTAAAGAAAGGGAATACAGTAGGTCACGGTTTGAATTAGGGTTGCCACCTCACCCCTTTAAAACTGAACACATATGGAATCCACAGCCCGCATGGCTAATTTGCAATTCATTTAGATGTATGCTGCAGACTGAACTTATTTATGTGCAGCCATGCATCTAAATGAATTTCTAATTAGCCATGCATATGTGTTCGTTATACTGGGTTGCAATCCTAATGTGAAAGGATATTTAGCAGAGACAGGGCTATAATTTGTGCAGCAGGTGTAGAATCATGGGGGAGGCTAATGAGTGCGGAAAGCTAAAATCTAGGAAAATGCTTTCATGCGAACTACTTAATCTGTTACATAAACAGATTATTTTCAGTATTTAATTGTACTGCCTCTGGGAGTAATTGAATTTATAGTGGATAAACTGCTTCAGCTAAAGGCTGGGGCTGGGGTACAGGATAACGGCATTCACTTTAATTCACCGCTATGAGTTTGGGCAAAGCTTCTGAGGCAATGAGGAGTCTATGTGTGATAGCCAGCTCAGTTCTTTGTGGATTTAATATAAAAAGCAAGCGTTCAATCATAAAATGCAATGCTTTCACCTTTTCTGCTTACTGAGCAATACCAGCAAACATGCAGCAGGACAGAGGGCAGTACCTGGAAGCAGCACCATGGATTTAACAGTCTCTGGTACGTAAAGGGTTCTTTCTGCATTGATCTCTCAACATATTTAGCCATGAAGCCAAATACAGTCTTATCACTAGGGATGGCGCGAACCGCGGTAAAAAAGTTCGCAAACATGTTCGCAAACTTGCGTCAAAAAATGCGAACGGTTCGCGAACGTCGCAAACCCCATAGACTTCAATGGGAAGGCGAACTTTAACAGCTAAAAAAGACATTTCTGGCCAGAAAAATGATTTTAAAGTTGTTTAAATGGTGCAACGACCTGGACAGTGGCATGCCAGAGGGGGATCAAGGGCAAAAATGTATCTGAAAAATCCATTGTTGACACAGCGCTGCGTTTTGTGCTGTAAAGGGAAAAAAGTCACTCAGGTGGTGGTTGTGGACACTGTAATATTATTGATATTTAGACAGAATGTGAACAAGCTCACACAGCTAGATGGCAGTTGTTTGAAGAACACACTTGGCAAAAAATGCCTACAGGGCAAATAATGGCTACAAGGTCAACGTATACACTACTACAGCGGTGGATACGGATTACGTAAAATATATTATGGCTGCTTGAAAAAAGTCACTCAGGTGCTTTTTTCTGGAGAGGGTAATATTATGGATATTTAGACAGAATGTGAACAAGCTCACACAGCTAGATGGCAGTTGTTTGAAGTACAGTAGATTACTAGCCAGCAAACTTACTATCCACTGTCCCTGAAATCACTAACAGCTCTCTCCCTACACTATCTCTTCCAAGCAGCACACACAGGCAGAGTGAAAAAACGCTGCAGGGCTTCGGTTTTTATAGGGAAGGGGAGTGGTCCAGGGGGTGTGGGGGTGGTCCAGGAGGGAGAGCTTACTGATTGGCTGCCATGTATCTGCTGGTCTGGGGGAGAAATGGCAAAAAAAAAGCGCCAACTAAGGCGAACCCAAATTGGCGAATGTCGCGCGACGTTCGCGAACTTCCGGCGAGCGCGAACAGCCGATGTTCGCGCGAACAAGTTCGCCGGCGAACAGTTCGCGCCATCCCTACTTATCGCCCTCTTTTATGTTTAACTTGTGACATCGGAAACATTTCTTTAAAAAATTACACAGAGGTTGTGTGTGTAAAATGGTACTGGATGTAATGTTTGTAAAATCTCATGCACATATGTGTATGCACTCATACGCGTGCACACAAAGGAGTAGTTGAATTAATGAATTTAGTCCACTTGACAAGGTCAAATCCATTCCCTGTCATGATGGATCTCATCTGCTCAGCAAAGAAAAGAAATGTTTTCTTTCACTTGTGCGTGTGGTAGAAGTTCATCCATCTCTGTAAGTTCTAAAAGAGATCTGGCTAGATCAGAGGAGAAGGAGTATCCAGGGGGCAGCTGATGGCCAGTAAGATACATTGTGTTCACTTTCAAATGGTAACAAGTGATAGAAAACAGTCCTGTGGTCCAGTCTCTTTTCTGCTTTCCTTCCAATAGTATCCACATATCCACTGTATTTCAGTTACAGGAATTATCTGAATGTGTCAGACGATAGGGAAGTTATTTTGTGCCATTAACAGTGTCTCTGGGCTGTTAAAGTTCCCCTTCTTTAATGAGATTTTCCCAACCTAATACATACAGATATGGGACCTGTTATCCAGAATAGTCTGGACTGGGATTTTCCAGATAAGGGGTCTTTCTGTAATTTGGATCTCCATACTAAAAAATAATTGAAACATTAAATAAACCCAATAGGATGGGTTTGCCTCCCATACAGCAACTAGAATAAGGAACCTAAAAAATATTTCTGTTGATTATTTTCTATACTATCTGGTTCAATTGGAAAGAAGCCTGCCAGGGAGATGCTGAGATGCAGTTCTACTAATGGAATGCTGTAGGTTTTACATACCTGATTTGTGTAATTTTCTGGAACTTTCTGCTTTACCAGGGAAACCCTCTTCTGAACAATGGAAACCCTCCTAGCTTGTTGTACTCATGTTAAAGTACACTGTTATGTGCCAAATTTTCATTTTTGGAAAAAATATTCCAAATTTTAACTTTTGCCCTTCAGTAAATATGCCCCAATGTGAGGGATTGCACCAGAAAACATATCAGGTTCTTGGAACCAAGCAAATAATGCCCAGAGCATGCTGAGATTTGAACCAGACTTTTTTAAAAGTTACTAATAAACAGGTATCCACAGGAAGGTGACCCACTGACAAGTTCTCATGCCCACTGCACTAGCTCTGTATTTTTTTATTCTTAACAAAATAGCTTTGTTTGTCTTTTGGGTGCTATCATTATTTGATTAGGTGGGCACCAGGTATTGCTTCAATATAATTAATTACAATTAGGGATGCACCCAATCCACAACCCGGCTGTATATTTAAATTAGGGAAACAAGTGGATCTGTGTATGCAGTGCCTGGTTAAAATATATTTGACCTCCTTGTTTATGTGATAAACTGTTAAAGTGATACTGACACTAAAAAATGAATTTCTACATATGAATGTACATTAAATGTTACCTAAAGGGTATGTTGATCATTTTTTGCAGAGAGGTTTGTTTTTGTATATAATTGTTAGTAGAAGTTCCTAAGCCGGACTCTCTGACACTCTGACTTTGCAAACCTCACTTTCCCATCTCAGCCTGTTAGTTACAGTTTCCAATGCTAATGGACTCCTGCTGCACAAATATGGCAGCCCCCCCCCCTCATACAGAAACATGGAGCATCAGACAGGTAATGTAAAAGCTTCATGCATATACTTTATGGCAAATTTAGAAGTAGCTTTCAAAGACAATATGTTTACATAATAGAAGGTGTCAGTATCTCTTTAAGTATTTTTTTGGATTCGGTTCAGCCAGGCACTTGGATTCAGCCTAATCTGAATCCCTCTGAAAAAGGCTGTAATTTGGCTGAATTGCAAACTGAATCATGGAGTCAGTGCATCCCTAATTACAATAGCTGCTTTGTTGGTGTTATTAAAGTTAATGGAAAATTAAAAGATTGAATTCTGGCAACCAGTGACCTGCTACTGCTTCTGATTCTATAAATGCTGAGTGTTGAGGTGAACAGGGGCTCGACTGCCATGAGACAAGGTGAGAAATAAGAGCAACTCCTGGAACTGATGCAGAAGATTGCAATTGCCCATCTTCCAAGTCTTCAGTCTTCTTCAGTAAGGGAATGCCATATTTGGAGCATGTGTAGTTGGAGCAGTCTGATATTCATACCAACTGCTCATGAGCTGAAAAGTTCAGTGAATTGCCTAAGGGAAGGAGGAGGATCCGAAGAAGACTGAAGACCTGGAATATAGAACCCATTAGCTCCACTGTGCTACTCCGTATACATAAGTCAGAATGCTGTGCAAGGGGCACTTTCAGGAATAATGCACTATAAGGGTAGGATGCAGGGAGGGGGACTATCTAGGGTAGTATAAAATCTAGTATTGGCTGAAGATTTTACTCCGTCCAACACCTCATTGCAACCTGATAGCATTTATCTTTTTCCAGTCTAATGCAGTTATAAATTGCATTTGGGGCCCTGTGGCAAAGGTGCAAGTCAAAGGAGTCATGACTTATTTCATGTGGGCAGGGTTAGGTAGAAAGTAGGTGGGTTTTTAAAATTATGGGCTGTGGCCACGGATGTGACCAAGTATGTGAGGTGATTTTTTTTGTTCATTGGGGTCCCATTATAATTGATGAGAGGGCCCACTGCCTAGGAGGCCCATGTGACTAGGAGGGGGGGTCCTGCTTACTTAGTAGTATGGGGCCTCATGATTACTAACGGCAGCCATGCATCTCCCAAAACTGTTCTTGTAAATATATCAGGTGACTGGGGCACCATGGACAATGCTTTACATCACAGTCCTAGTCTTCCATCATTTTGAACTACCCATGCCATGGCCATACAATATTACTCTCCAGAAGCACATATAGAAAATTGTGACCTTGATGGATCCCTAAGCTTAACTGGAGCAAAAAGTCTAATTCTCTGTCAGTCTTTGGTCATTCTTGAAGGCCAAGGCAAGGCCACCACCCTTGGACTTCAAAGTTCCCTATTGTTTTAAGTAGCAGTAAGTATAGTTAAAAATTAGAAACATTTACAAACACATTTTCAATATAGTATTGCAGATTACAGCTCATTAATCAGCCAACAGTAGCAGTGGTCATGTTAACAATGAAGCAAGTTAATAACCTGCTATTGTTAGTTTTGTTTTTATTTATTTATTTAGTAGTAGTAGCAGCAGCAGTAGTAGTATTAGTATTGTATGTCTTTTTAACTAATTTATTTTCCTTATGGCCATAATGCAATGTCTTAGTACAGTATAGTGGTTGTTCCATAATCATGTCAAAGAGCTACTTCAAGGGAAAAGATATAAGAACTATTTCTCTCATCATCCCGCACTTTATCATAGGAGAGGTGATTAATTGCTTAAAAGAGACAAGATGATTTATTGCTCAAAGACTGGTGGATTTATCACTGCTCCATGATAACACTGCTGTTCCTTTTGCATCTGGGGGGGAGATATCCAGTTGGTTGCACTAAAATTATTTTCTACATAAAAGTAGGAATGGTAGAGACACCTTGAAGTCGCAAGCTTCTTTTGCTCCATTCTCTGCCTTTTGTGTCTTTAAAAAAAATGTAAACATACATTTGTTCTATTAAACAAGTATATGCATTATATGTTGATTTCCCTTTTGTCTCTATAAGAAGAGAAATGAGAGAGAGAGTAAGGCATTTTCATTATAAATGATCCTTTGCCTTTATGAACTCAACAACTGATTTGCTTTCAGGAAGGTTCCTTTCTCACTGCTTTTTCACTCATCCCAAGAAGGCTGGAATGTGACAGGGGGAAAGGGAGGAGAAGTAAATCAGCGAGTAGAGCAATTCTCCAGATGCAACAGATTTTTCTTTTCTTTTTTTTTTTCCACGGGAGATGATTTAGGACAATTTTGAAACTTGAAGTCCTTCTGCGGTAACATTTTCAGAACAGTTTTAGAACAATTTGCTGCTCCGTATGCAAATTTATTCCGGCGTCATTACCCTCTGTAAGGAGAAGATAAGTGTTAATTAACTACATAATCATCTACATGCATCGTGCAGGGGTTGCTAATGAATCACAACTTATTCACTCATAAATAAAGATTTAGGGGCAAATTATTCCCCATAATTAGCTCGACCAAATTCGATATTCGATTAGCATTCGATCGTCGAATGCTAATTGAATAGTTTTAGGCTAGCTTTTATTCGATATTCGATCATTCGACGATCGAATACAAATTGATTCGATCAGTCGAATAATTTATTCGATCAGTCGAATAAATCATTAGATCATTCGAATGATTCGTACGATTCGAACGATCGAAGACTTCGATCGTTCAAATCCTATTCGATCAGGACTTAGCCTCAGAAGCCTATGGGAGTGCTCCCATAGGCTTCTATTGCAATTCGGTAGGTCCAATCTGGCGAAGTAGGCAATCGAATAAACTTTAAAATTGAAATCCTTCGCTTATCAAATGATCGAATATTCAATCATTCAAATGTGTTCGATCACTCGACCATTCGCTATACGATGATCGAATATGCCAAAATTTGCATATTCGACCAATCGAATAGATCCTACAATCGAAATTCGATCGAATTTGATCGAACTTCGATCTATTCACGTCAATTTAGTATTTTATTGTATTCTTGTAATCTTTACACTCAAACAACATATTTTTCCTATTAAAGGAAAATGAACCCCCAAAATGATTATTTAAGCAACAGATTAAGTGGCATATTTAAGAATCTTACCAAACTGAAATATATATTTAAGTAAATATTGCCCTTTTACATTTCTTGCCTTGAACCCCCATTTTGTGATGGTCTGTGTGCTGCCTCAGAGGTCACCTGACCAGAAATACAACTCGAGCTGTAATAGGAAGAAGTGTGGAAGCAAAAGACATAACGCTGTCTGCTAATTGGCTCATGTGACCTAACATGTATGGTTTGTTTGTGTGCACGATCCCAGGGGGTGGTTCTTATTTTCTAAAATGGTTTTCTATTTAGGATTATCCAATGGCACAAACTACTAAAAAAGAATATTATTATGAAAATTGTTTAATTAGATAAAGCAGATGAGCTAGTGATATGCAATATATTTTAATAGAGACTTACATTGTTCGGGGAATATAGTTTTTCTTTAATCTCGGGGCTGTAAAATATATGCAGCATTTCCAATGACTTTTTGTATGTCTCAGGAGTCTCATAGAGTGCTGTTAACTGGGCTTCTTTTTTAACTTGAACTATTTCAGTATGTTAATTGCCTCTAGTGTATGCATTTGCCTTCCCCGGCTAGCACTGCACTTTCTTGTTATGCTGCAAGGAAATTCCATCTGACATGAATTGCACTCTGCACTCAGTTAAGGAGGAGAGGTTATTTTCTATGTAATTCCTCTAGACAGCGTTTTATAATCAAACAAAAAAAGAAAACTGCAAACCACAACAGATATTTCTTATGGCAATGACAGAATATCAAGGCACTGTATGGAACATGAAAGAACATAATAGAGAAAGCATGGCACATGTGCCAAGGGGCATACAGAGAAACTGCTGCTATAAAAGGGACTGGAAATTGGCACTTCATATTCATAAAGCTATTCAATTATACATTTAGGGGCTCATTTGCTAAACCAGGCAGTAGCACTGTGTGCTCTAATTGCATCCATGGGCATCCAAAACTCATTTTACTTGCACCTAACACTGGAATGGAGCAGCTGCCCTTTTGAAGGATACACCAGAAAAAGATCCAAACACTTTGGGTAAGTGATGCGGGGAAGCTCCCCTGCAGTTTATTCAAGTCACGTGATGTAACGTTTCGGGGACGTGCCCCTTCATCAGACATGCAGATACAAACTTAGTGAAGTGATTTATAGTTGCACAAATTATTATATCAAATTATCCACACATGTTTAAATAACATCGTTCTCCAAAAAAAAATTTAAAATTGTATAAAATGTCCTTGCGGTTTGGCCTACATAGGCCAAACAAGTAGGAACATGAAAGTACGGCTAAACGAACATAAGTCTGTGATTCGTAATTATAAACCTCCAAAAGAGGAGGAAAAATTTACAGGAAAAGAAAAAAAGAAAAAAGAAACTACAATGGCACGACACTGGCATGAATATGGCCACGGAATAGCACAGCTAAGGTGGCAAATAATAGAAAAAATACATGCAAGAAATAAAATAGAAACAAAACGTAGACTGCTACAAAGAGAGTGTTTCTGGATATGGCAATTACAAACAAAGTACCCAAGAGGTTTAAATGAGGAGTTTAACATGAGCTGTTTTTTGTAATGTAGCAAGTGTTCTTTATTTTTAATCTGTATCTTTTAATTCATTGGGATGCTTCTTTTAACAAAGTAACAATATGTTGTTGAGAATGGTTACATACAAAAGTGGATTATTTATACTAATTGTTTCATTTTTTATAGATAAGAACAGAGATTACACAGATCACCCAGGGACACTAATTAGATAAGTGACTAAAGATTGATGGAAAAAGTTTTTCACAAATGATCACACATCGGATTGTATAGAGTAATTTTATATATCACATAAAAGCATTTTTAAATTTTTTTTAGGAGAACGATGTTATTTAAACGTGTGGATAATTTGATATGATAATTTATGATAGATGGAAGAACTTACCCATACTATAAATGCCTCCTCCCACTCTGCTCAATGCCTTAGTAAAAAAGCTTCTAGGAATACATAGGCTATACGATTAATAGGTGGAGATATGCTATTACGGGGAATGGACAGGAAATAAAATTACGTTAAGTATGATATTTATTCTTTTCCTGGGCATCCACTCCATAGCATCTTAAAACATCTGGGTTAGTACCCAAGCAATGATTCACCAAGGAGGGAAGAAACAACACTCAACATAATGCTGCATACACTTTTAATAATTAAAGAAGAGGCAGCCTGCAGAACCTTGAGGCCAAAAATAGAGAAGAAGAGAGAAGACATGACGCAGAGTGGGAGGAGGCATTTACAGTGTGGGCAAGTTCTTCCTTCTGTCATAATCACTAAGAGAGGGAGTACCCAGATGTTTTGAGATGGTGTGGAGGGGAAAGCCAGGAAAATGTATTAGCTGGTGTGATGAATTGTTGCGCTTCACAATGTGGTAGTCTGATGGATCATGCTAGAGGAACTCTGCCAGCCCAAATATCACATGCATACTGCTGAATAAAGAGTTTGAGAATTAATTATGGGCTGGGGTTGGGTTTCATTGCTTGGGGTTCATTCCTTTGGCCAAGTGAATGGAACCTAAATGCTACAATGTGCAGTGACATTCTTGACAATTCTGTCAATTTTAGAAAGGCCCTTTTTCCATTCCTGGTTGCCCTTTCCCATTTATCACAGCGAAAGCTAGGTAGATGTTCCTGGGTGGTAGACACTAAGCCTGTGTAGGAAAGAATACATACAACATCACTCCCTGGCTTTTAAACAAATTAATTAATGCATGATTTGTCACATCAAACCTTGAAAATCCATGCAGCTTAGTTACCATCATGTACCATCAAGTATAAGGTTCTGTTATATCGCTAAAGAGAAAAAGAAAATAATTTCTAAAAACTAGAATTATTTGCTTAAAATGCACTCTATGGGGCAAATTCACTAAAGGGCGAAGTGGCTAACGCTAGCGAAAATTCCAGGCGAAGTTGCGCACTTACAAAGGATCGTAATTATGCTAATTCACTAAAATGACAATTTTACTGAACGTTGCCACTTACGCTAGACGTTACTTCGCCAGGTCAGTTCAATACAATTGAGTTTGGGAAAAAAAATGGAATGGAAATTTTTTCTAAATCCCAAAAAAAACACTGGCATCTTTTACCTTTTCTAGGGTGATAGTCTGAAAAATAGTGAGTTTTTTGGGGGGTTACCCGCCTTCCCCCTACATTTCCCAACATATGGCAACTCAACTATACAGTGGGAACATGTTTAGGACAATGGGACAACTTTATTTTATTTATTAAAGGTTTCCTGGGCTTGTGTAGTGTAATGTAGTGGTTGTAACATATACTTCTATTATACTTTGAAATTTGCACCGTATGCAAATTAGGCATCGCTAGCGTAAATGTGCTTTGCCTGGCGAAGTAACACTAGCGCTACTACGCTACCGTTCGCCAACCTGAGCGTTACTTTGCACTTTAGTGAATTAGCATAGCGATGGCGAAAATCCGCCTCGCGAAGTGCAGCCAACGTTACCGCTTAGTGAATTTGCCCCTATATGAGAGATGATTCAGAGCTTTCTCCATTACAGGCTTCCTAATAAGGCATATATAAGATCTATGTATAAATTATTCTATTTTTGATGCTAACAAACCCCTTCCAAAATCCTTCATGCTCTTTTTTTCAACTGAAGAGTATCTTGGATACTTGTGGTGATTTTAGTAAACATTTTGAAATTTAAAATAAATTTTCCATTAAAAATGATATGGCTTTAAAGTTGCTATAAATGTAATTGCAACGGAATACAGCAATTGCTTGTCCCTGCTGCTTCAGATTCTGGAAAAGAAGTAGAAGAAGCCAGTTTGACTTACACAATGTGATGTATGCTTCTTTACAAGTCTGTATGCAACATTCCTTAAGCATATACACAGAAAATAAAGGGAGTGGCAAACCTGATTTCAATAATAATAATATGATTTTGTTAGTATCATTGAAAATGTGTAAGCTATATTTAAAGTTGTTTAGAATGGCATCCTTTTCATTAAAGGAGAAGGAAAGCCTAAAATTAAGTAAGCTTTATCAGAAAGGTCTATATAAATATACCAGTAAACACTCAAAGTAGTGCCTGTGGGGGTTGGATTCCCCTTTAAACCTCCTTGCCCTGGACATGAGCATGCTCAGTTTGCTCCTCTCCCCCTTTCCCCCTCCAGAGCAATGAGTGAGCAGGTAGAGACTCAGGCAGTAAGTGATGTCACACCAAGCTAATATGGCAGCTGATATCCTAAGCAAACAGAGAGAGTTTTAAGAGCTGTTTACTCGGGTATGGTAAAGCATTCTGTAGAATAAATATAGTGTTATAGCTTGCACTATTCCTTTAAGCAAAAATGTCTTGCAAAACAAAAGAAAATAATAGAAATGAATGAACATAATGTATATTTAGACCTTGGAAATTTAGAGCTTAATACTTTTATTTATTTTTTTACAAAGTCTTTACAAAATTTTAGGAGTCAACAAATTCTAAACAGTTTGGACACAGATTTATAAAAAAAAAAGTTTAAATACAAAAAATAAAGTGTATTAGAAGTTTTTATAATAAAAAAATTACAGTTGAATTTACATAGCCCATGATATGTTTGCTGTGTGCTCTTTGGCTTTCATTCGCAATACTGCAATACTGGATGATCTCCTTTCGAACTCTGGTTTTGCTTCAAAAGAATGTCCGTTTGCAGAGCCTGATAATAAGGATTCAGTGAAGAAGTTATTTAGGGGCATGTGGCTGAATTGGTTCTGATGATTTGTAAAACCTGTGTATGGAGAGTCGGTCCTGGAAGAGTGGGAGTATGGTGTCATACAAGACGAAGGTTCTCGGGGTAACATACAGGAGGTCACTACTGATCCTCCGCTTGGATTTCCTGCCCACAAGTTGTTCTGAATCTGAAAAGAAGATATAAAAAATAAAGTTTAGAATGGATTTTCCAGATTTTATGAGTTTGTGTATTTTACACGTTACTTAGCAGGGCTGTGCTGTTTGAAGATAACAGTATTCTACACTCAGCAAATGTTTGGATACAAACACAAAAAATAAACAGATATAAACACAGAATAAACTGATGAAATGAACATTTTATTGGGGTCCTGGTGTGATTTTAGGGGCTGTTGCAGTGTTTCACTGTGGCAAGCCCAAAGCTTTACCTGCCATTACTAAAAGAAGGTGTTTGCCTTTAAATTAACTTTTAGTATGACATAGAGAGTGATATTCTGAGACAATTTAAAATTGGTTTTAAATTTTTTTGTTTGCAATTTTTGAGTTATTTAGCTTTTTATTCCACATATTTCCAGTTTGCATTCAGTAATCGGGTTCCTAGGGTTCAAGTTACCTAGCAACCATGCATTGATTAGAATAAAAGACTGGAATATGAATAGGGGAGGGCTTAAAAAGAAAGAGGAGTAACAAGCATTTGTTTTTTACAAGAGGTCAGTGACCTCTATTTGAAATCTGAAGTAAAAAAAAAGGCAAAAGAAATAAGTTCAATTGAAAAGTTGCTCAGAATTAGTCATTCTAGAACATGCTAAAATTAACTTAAAGTTACACATCAGTTAATAGTGCTGTTCCAGAACAATTCTACATTGAAATGCATTTCTCAAAAGAGCAAACAGATTTTTTTATATTTAGTTTTGAAATCTGACATGGGGCTAGACATATTGTCAGTTTCCCAGTTGCCCCCAGTCATGTGACTTGTGCTCTGATAAACTTTAATCACTCTTTACTGCTGTACTGCAAGTTGGAGTGATATCACTCCCTCCCTTTCCCCTCCCCCCAGCAGCCTAACAACAGAACAATGGGAAGGTAAGCAGATAGCAGCTCCCTAACACGAGAAAAAAGCTTCCTAGATCTAACAGCACTCAATAGTAAAAATCCAGGTCCTGCTGCAACTCTTTCACATTACACTGAGTAGGAAAAACAGCAGCCTGCCTGAAAGCGCATGACCAGGCAAAATGACCTGAGGTGGCTGCCTACACACCAATATTACAACTTAAAAAATACACTTGCTGGTTCAGGCATGACATTTTATAATGGAGAGTAAATTATTTGCAGTGTAAACAGTGTAATTTAGAAATAAAAACTACATTATAAATCCCTTTAAAAGTGAGGCATTATATTGCCAATAGGTTAGCCACAATAGGGCAAGCATCACCTTGAGGGTTTATCTGTGTATTTTTATGGACCTCTCTGATAAAGCTTACTTAGTTTTAACATTTCCTTTAACGAGATGACAAAAATATCCTAATGTGATACATCTTTAAAGCTAACTGCCCAGTAGTCCACATGAATTCATTAAAGGTCAGTATAGCTTAAGCTAACTTGACTGTTATTTTTTTGGGACTTCCAATCAGTTCATTAAAAACCATTTAATATTTGCTTTAATATATCATGATTTGCTTAAAGTCACAGTTTTAAAGTATAATGTACGTTTTAGAGTACCTTATGCACTGGACTAATTTCCTGGATGTGTAAACGCCACCTCAAATTATAGTGAGCTTTCTTTTTATTTGTTGCTAGGCCACTTGCTAATGGCTTGGTTTGTACATTGGCCTATTAATTGTGCCACTGAGCCTGTATATATTTCACATGCCATGACAGTGCCACTTCCCACAGCCAGAAGCTCTATGCCAGGGCTCCCTGTGTTCCCTAGACTTATCTTCACAGATTCAGAGGGATTGGTGTGAGAAACAGCATGGCAGTTGTATATATTTGACTAATAAATAGATAATGAAGGATTTTGAATCATTTTGTACTAAAACCAAATTATGGATAGAGAACACACACATATATATATATATATATATATATATATATATATATATATATATATATATATATATATTTATTTAGCTTCTGCTGCATTCCATGAGCCCAACTGAAACAAACCCGGGTGCTAGTTGAGGATTATAGACAGAGTAATAGAAGATAACAGCACTCCAGGGATTCATATCCAGGCAAAAAGGTTTAAATAAATGGTGGGTTTATTGTGTCGGACGTTTCAGTTCCTATTGGAACTTTCTTCAGGGAAAGAACAGCATAGTGCACAGGAAAAACATTTAAATGCAATTTTGGCTCCAAAGTGTGTTGCTAGGCAACCTGGTTGCAGTGAGATCACTAAAATGGATTCAAAAAATGAAAAGCAGTGTATCCATACTATTGTATATCTTAGTGATGACAGTGTGCCTGCTCAGCCACATGTAGGGTTGCCACCTTTTCTTGAAAAAAATACCGGCCTTCCTATATATATGTGTTTTTTTCCTATTAATAACATTGGGGTCAACCACCGAAAATACTGGCCAGGCCGGTAAAATACCGGCCAGGTGGCAACCCTAACCACATGTTACTACTTAGCAAATACATTGTTGCCAGCATAAATAATGAGACCAGAGGCTATCAGACAGTAAAGTGGGTGTGTCTGGGACCGGAGTCTAGCCTGCACTATGCTGTTCTTTCCCTGAAGAAAGTTCCAATAGGAACTGAAACGTCGGACACAATAAACCCACCATTTATTTAAACCTTTTTGCCTGGATATGAATCCCTGGAGTGCTGTTATCTTCTATATATATATATATATATATATATATATATATATATATATACATTTACACATAGCATATACTACCAAATAGATCACATAGTTGCATGGAGTATTGCATTTTGCCGGAGAATAAAAGAGATGTCATGCTATTGGCTCTTGTCAGGATTATATAATAAATGTATTATCTGACTGGCTGTATTTAGTTGTCACTTGGATGTCAGTACTAATAGATATAAAACTAGCAACAAGGGCGCTCCACCAATGAGGCGAGTTGAGGCACTCGTCTCAGGCGGCAGTGCCCCCCTGGGCAGCAAAAAAGCCGCTCATTGTAACTAAGAGCCGAATTTCTGGTCTCTTCTAGTGCAGAACGCGGACTTGTGTGCTCTGCGATATCGCTGTGGACCCCTGTATGACCCCTGTATGGCACTGAAAAATTGAGCGCCGTGGCGAAGGGGGGGCAGCATATTGAAGGCTGCCTCAGGCGGCAATATCATCAGGATCGCCCCTGACTAGCAACGGTATGAAAAATACAGTACATCAGATATGCTTACAACTGCTAGATTGTTTTTCATTTCGCCCTTATATTTACTGAAAATAGCTGACCAAAAATGTATACACAGGTATGTTATCTGTTCTCCGGAAAACTGTTATCCAGAAAGCTCAAAACTATGCAACGGCCATCTCCCATAGGCTCCATCTTATCTTAATATTCCAGATTTTTTTAAATAATTTCCTTTTTCTCTGTGATAAGAAAACAGCACCTTGTACTTGATCCAAACTAAGATATAATTAATCCTTAATGGAAGCAGAACCAGCCTATTGGGTTTATTTCATGTTTAAATTATTTTCTAGTAGACTTAACTTATGAAGATCCAAATTATGGAAAGATTTATTATCTGGAAGACCCCAGGTCCCAGGCATTCTGTATTAACAGGTCCCATACCTGTGCTTATTAATATTTCTTGATTCCTTGCATGTGAAAATAATGACAATAGTAAGGTATATGCATCAGCACATTTGATAAAATAACTAGCCTGATTTAAAATCTCACAATACCTGGTTTAGTGGAACAGCTTAAAAAAGTTACTATAGTATTCCACTCCTTAATGCAATGCTAAATTTAGACATTAATGACAAAAGTGATTTGTCAAAGCAAATAAAAATGGAGCAAAAAAGAGACAAAGAAAACATGTAACACATTCACCATAAAGTCTTTGAAGCATAGGAAAAGTTTGCCCTGCATTTAAACGGGGAAATGAAGGAAAGACATTTAAATGGTCAGAGAAATGAAACCAGATGTACTGGCTGGGGAAACTTATTGCAAGAAATCCATTTCCACTGTATGCAAAAGCTCATCAAAACCAAATATATGATCTGATTGCAAAAGGCTGCAAATGCAAACGTTAAATCATCCTTTTGGTTCCTGGGATTTGAGGAGGGATTCTAGGAATCTACTCACACTCTACTTTTATTCTGAAGAACAAAAACCTCAAAAAAATATAATGGAATACCCATTCTTGTATTGTAACATACCTTCCAACATTTTGGAAACAAAAAGAGGGACAAAAAGATTAACCGAGCAGAGCATGGTGACATTTTTCACCATGTCTATTTCTGTGGCCAAACCCCTTAATTACCATGCCCATTTTATAAAAAGGTTATGAAAGTTTGAACACATTTCTGTGGTTTTTATGTGTTATTACAGTTAATAAGGGTAATTTGCCCTTTAAGCTGCAAGTCACAGTTTCCCCAAGAGGCCTGCTTTTCTTAAACTGTTACGAAAGTATCTAAGTATCTATTCTGGGCTCTCTGCCAAAAGCCAATTAAGTTAGAAACTTTGTATCTTTTTCTGGCTGTTCAGTGCAGGAGATCAAAGAGAAAGTCGGGACATTTTAGTAACAAACCCAGGACTGCAAAAAACAGGACAGTTGGGAGGTATGGGGTAACATTTTATTAATATTAGACATTTTCTGGGTTGGTTCTTACTGTCTCTGCACAATAGTATGCAGAGACATCTAGTTGACTGCAGAGAGTTGTAATAACAAGAGGAAGACGAAAGAAGAAAGGTGGCAGCCCATAAAAACATAAATTAGTATAAAAAAAAGAGATAAGAATAAAATAGCCATGGAGAGCTATGTACAAAATAGGGCTTTCATCAGAAACCAAAACTTTCAACTAAAATTTGGAGTTACCTGTTCAAGAGTAAATTTTGGATTTCAGGGTCCATGGTTTGACGTACAAGAAAATATTCAAGAGCTTTGTATAATGCAAGTTTGGATCAAGTACAAGGTTCTGTTTTATTATTACAGAAAACAGGAAATAGTTTTTAAAAATGTAACTGATTTGCTTATACTGGGCTCAGTATAAGCGTTCTGCTAACCTGTTTCTGAACAAGAGATCCCACAATGTTCAAATAAAAGAAGAATTATGAATCCTGAATTGCCATCCTTTACCTGTGGATAACTGTCTGCCCTTGGTAGCACAGATATATCATAGGTAGCAGCAAAGTGGCTCTTAGCTTGCTGTATCTGTCCATAACGTTCTCGCTTTCTCCACTTGGCTCTACGATTTTGGAACCAGACCTGGCAAGAAAACCAACAGAATGCTATCAAAATGGAATCTTAAAATAGAACGGCAGATTAAACCTCAAATGCAGATCAATCATATCTCTTTGCTTGTTCACTAAAATGAAAAGTCTGAGGTGAAAAAAAATCTAATATAAAGCATATCAAGTAATTCTCACATTCAGCTGAATATCCATAGTCAGGGACCATATCTACTGTATATTTAAGAATTGTTTTAAATGGCTTAATAAATAAAGGCACTATCCTTTAATGATGCTTTTTACTGATATCGTGGATATCACTACTCTTATTAAAGGAGAAGGAAAGGTTAAAACTAAGTAAGCCTTATCAGAAAGGTCTACATAAATGTACCCGTAAACCCTCAAATTAATGCTGCTCTGAGTCCTTTGTCAAAAGAAACAGCATTTCTTTATTTCTATTGTGTACACATGGGGTTCTGAATCAGACTTCCTGCCTTCAGCTTTAACCTCCTTGCCCTGGGGCATGAGCATGCTCAGTTTGCTCCTCCCCCTCCCCCCCCTTCTCTGCTGTAATCTGAGCCCTGAGCAGGGAGACACTTGGGCAGGAAGTGATGTCAAACCAAGCTAATACTGCAACTGCTATACTAAACAAACACAGAGCTTCTAGAGCTTTTTACTCAGGTATGGTGAAACATTCTACAGAATAAATATAACATTCTATCTTGTACTATTGCAGCTAATGTACTGGCAATGAAATGCCTCCGTAGCTTTCCTTTTCCTTTAATTCCGTTCTTTGAGAAAATGAAGTTAAGAAAGAGATAACAGAACATTATCTGTCACTTTAGACCTTGCTGACACAAATATCTTTCTTAGACAAACTCAGTCTGGTTGGATCACCTGAACTATGTGAAAAAATGTGAAATAAGTGCAACTTGGGCCCAGGGTTTTTCTCAGGATATAGACTCATCTAGTCCTTTTTATGCCTATGAGACCTACCACCAACTGTACCAAATACTAATTTTATAGTATCTTTGGACCCCCAAGGTTCAATTGCTCTTGTCAGGCTCCAAAGCAGTTATATTATTATATGCATGTCTACATTGTGCAAAAAGTTGATTACTATTTTAATTATAGGCATATTCTACATAACTTTACAAAGATTAAATAATAAGATGAACCTTTCCTTTAAATGTTTCCTACATACAAACTTAATATACAAGTGAAAATATCTACTGTCTATTTAGGAGGTTATTTACTAAACTCTGGTTGGGCTTTTTGCAGCAAAACTCAAATATTTGAGGGTTTGTTTATTTTTATGCAATAAAAATTTTTTTACAAGAATTATTAAAGTCAGATACAGCAAAAAGCCAGTATCTGAAAATCCACCATCTCAGACCTGCCAATGCTGTGTATAATTCAATGGCAGAGGTCACTCTCATATTTTGAAGTTTCTGTGGTCTGTGCTGGAATTATCCCCGAATATCCAACTTTTTCATGTATCTTGGCCAAAAATCTAAAAAATTTGGGATTTTCGGGAGAAAGCATTCAGGAAAACATTGTTAAAAAAATGTAAGATATGGATTTCCGCTCGGTTTTATTGAGTTTTTATCCGAACCAATTAAATCATGCATTTTTAATAATAAATAAGGTAAAATTGGGTATTGTGGTTTTTTCTATTTAATAAATGAGATAAATTGATTTTAGTTAGATTTTAGTAATCAACCCTCCCTATATTAACTTATGGTGTGCTTCATGAGGCCTGTGCTTACATACAATAGCCCTCAGTTGTCCACATAATGTGAAGCTGAGACTGTTCAACTGCTTGGGCTTTCTGTCACTCCATCCTACCCTTCTACTTCACTGAAGTGAAAAGCCCTTGCTAACTGTCTGACAAGATGCCTGTGCTTCATTTTTACTTTGGAATGAATAATAAAAAGAGCTTTATACTTCATTAACCACAGAAAAAACTATTCTTAAACCATATGATTTTTTTTGAGGTTTATTTCCTTCCTAATTGCTAACATTTTCAGAAATAGAAAAAAACAGTCCCATATTAACAGAGAAAAACAACTGAGAATTCAAAAATGATTTCTTTGATATATGCATTTTTTACATATTTGCCTTTCCTTTGAAGTTGAATGATTTTGATGAACATTATACTTAATCTGCAACATGTTTTCTGAATACCAGCAGTCTGTAGGAGAGGTTAAGAGTGTTCGTCTTCATTATCATGGCTATTATATACAAAAAGGAAATTGAATGGAAGCACAATAAATTGGGTCACAAAATTTCAGTTTCCGCCTACACTCGTACTGAACTTCCAACCATTCCAATACAGCTTTTACTACCCTATTTGCTTGGTCTTTAGTCTTAAACTTAAAAGACTACTATACCCAAATACATCTGCTACAAAACAGAAATATTTTCCCATTTACTGATAAAGTATCCTTAACTTTATAATCCTGGAAAATAGGAAATATCATGATGATATGCATTTATTCTTTGGGTCCATAATACTGGTACACCCTATGACCTATTAGAACAAAAACCTTTTTACCCATATATTTTCCAAGAGGCAGTATCTACAAAATTTATACAAAAAAAGAAATACAGCTAAAATTGACAGTTTGGCTTCTATTGTTCATCTGCTAATTCACGGTGCATTGGCAGACAGACAAACTGACCGATATCCGTGGTATAGAGATGTTGGTCAGAAAGCACACACATACTGAAAATCATATGAAACTTGAGTATAATGTTATGTATGTATTTATGGAAAGCTTTACACAGAAATACTGCAGTATTCTCAGCAAATGAGTGCTAGAATATGACAGCTAACATCTCAGTCCGTCTTACAACAAAAGACAATCTAACTACTAATGTTGGACTGGGATGCCAGGAATCCACCAGAAAACCTTAGATCATGGGCCGACTCTTCCCTCCACTCCTCATTCAACCTCTTCATTCTCCTAGTCTATTTCTGTAATAAAAAAAAAGTAATCTCTTCCTCTTTGTATTGAGCCTGTTGGTTCCCATACAGAAATAGGAAATAACCATGAAATACGCCTCTGATACATGTCTATGGAGATTATGAGGTCTGTGCACAGATACCAAAAACAACTAAGAAAAACCAATACTAATTCCAACATTTATTTGTATTGCATTTCAAGCTACCAACAAAGGTGCATCATCTTCCAGCAAAAGTTTGACATCATCATTTGTCCCATTTTGCAATAGATTTGGTTATGGAGTTTGACTGATAATCCTGGGTTATGTTTATTATTAAAATTAGTACTGCAAGCTTGATTAATTGTGAATACTGAGGCTTTAGCAGATGAATGTAGAATTGTGAGTAAAGGATTAAAGGGTAGCTATATATGGGATCAGTTATCCGGAAACCCTTAAAGTTCCCATAGACATAGTTCCCAAATAATTCTGATTTTTGAAAATTATTTTCTTTTTCTCTGTAATAGTAAGACAGTACCTTGTACTTTATCCAAACTAAGATATAACTAATCCTTATTGGAGAGAAACCTAGCCTATTGGGTTTATTTATTTATTTATTTATGTTTACATGATTTTCTAGTAATCTTAAGGTGGAAAGACCCATTATCTAGAACTCCTCAGGTCCTGAGCATTCTGGAAAACAGGTCCAATAACTGTACTGAAATGGAACATTAGTTGTGGGATGTGATAATCAACTAAAGTAGTGTGGAACTCACATCTGTTTGATTATTAGGTGATAAAGAATGATATTGCATACTGATGTCACACGTTACTTGTAAAACAGTAGAACAGTCACTGAGGATTGTTATGATTTGTATACAAACAGCAACCTGTAGTATTGTGCTTGTATACAGAAATTGTGGCAATTTCTAATATCTTAAAAACAAAAGGAGCTCCGTTAATACCTAATCATGTACAGAATTGCATATATATATATTTTATATATCAATAGTGACAGTATTGATGAGTATTATGCTATCATCTGGCTCTGTGACTCACAGATATGATACACTAAGCAAGCTATATTTTACACACACTGTTTTAATGCGGTTGCTTGAAAGGGGCTTCTTAACTCCTGGGGTGTACAGGCTTTGAATCATATAAAATAAGCTTTAGGGGCATTATCTACTGCACTTCACTCCAACTACTCCATCCCGCAATTTCCTGTTACATGAAACCCAAGCTTTGCCAATATATCTGGAACAGCAAAGCTTGAAAATCTTACAGATAAAAAGAAACCTGCCTCGGTTTCACATTTTCATGATTGAATAAGGCACATGTAATCAGGGGCAGGCATAAAGCTTAAGTCTGCAATGGCCCTTGCAAGTACTGAAAATATCACCAGAAACACACTTTGCAATGCTTCCCCTCAGTGGAATATATACATTGGCAAAGGATGAACTACAGACCCCAGCATCCTCAATTAGACTTCCCAGATAGATAAGCCGTTTGTTGAGGATTAACAAAGTAATAGTTCCCTGCCATTAGTATGTGTCTGAGTGAAATACTCCACTGGCATTTGTACTTGCAATGTATCAGTTTTGTTTTCATGCATACTGGACATATGCCACACATGCACCCAGACAACCATTATGACTGGAAACAGATTTAACCCTTAGGTAATTTAAACAAGAACAGAGCACCTGCATCAGGGCTAAGGCTCAATGTCTCAAGCTGCCCAGATGGTCTGACATTCTACAATATGACCAACATAAAGCCCACCCAACTGCAATGATTTAAAGGAATCCTAACACCAAATAATGAAAGTGTTTTAAAATTATGAAAATATCATGTTGCCCTGCACTGGTAAAACTGATCTGTTTACTTCAGAAACACTACTATAGTTCATCTAAACAAGCTGCTGTGTAGCAATGATGGAAATTGAAAAAAGGTGATATGGCACAGGTTAAATAGTGGATAACACCAGTATGTTCTACAGAGCTTATCTGCTATCTTCTGTGTAACCTAAACCTTTTCTCATTTGAATGGCTGTGATAACACAGCAGTTTTTTTATATAAACAATAGTAGTGTTTCTAAAGCAAACACCAGTTTTACCAGTGCAGGGCAGAATTGTTTTATTACTTTAAAACACTTTAAAGGGATCCTGTCATGGGGAAAAAAAATTATTTCAAAATGCCTCAATTAATAGTGCTGTTCCAGAAGAATTCTGCATTGCAATCCAATTCTCAAAAGAGCAAACAGATTTTTTTATATTTCATTTTTAAATCTCACATGGGGCTAGACATTTTGTCAATTACCCAGCTGCCCCAAGTCATGTGACTTGTGCTCTGATAAACTTCAATCACTCTTTACTTCTGTACTGCAAGTTGGAGTGATATCACTCCCTCCCTTTCCCCCACCCAGCAGCCTAACAACAGAACAATGGGAAGGTAACCAGATAACAGCTCCCTAACACAAGATAACAGCTGCCTGGTAGATCTAAGAACAGCACTCAATAGTAAAACCCATTTCCCACTGAGTACTATTCAGTTACATTGAGAAGGAAAAACAACAGCCTGCCAGAAAGCAGTTCCCTCCTAAAGTGCTGGCACCAGTCACATGACCAGGGGCAGCTGGGAAATTGACAAAATGGCTAGCCCCATGTCAGAATTCAAAACTGAATATAAAAAAAAATCTGTTTGCTATTTTGAGAAATGGATTTCAGTGCAGAAGTCTACTAACTGATGTGTTTTAAAAAAAACTTGTTTTCCCATGACAGTATCCCTTTAATTTTTTGTCGTTACTGTTCCTTTAACTGCCCATGAGACAGACTGCCAGACAGCTTTGTGGAGATACAGATCCATGCAGTTCCTAGTCAGTCTATCACGCTACAACAGGGACAAGAGTCTACCATATATTTGTTTTCTTTAATCAGCACAGGCAAAATCACCCACAAGGAACGCAATTGATTACGTAAAAAATTCAGTGGCTTGAAAGTTATTTGTAAAGGTAATTGCTTTTGAAAGCAGTGTTTGTCTATCCCGTTCTATTCTTTGCACGGTTTCTCAACACTCGTGAATCTATACAGCAGCATCGAGCCCTCCTTCAGCCAAGACTCATCGACTGTTATTAAGAGACCTGTGAAGAAGCATGCAAGGCATTGTGGGAACAGAAATTTTGACTAGAGGAAAGCTGACCTTGCTACATTGGTCCACAGTCAGGAAAAGCCATGCAGAAGACAGAACCTGCTTTTATTAACAATAATATTTACAAATAACTATAAACTGTTTATTAATGTATAAAATTAAATCATTCTTTGGAATGAAATTCCCATTTAATTATAGAGAACATGCCAAAAAGGTCACACGGGGCAGTTCCCTCTTTGGCCTGTATTTAGTTCATCATAATCCAACAGGAGAGCAAACAGGTTTCTGAAAAGATTTATTTCTGGTTGGTAAATCGATTTACTGCTACCAAGAGACAATAAATGTCACACTGCTGAAATATATGTCTAGAAATAAAAGAAAGGAAAATATGAGCTTGGTCGGGTCTTCAACATGTCTGTGAGTGGAAAAAATATATATTTCCTGTGGTCTCCCCAGGGCTCCCAAATAGCATTGTTAGGAGAACTTTGTAATGAGACTCTTTCATAGGGAAACCCAAAGGCCTTGACAAGCTCCTTTAAATGGGTGCCAATTACCACTCTGATGGGAAGCAGGGAAAGCAACTAGTGAGATAAATTGGATTCAGCTTTCTTTCTCCATATGCAGGCAACTGTATGTTGCAGAAGGAACAGGCAGTTCTACAGCTAATCCAGCACAGTCCTTGCAAGAAATGTCGGCTGTTTTAGAACACTATTTGGGTCACATTTACTGAACATGGTACATTTACTGAACATGGTAATATTCATGATTAAATAAAAAAACAAATATATACAGTATTATCAGCAGTGTATAGCTTGCCAGAAATGTGTTAATAGCAAATAAAATAAACATTTTCCTATTTAAGCATGGGATTTTTAGAAATAAGGTTTGTAACTAGATGAATTCTACACCATTGATGTCCCACAGACCAGAGCCAGTCCTAATAGGGATTTCTGTGACCCCTGGCAATTTCCATTGGCTCTACTGCAGTCTATTTAACATGACATAATCGTCCTATTACTGTTATTAGCATACTGGATATTTTGGTCACAACGCAGAGAAAGTTGGCCAGAACTGTTCTGCACCACAATGCAACAAACTTACATATACACCCCCTCCCAAAACAAAAATCTATATTAACGTGAACAATTCCTATGACCTTCAGACCATTTTGCCATTTGATGTGCCTGGCATTTTTCCGTATTTTGTATTTGCCAGTGTTTTGCACAAAGACATTCCTTTTACATGACTGCATGATTCCAGAATCTACAGTATAATATGAAAACATACTACATCATCAGTCTATGGGATATAGAAATCCATTCCACATGTGGGATTCTCTGCTCTCAAAGTCTCACAGTAACTTTACAGCAGAACTATCTGTACCTTATTCTTAAAAAGCCACAAGCTTATATGAATACACTCTCTGCCTCCCGTCACTTGATCCAGGATGGGCACTGCACTAACACAAATGTATATTGGTGGGTAAATAAATGTATATACTCTGCATCTGATGAGAAAAGAATTTCCTTGCAGCCTCCAATGCCTACTCTCGCTGTACATCACACCCCTGTGTGTTGCATTAAACAAGGCATTCATAAGCAAGGCCATTGCCAGCCATTGAATGGTCACGTGACACTGGAGCTCAGCCAATAAGACACCTCACTGGGAATCCAATCAGAAGACTCTATATGTGCGCCTCCTTATGAAAAGCACTCTGTGCATTCAACTTGTTTTCCTTTTCTAAAGCAATGTGACTGTATTAGCAACAGTTTCAAGAAGAGGTTTTCATACTGGCTTCAAGTTTCCCTTCACACACCAATTTAGACTCTATCGCTATAATAAAAAACAACTATTAAGAAATATGCCATGACATTTAGTAATGCTTTTACCCAATTTTATCTATAATGTATCCCATTTCTTATTGCGAAATTGAAACAAAGAAGGGCTTATTAACAAAGGTGGTGTCTAGTGTAGCTGGCAGAATCCTCTAAATAATAATATGAGGAAAGCATTAAAGGAACATTAACACCAAAAAATTAAAGTGTTTTAAAGTAAAGAAAATATCATGTACTGTTGCCCTGCACTGTTAAAACATATCTGTTTGCTTCAGAAACTCTACTATAGTTCATGTAAAAAAGCTGCTAAGTAGCAATGGCGGAAATTGAAAAATGGCTATATGGTACAGGATAAGTAATGGATAACAGATAACATTATGTTCTACAGAGCTTATCTGCTATCTGCTGTGTAACTTGAGCCTTTTTCCTTTGAATGGCTGCTCCCATGGCTACACAACAGCTTATTTATATAAACAATAGTAGTGCTTCTGAAGCAAACACTGCCATTTTACCAGTGCAGGGCAACACTGCATTATATGTTTATTACTTTAAAACAATTTCATTTTTTGATGTTACTGGTCCTTTAATGAATCCACTATAATTATTTAAGATGTATTTAAAACATCATTCTTGTTCAATGCTCTACCTCAGGGGTCCCCAACCTTTTTTGCTCGTGAGCCACATTTAAATTTAAAAAAAAAGTTGGAAAGCAACACAAGCATGAAAAAGTCCATGTGGATGTCAAATAAGAGCTCTGATTGGCTTTTTGGTAACCCCTATATGAACTGGCAGCCTACAGGAGAGAATGTATGTCAGTAAACTTGGTTTTTATGCAACCAAAACTTGCCTCTAAGCCAGTAATTCAAAAATCAGCACCTGCTTTGAGGCCACTGGGAGCAACATCCAAGGGGTTGGAGAGCAACATGTTGCTCGTGAGCTACTGGTTGGGGATCACTGTTCTACCTGAATCAGGGACAGGTTGTTCACCTTCAAACAACTAGTTGTTTTCAGATATCAGAAATAACTTTTTCCATTGACTTTACATTTTCTATGTGTGACCATTTTTCTAATATTGAAGTGCAAAGTGTCATTTTTCACCTTCTAAAGCAGCTCGGGGGGGGGTCATTGACCCTGTAAACTGTTCTAATACATTTAGTTCATAAATTTTAATTTATCTTTGTCCCTGCTGAGCAGAATCCCTGGGTTTCATTACAGGCAGCTGTCAGAATTGATACAATAGTTGCTAATACTCCAGAGATGCTGCTGAGAAATGTATCAACTAAATGTTGCAAAATTGTAAACGTTCAGAGTCTGCACCTGAATTACTGAGCTGCCAGACTCAAACACCAGAGACACAAACATTTGATTTTGAAAAAACTGTAAAAATTAATAATGGAAGTAATTGAAAAAAATCTTTATTTCTGGGGAACAATCTGAAATAACTTTATCCAATGACTTTATATGTTCTATGTGTGACCATGCAAAGTGTCATTTTTCTCCTTCTAAAGCAGCTCGGGGGGGGGGGGGGTCATTGACCCTGTAAACTGTTCTAATACATTTAGTTCATACAATGACATTTATCTTTGTCCCTGCTGAGTAGAATCCCTGGGTTTCATTATAGGCAGCTGTTAGAATTGATAATGAAAGTAACTGAAAAAAAAATCTTTATTTCTGGGGAACAATCTGAAAAGTGTTTGGAAGGTGAACAACTCCTTTAATGTTTACCAGAAATATTTGGGGTTCAGTTGACTAAAGGTCGGCATTTCAAGGCCATTTGATCATTTCTTTAAAATGAGGAAATATCTGTTGATCCCTTTTTAATCAAAGGCATTTCCCCTTTATAACATCTGACCTGCTCTTACATTTTGGTGGCAAATATGCATATTCACTATATCGCCGATTCTTTAGCAATTCAAATGCTGTGTTTCTATCATGTAGAATAACAACACAACACTCACAGAACTTTTCTGTGTTAATATCGCAGGTAATGGAAATTACTTTTAAAAGTGTCTCTGTTCGCCACAGTGAACTATAGCCCGATTGCCTTTTCTGAAGAGGAGCGCAAGCAGATTATCGGTAAGGTAAGGCTTTGCGATTTTAAAGTTAAATATGCCTTAGTGGGGGTTTTTTTTTCATTATATACAAACTAATTTTTAAAAAGGTTTTTTGATGTGACTGGCCTTTAAATACACATATTAGTGTTCCAATGTTTCTGTCCCTATTATGACCTTTGTCAAGGATGAAAAAAAGGTCGGAAAACGTTGGAACACTAAGGGGCAGATTTACTATTGATCAAATTCGAGGGTTGAAAAAACCCTCGAATTTGACCATCGAATTTTGGTCAAATTGAAATCCTTCGAATATCGAATTCGAAGGATTTTACCACAATTAGACTAATTGAACGATCGAATAAAAAAAGTTGATCGAACAATTAAATCGTTCGATTCGAAAGATTTTAACCATTCAATTGTATTTTTATTTTATTAGATCTAAAAATGCTGGAAAACCCCTATGGGAGCTTCGCATGGGGTTTAACAGCAATTCAGTAGGTTTAATCTGGCGAAATAGGCAATCACATTTTTTTTTTTTAAAGGGCAAGTACTTTGACCATCCAATGGTCGAATGATGAAATAGGTTTTTATTCGAATCATTCGAATTTCTTTTACATTCGATGATAGAAGTACTGGAAAAAGTTATTCGAATTTGAATCTTTTTGAAAATTAGATTGAATTTCGAATCATTCATGTAAATTTGATAAATCTGCCCCTAATATGTGTATTTGAATAGAAATCAATGATTTCACAAAGGGAAGTTCTGGTCCAGGGATGGTTCATTCCAAATTGAAGTATATATATATATATATATATATATATATATATATATATATATATATATATATATATATATATATATATATATATATATATATATATATATATATATATATATTTAGTGAAATGGTCAATATTTATTTATGTATTTATTTTAAGTTAACATTATATAGTCCACCTACTAAGGCAATACACCACATTATAAGCTGTTTATGTTACAATTCTAGTGACTGCTCCTTGGGCCCTTGTTATAGGAGGAACTCAGGGGTCATTCTGTGAGGGAAGCATCTAATACTTCCCATAGAACAGCCGCGCATTATTAATAACAGCAGTAGCATGAGTAATGGTTCACTAAAGGAATGCCTGCTCTCTCTGAGGAACCACATACTATGCTTGCTCTTAATAATATTTCCTTTGACCAAATCTAAGCCTCCCCTGGCTGCTTCTAATGCATTTCATTTGCCTACTGATCCCACTGAAGCTCGGGGAGATTAATCTAGTGGAACTGACTGCACTAGCTGTTCTGCCTGTGTGTCCTTCACACTGATACAGTCGCGGCAGAACCTATATTACCCACAGGTGAGCTGTACGTGAGACTAAATGTAGCGCGCCGCGTGTAACGAGTTCAACGCCAACAGGCCCGCCGCACAGCGTGATGGGAGTCTTTTTCTATTTGGCGCCGAACGAAGCGTTGGCTTTATATAGACTAGTACATTAGCGTATCGTAGAGGGGTGTCGTTTCGAAGTTTCCTTGTCAGTCGCTACGTTAACTGTGCCCTATGTTCCACAGCGTCTGTTCAGCACTTTCAATTGCGTGTAGGGGGCTATTGTATGCTTTGGATTCGGGAGCAAATAGCAGCGTTGGGGGAAAAAAAACAGAACCAATCTTCCCCCTAGGTATCTGATAGAACAGTCCGTTTGTTATATAGTGTGCGATTGGAGCAGCCCAACTGATAACGAATGTGAGGAAGTGAATGCGTGTCAATGACGTGGTCGAGAGAGTACACAGTACACAGCGCGAGTGTATCGTTTATGACATAACAGTATATACACATCTGTGAGGAGACATATGTGACTGAGCCCCCTGGCAGTGGCGTGTATTATATTGTCTTACAGTGTAGTCTAGTGTATTACAGTGGTTGTACTCACCTGCACCCTGGCCTCGGTGAGCTCGGTTCTGAGTGCCAGCTGCTCCCTGACGTACACATCTGGATAATGGGTCTTCTGGAACACCTTCTCGAGCTCCTCCAGCTGCAGGCTGGTGAATGTGGTGCGGTGCCTCCTCTTCTTGCTGCTCGACACGTTGCTGTCACATTTATCTCCCAGCTCGTCCAGCTCCACCTTGTCCGCCATTGACTTCCCCGGGGACACCGCCAGACTGCAACAGGTTTCCATGGGCCGCCTCAGCTCTGTGTGAACCGCCTGCCCTTCTACCTTGGCCAGGCCGTAGCTCGCTGGGGGGAGAGGAAGGTGCCGTTAGATATAGGGAATGGGATTTATATATACAAAGCATCTTCTGTCTTAGAACGAATCAAACTAAATCCCACTATACCAGCCTGCTGTGCCTTGCCCTGAGCATGCCACTTACCCTGAGCATGCCACTTACCCTGAGCATGCCACTTACCCTCACCAAGCCATTGTGCACCCGCTTATCAGGGAGCCCTCACACTATGTGGAACACATTTACTTTATGGACTTTATAACTGCTTCAGCTGCACTTGCGCAAACTAGGAATTGTTGCGCCTGCAAATGATCTTTGAAGGAATTAGCACCATTTTCAGTCTGACTGGCATTTAGTATCCATCCGCTTACTGTCAGCAGCACAGACACAGCGATAAACTGTGCAGCAGAGAATATTATAATAATAATGTATGGGAACACGGCCGTGCTGCTACTCGCCCGAGCACAGGGACCATTAGACTGATTCTATAAGGACACTGCTCTGCTAACCCCTTGCCACTGGTTCCTTTATCAAAGACAAAACTGCCTGTTTCGTAATAGATGTCCTCAAATTCGGTGCATTGGTTTATGTTCAGAATGGCAAACCGGCCTCATTCTACAGTTAAAGTGGACTCAACCAAAGTTCTGCCAACGGTGTCTAATCAGCCGTATTTTATTAGTAATGCCAGATAACATGGTTTCCTTTAATAAATGCCATTCAGCATAATTTAATGGACCACAGCCCTGTCATAAGGGTTTTATATATCCAGAGCAGAGTAGCAGCTTTTAGCAGCTATTTTTAGTACGAATTCTGCAGCTTCTGGTCCAGTTTGCATTGTTATATAGTCATAAATGCCCAGTTACAAAGGTTAATTTATTACAAACACACATATATATATATCTATCTCACAAAGTGGACCAGCACTCCAATTATTTCCAATCAAGGTGAGTGATATTGAACTAAAATCACCTTGATTGGAAATAATTGGAGTGCTGGTCCACTTTGTGAGCTATACTGAAAACTTGACCAAGCACCTAATCTTCACATATATATAATGTTCAAAAAGTACCTGCACTCTTCCACTGTTGAAGATTAGGTGCTTGGTCAAGTTTTCAGTGTGTGTATATATATATATATATATATATATAACTGGGGTGCACAGTTATGGTATTATATATCCACGAAAATTCAAAACTTGCACACCCATTTAAAATCTTCACTCCTTTATTTGCATTATACCAGTGCCCAATGTTTCGGTCCTCATTCTGACCTTTCTCAAGGAGAAATCAGGACCGAAACGTTGGACACTGTTATAATGCAAGTAAAGGAGTGAAGAGTTTAAATAGGTTTGCCAGTTTTGAATTTTCGTGGCTATATATATATATATATATATACACACACATTCTTGAGTAAATGAGGAAATTAAATTGGAATCATAAATAAAGAGCGAACTGGCAGTGTGTTATTAAAAAATATCCTGGATGTCGGGTTTCATTGGTAAAGTTCCTGTCGGCAGTTTCTGTATCAGTCAGCCGCATTTCGTTAGCAAATGCCATGTTGGCTGGTTTATTAGCACGTTTCTAATCACCCGTGTTTATTAGCCAATTCCAAATGAATAATGTTTCATTAGTAAATTCTCAATCAACACTGATTTATTAGGACATTTCCAGTTAAACGTGCTTGGTTTCTGTAGTTTAATAGTAAAAGCCCAGTTAGCAGTGTTTATTAGTAGCAGTTTGACATGAAATAGTAATAACAGTCACTGTTACTAGTGAATACAAATCGACTTTTGAAATAAGTTTAAGGGCACAACTGCCATGGACAATAATATGGCCACTAAGTTTTGTATTGGCACTTGGTACCTGCTCCAAGAATCTGGGGAACAAGGCGACATTAGAGACTAACTGTATTAACAGTTTAGCAGACGTATTTTTATATTAGGTGTAATTGTAATAGCTTGCAGCACCGTGTATAACCAAGTATACTGGTTCAACATTTCTCAACTGGGCGCACGCTGAACTGGTATTTTTGTAACAGGCAATATATTGCATTAGTTTATTAACCTAATGTTATACGGTTGGGTTTGAAACACCGGCAATACTGCTCTGGGCGATGCCCAGCTAGCTATTTGAGATATATATATAACTCGCAGCGTTGCTAGGAATCCTGGGAATTGTAGTTTTCCAAAGCAGCGAATCTGCCCCCATTTGCAGTTATGTAATGAAATGAAGAGGTTTTTGGAGCCTAACATCTTGGATCTATTGGCCTGTAATAGAAGTGTATTATAATGCCTACTGATGTTCTTTTCTATGTACAGGGACACAGCTGGGGAATCTACGCACATTTATCACTTTTAGCAGTTAGAACTAAAGCCACACATTGCACACGATCATAGATTACATAGATAGATAGATAGAGAGTGTGAGTGAATGAGTGAGAGAGAGAGATAATGGATGGATAGATAGATAGATAGATAGATAGATAGATAGATAGATAGATAGATAGATAGATAGAGGGATAGATAGATAGAAAAGAAAGATAAGTGGAGGGATAGATAGATAGAAAAGAAAGATAAGTGAATGATATCTCTTTATCATCCATGTATCCATCCTACAGCTCTGGAGAGAAATATCCAGGCTAGACTCTCCCCTAGGCGTACCAGCTGGTTAATAGTACAGTAAAACCAGTCGTTTGGGGAAAGATTATATTGATATTTCCAGACAAATGACTTTGGCCACTGGGTTTGGAGGCTAACACTTCAGTCGCTGGTAAATGTAGAAATGCACTGGATTGCCCCCATGGGTACAGGCCTCTGAATGTGCCAGCAGGGGACCATCAAGGCAAGAAGAAAGCAGTACTTACCGTTATTGTCCTGGCAGGGGGATGCCCGCTCCATCCTCACATGGTGCTCGGCTCTCTGGATGCCACTGAAGGCCTGCTGTATACACTTGCCTGCTGCTGCTGCTGCTGCTGCCGGGCTCTTGCTGTAAAATGAATCAGAGTCCATGGAGTCCATGACATGCTCCAGTGTGCCCGCTGCCCCCATGTAGAAATCACCGCCTTTGCTCTGCTGGCTCTTCAGGGCAAACTTCTCAGTGAGAAACTCCATAATAAATTAGCTGCCGCCTGTTTAATACTACAGTAGAGCCAAAGCCTCTGAGCGCCTGCAGGGACAGACTAGGGGAGTGCTCGTACCGCTCAGCCTGATTATTTGTACTTGTCTGCAAGCGGGACTACAGGCTGCTCTTATACTATGGGACTCACCAGGACCCCCCCAAGCAGCCTCCCATCACTAATGAATATGGAAGCAGCCTTCTCACTCCGCCCCCCCCCAAATCAAACAAGGGGATGATTCAGGACTGCTGCTTCCCCCAGGCACGCAGGAAAAATATTAAATGGGGGGGGGGGGGTATTCTGCAAAAAGGAAACATTCTGTATTGCTATAGTGACAAGAGGTGCTGTGTGTGTAGTACAAATGATCTGACTTTATTTATTTATTGGCAGGGGGAGGGGGGGCATTTGGACGCAAAACTTTCCCAGTTCACTTTCCCTTGTCTCAGTTTTTATCACATTTACATTTTAGATAAGAAAAGACTTGATTTCAGTATTCAATGTAGTTAAATAATAGTCGGTGCTAAATTAACCCAGAGACGCGTTTCGTTTAATCCTTTGATTATTTTTGATATTCAAATACGTAAGAGAAAAAAAAAAGTGAAGTGAAGAGAAAAAAAAGAAGTGAACTCGTTCCTAAGGAGCAGTTAAATAAAGATCTGGGGGATTAGTAAAGGTTCAGGGGCATCAAATCCATTTAAAGGGTCACAAGGAAACGCTTTGAATCGATGGCAGACAATAAAGCGTTTGTTTGGGGGTCAGGATTTGAAACATATTTAGAGAAAGTCATATGGGAAATCATTGCTATTTCTCCTGCAGCGCTGGCACCGTGGCACGGGGGCATTGCAATGGGCACGCCGGGTAAAGACATCTCTATTTCCCGGAAGATGATTTGTTGGGGGCGGGCTGTGCACTATAGGGGTGTCACGTGTTCTATGCAATCCAATTCGGGAAGATACAAAATATAAGAGATACATGTAACTCTATTGGAATGGCTACAAACGAAATAAATAAACTTAATGCTACTGAATACTACAGTAACAATAAAGGAGCGTGTTAAAGGCAATTAAAGGGTTGGTTCACCTTTAAGGTAACTTGTATCTTGTAACTTTTCATGATTTATTTGTTAAAGTTTTATAGTTATTTCCCTGACTCTTTGCAGCTTTAAAATGGGACTCCCTTCTGAAAAACAAATGCCCTGTAAAGGCTACAACTGTATTGTTATTGTTACTTTTTTTTCTTCCTGATCCTTCTGTTCAACCCCTCTCCTATTCATATGCCAGTCTCTTATTCAAAGCAAGGCCTGGTTGCTAGGTTAATTTGGACCCTAGTTACCAGATTGCTTAAAATGCAAAGTGAAGATCTGCTGAAAAAAAAGCAAAATAACTTAAAAACCGTCAATAATAAAAAAAAATGAAAATAAATTGCAAACTGTCTCATAAAATCCCTCTCTACATCTACATCATACTAAAATGTATCTCAAAGGTGAACAACCCCTTTAATAAGAGTCCAGCTGATGTACCCAGTGATATATTATATATATATACAAATGATATGATTTTTAACTAGATAGAACATGCGAATCCGCTGTGCAATGATTGGTTTGTACCCGGGATGATTTGCCTAAGTAGTTAGAGATTAATTACTGTACAAGTGAGTGTTTACTGACTTGATCCCTCTCTTATCGCCCTAATCTCTAAGTCCATTAGTAGAGTTAGCGGTGATTTCCATTGGGGGCTCCAGGGAGCAAAGGCTCATTAAGCCTGACTTAGTTCTGCTGCCCAGCACTTACCCACATCTCCTACTAGAACACTGAGCCTTCCACTCACTGGCTGAAACATAACTGGAGAATATAGGAAAATATCCTTTCCTTAAAATAAAAGAATATATTTATATGTATATGGACAAAAAGTGTGTGTTTTGGGTTTGTGAATATATCAGTTGGTTATAGTGGGAATCACCTTGTGATCTTCATTCTTATCCCAGTTACTGCCATTCCCTTACTACTAGTAGGAGGGCACATTCGCCCATTGAATGTAATTGTTAGTAAATGGCTGATTATGAGGTGGATGCCAGTATTAAACATGGCATGTCACTATGACAAGCCACTGAACCGATTACCGGCCTTTCCATTGGCTGCACTGTGCATTGGTATAGAATTGTTTTATAACAACTATCTGTTTGAGTGGGAGATATAAGTGCAGATGTACAGACAGAACGAGCGGTATCAGTACTATTTGGGTCTCCCACACTGATCCCATCTACAAGTGCAGCATGCAGAGGCCCAGCCTAAACTAAAGCCAGGGACGGCTGCCATTACTAACAGTATATAATATTGACTAATCCGCTGCTTGGGATTTCCACTCAATACACAGAGATGAGAAATAGAGCGATCAGTAGCTATTAACCGATTATATAGATTAATGATATATGAATAGGAGGAATAGTCCTGAGAAACTTTTCTGTCATTTCAGCCCATTCAAAGAACAGGGATATGGATTAGATAGATATAATAAATTAAATAGAATAGAATAGATAGATAGATAGATAGATAGATAGATAGATAGATTAGATAGATAGATTATAGATTGGATAGCTATAATAGATATAATAGATAGATAGATAGATAGATAGATTATAGATTGGATAGATAGAATAGAGAGAGAGATTGGATAGATAGAATAGAGAGAGAGAGAGAGAGAGAGAGAGAGAGAGAGAGAGAGAGAGATTGGATAGATAGAATAGATAGAGAGAGAGAGAGAGAGAGAGAGAGAGAGAGAGATGATAGATAGATAGATAATAATGGATGGATATAGGGATATATAAATCATGAGTGAATGGAGGGATAGATAATGATGGATGGATGGAGGGATAGATAGATAGACAGACTGACAGACAGATAGATAGATAGATAGAGACAGACAAACAGACAGATAGATGATAGATAGATAGATAGATAGATAGATAGATAGATAGATAGATAGATAGATAGAGACAGACAGACAGACAGACAGACAGACAGACAGACAGATAGATAGATAGATAGATAGAGATAGACAGACAGACAGACAGACAGACAGACAGACAGATAGATAGATAGATAGATAGATAGATAGAGATAGATAGACAGACAGACAGACAGACAGACAGATAGATAGATAATGGATGGATATAGGGATATATAAATAATGAGTGAATGGAGGGATAGATAATGATGGAGGGATGGAGGGATAGATAGATAGACAGGCTGACAGACTGAAAGAGAGAGAGGCGCTTGGGAGAGGAGATGTGAATATAGCTGATGAATATACAGATGATAAAGAGACGAGAATCTGGGCGCACAATGAGAGAGAGGGAGGTGGGGTAGGTGAGTGAGTGAGTGAGTGAGTGGGCTGCTAGTAGTGAGCTTGTGATGATCAGACTGCTGCATGTAACAATGAGCAGTGACAAGTCGGAGTCTCTGAGGTAACTTCTCCGAAGCGGCCTTTACTTGGTGTGGGAAGCGGATCTGCTAAATTAGGAATGGCAGCTCCATGTGCTCCTCACACACACAGCTCCACTTCTCTACTTGTCTAGTCATCCAGGGAACTTTCATTCGGCTCACTCCCGAGGTCACTGTGCCACTCGATCGGACATTTCTACAATCTGAGCTCCGTGTGTCCCTAGAATTGTGTCCTGCAGGAGAGAGAGGGCTGCTATTCACTCTATTCACTGTATACTCATGAGCCTGTAGAACTCACACCGGCCCACACATAACTCTTTATATTTTACAACTCCTTTATTATATCAGAGGTACAACGGGGAAGTCAGACAAACAAGTGCAAGTTTATCTCTATATATGTTATCAGTCTGTCTGTGTATCTACTCCAGTGAAATAACCAAAAAGGTATTTTTATGCAAACTTTTGATTATCTATCTGGCTATCATCTATCTATCTGTCTGTCTGTCTGTCTGTCTGTCTGTCTGTCTGTCTATCTAATCTATCTATCTATCTATCTATCTATCTATCTATCTATCTATCTATCTATCATCTGTCTATCTATCTATCTATCTATCTATCTATCTATCTATCTATCTATCATCTGTCTATCTATCTATCTATCTATCTATCTATCTCTATCTATCTGTCTATCTATCTATCATCTATCTATCTGTCTATCTATTAGCTATCTATCTATCTATCTATCTATCTATCTATCATCTATCTATCTATCTATCTATCTATCTATCTATCTATCTATCTAATCTACTCTAATCTATCTATCTATCTATCTATCTATCTATCTATCTATCTATCTATCCTATCTAATCTATCTATCTATCTATCTATCTATCTATCTATCTATCTATCTATCTGTCCACACATCTATCAAGTTGTCTTTGTAGCTTGTGTGCATGATTGCAGCAGTTTTGTCTTTCACCAGTAATTGTCAGGAATAATCTTCTTCATATATGACATGTTCCCTATGAATTGCCAGTGGCACCGTGTGAAGGCGAATATCATATATATCAATATTGTTCATCTTCATATTATAATAATTTAACAGGCGCTGTTGGAATAGAAAGCAATCTGCATTTTTTTTTCTCGCCAAAATGTAAAGTCTGCCTTTTTTATTTAACCGTAAAATTTCCGAGGAATCCTTTGTGTAATTGTTGATAGTAAATATTTCCTTCTAGACTATACTCACCTTGCCCTGAACTTGTATACAAACGCGACTGAATTATAAACGTAAAATCATTCTCATCTCGGGATCTCACCTCTCTCTCTCTCTCTCTCTCTCTCTCTCTCTCTCTACCTCTCTCTCTGTCTCTCTCTCTCTCTCTCTATCTATCTCTCTCTCTCTCTGTCTCTCTCTCTCTCTCTATCTATCTCTGTCTCTCTCTCTCTCTATCTATCTCTCTCTCTCTCTCTCTCTGTCTTTCTCTGTCTCGTTACAGGAGATCACCAGAAACCCACTCTTCAATATTTGGCTTTTTCATCGAGTTCCATTGTTGTATTGTGTGTTTGTGTAACTTACAGATAGATTTGGGCTAGTCTCTGTATTAACGTGGCATTCTTATTATAGTCGACAATAGGTTATTTATCATTTTAAAATTCTTTTAAATACATAAACATCAGTGTGTAAATAAATTGGAAGCCGGTTATTGACAAATCCAGAAAATAATAAAATGTGTTTCAATAATTCATTCTGTATGCACTTGTATTCGTTGTTTTAATATACGAAAAACGGAGGGAATACAATCCTTTCATTAAGTATTTTTTATTAGACATGATTATGCCTTTTTTATATTTGACACATACTTAACCCAAGTAAATGCACAGAGACTCGTATAGACAAATGTAGAAATTGGCTTTTCTTTTGACCAATATATTTAAAAATGTTAAAGGAGGGAATGCAATCCTTTCATTAAGTATATTTATTTATTATGAATAATTATGCTTTTTTTTTAAAAAAAAATATATATATATTTGAGACATACCTAACCCAAGTAAGTGCACAGAGTCTCAAGTATAAGATGTAGAAACTGGCTATTCTTCTGACCAGTATTTCTTTTGTTAGTTTCTAAATCTGAAACTAAAATAATCTCTTAAAATCATTTCCTAATAAAATAATAATACTACTCTGGCTCTTATAATACAGAAGAATTCACTAAAAATAATTTCCTGATATCATAATAATAGTTTGGCTCTTTTAATACAGAAGAACTCGCTAAAAATAATTTCCTAATATAATAATAATAATAATAATAATAATATTATACAGGGCGGTGCGCTCAGAAATGCATGTATATCAGTTCTACTTATTTCTTATCAGTAGAAATATATGAAGGTTCCAATCATTTTATACTGTTTCTATATAAATACCTTCACGCTGACAAAAGCTGGAACTAGATGGAAACATAAGGAATCATTGTTGCTGTATATGAATAAGCTTCAAGATACTTGTTAAACACAGGATAGAAAGTTAGTAGCACTTTTGTATTTGCTGCAGGAATCGAAAAAAATCGAAACAATGAAAAAGAAAGTTAAAGTTTTTTTAATGTCACACTTTAGTAAAGGAGAGGTCGGTGAGCAGACAGGGATTTGGGCGGTTAACCAATTTACAGCTACAATTTCATCCACTGTGGGTTTTTTGGAAGTAAAATTCAACTATTTTTATCTTTAATGAAAACAACACATTTAATCTTTCCACCTAAATATTGATATTGGAAAGTGCAGGAATGCAACAGCCTCCACTTAGATCTTACTGGCTTGGGCTTCGGAAAGTGCTCTACTCATTTCTACATAAATGAATAGCAGTGTGTCACACGGACCCCTCTGCTGCTGTCGTCTTGTCGCAGAACTGCAATACCCACTGGTTGTCACAATTCTGGGAGCTGGGGCACTGGGGATCCACAGAGTGTAAACAATGAGTCTGTATAGTGAGTATGCAGTTGAGGGGCAGTGTGACTTGTCAAACTATACATTCATTATAAATTATTATTATTGATTATGATTATTAATAATAAGAGATTTACAGGCAGGTATATGCATGTAAAAGCAATACACATGTATAGGACCTATTACTGATTGCAAGTTCTTCTGCATTGAAACGCTACTAGTTGTTCACACATACTGTGTATCATGAGAAGCTTTAGTCATTATGGTGTCTCCACTTTCTGGGGTTTAGTGGTTAAAGGGATCCTGTCATGGGAAAAAAATGTTTTTTCAAAATGCATCAGTTAATAGTGCTACTCCAGCAGAATTGTGCACTGAAATCCATTTCTCAAAAGAGCAAACAGATTTTTTTTATATTTCATTTTGAAATCTGACATGGGGCCAGACATTTTGTCAATTTCCCAGCTACCCCAAGTCATGTGACCTGTGCTCTGATAAACTCCAATCACTCTTTACTGCTGTACTGCAAGTTGGAGTGATATCACCCCCTCCCTTTCACCCCCCCAGCAGCCTAACAACAGAACAATGGGAAGGTAACCAGATAACAGCTCCCTAACACAAGATAACAGCTGCCTGGTAGATCTAAGAATAGCACTCAATAGTAAACCCATGTCCCACTGCGTACTATTCAGTTACATTGAGAAGGAAAAACAATAGCCAGCCAGAAAGCTGTTCCCTCCTAAAGTGCTGGCACAAGTCACATGACCAGGGGCAGCTGGGAAATTGACAAAATGGCTAGCCCCATGTCATATATCAAAACTGAATATAAAAAAATCTGTTTGCTATTTTGAGAAATGGATTTCAGTGCAGAAGTCTACTGGAGCAGCACTATTAACTGATGTGTTTTAAAAAAATAATGTTTTCCCATGACAGTTTCCCTTTAATAGCTGGCCCACTGGCCCTTCCTCTATAGGATTCAGCACTTGTTTTTCAGTTGTCCCTTTTCATTTTCAAGGAATGGGTTTGGTGAACGTCCCCTGTTTCATTGCGTTGGATATCATTTGTTTTGTTTCATTATTTTGTTTATTATGATGTAGAGAGTGAAATTATGAGACAATTTGCAATTGGTTTTCATTTTTTATTTATTACTTGTGCTTTTTGGGTTATTTGGCTTTTTATTCATCAGCTGTCCAGTTTGCAATTTCAGCAGTCTGGTTGCTAGGGTCCAATTTACCATAGCAACCATGCATTGATTTGAAGGAGAGACTGGGATACGAATAGGAGAGGGTCAGGATAGAAAGAGGAGTAGTTAAAAGTAGCCTTAACAATAAACGTGAAGGTTTACAGAGCACTGTTTTTCTTAGATGGGGTACCCGTTTGATAGCTGGAAAGAGTCAGAAGAAGAAGCCAAATACATAAAAAAAATAAAATGAGTAAAACAAAAAAATGAGGAACAATTAAAATGTTGCTTAGAACTGACCATTCTATAACATACTAAAGGTTAACTTGAATGTGAACCAGCCCTTTAATAGTAACATGTTCCCTGTGTGTCACTCACCTGTCATATGACAAGAATTAATATGTGACTCATGGGACACTTCCCATCATTTTATTGCTTATGTTTTTCCTGCTACATCACAAAAGGATAAGCCTGGTAAGCAATATATACATATATATATATATATATTAGATTGTAAGCCCAGTGGAAGTTAAATACATTTGTAGAGTATAAATAGTACAGAGTACAAAGCATACATCTATGACATAAGGATGTATCCAGGGATTGATGTATAATCTCTATGGGGGTATATTGATGATTGAAGGGCACCTATCATTATTCTGGTTGGGGGAAACAAATAATTTTGTTTTTTTAATGCTCCCTGAAAATGCCATGTGGGCACCATTTGCAGGGGGGCATTTTTTTAAACGATGGTTTCCCCAATCAGTGTGCTAATGATGGTAGGTGCCCTTTAAATGAGAAGGAAAGGAAACACAGGGTTAAAATTTGTCCCTCGCATATCAGGGTGACTCTGCGCAAGCTGAGGGGGATCTCATGTCTGCCTCGCAACAGTGAATCGGGCCCATAGATGGAGGCGCAGCTTTGCTGATTGATGTGATATTTAATCTGGAGGTTTCCCTGTGTTTATATGAGAGTGTACTGCTCATGTTTATTGAGACAGGAGCTTTAAATAACAAGAATATTGCATGTCACCACATTCCTGCAAATATATTTATAAACTAATGGTGCAGTGAAAACATATGTCTGCATTATCTCCCCTACAGTCACCCTGACACCCTCCATTCTCCCTCCCTTCATCTCTCCCTCTCTTTGTTCACTATGGCTTCCTCTCTCACATCCGTTTTCTTTCACCTCTTGTTTCTAGCTGTGTCCCTTCCACTCCCCCACTCCATCTTTCCCATTCACACTTGTGTGCTCTTTATCTCCCTTTATTCATTTAACCTTCTATAATGTCACCATAATAATACAACACAGCAGTCTAACAGTGCGGGTAGTGCTATAGGTTCTAAACCAGGACTGCCCATACTTTACTAATGCAAGGTCTACATCCATAAAAGCATTGTGTTAGCATTCTGTTCCATGGAAAAATTACTTAGGGGAATTGTTCAGGATAAAAATAAAAACTGGGTAAATATATTGTATATGCAAAATAACAAAATGTTTCTAATATAGTTAGTTAAGCAAAAATGTAATGTAGAAAGGCTGGAGTGACTGGATGTCTAACATAATAGCCAGAACTCTACTTCCTGCTTTGCGGCTCTCTTGGTCTCCACTGATTGGTTACCAGATATCAACCAATCAGTGAATTGAGGGGGGGGGGGGGCACATGGTCCTAACTGTTTGCTTTTGCTATATTTAACAACAATTTCTTATGTAACCTTAACATAAAGAATATGTGAATGAAAAGCATAAAATAGGAGGGTGATTTAAACAAGCTGCTTGTTGACAATGTCTTGAGATCTACGGATCAGCCATTAAAGATATACTGGTAGATACCGATTTACCTTTTGGGCACCCCTGTTCTAAACATACAAATGAGCAGTAACTAACACTTTTCAATTCCCACATAAAACATTTATTGGGTGCTCATTAAAAATGTCAAGTGGCACCAAGTGGCGGTCGGATCGCGGGATCGCATCAACGAACAGACGTGGGATTTTTAGTCCCGCCTGATCAACATCTGGCCGACTTTTGGCCAGATATTGATCGGTGAAGCCTGTCGGTGGGCCCCATACACGGGCCAATAAGCTGCCGACTTGGTCTGTTGGCAGCTTTTATCGGCCCGTGTATGGCCACCTTAACTGTATGCAATGATAGCTTGCTGCTGCTTCAGTGAAATACAGATTTATAATGATCACCCAGATGCTACTAGTCTACACTCACAAAACACTTTTTTATCTCTATACTCTTTCCCCCTCCTATTTTTTTTAAGTGTTTAATTTATTTACTTTCTTCTTCTTCTGACTCTTTCCAGCTTTCAAATGGGGGTCACTGACTCGATCTAAAACAAATGCTCTATAAGGGCAAGGCCAGACGGGGAGATTCGGGGGAGATCTGTCGCCTGGCGACTTTTCGCCGTGACGAATCTCCCCGAATAGCTAGTGCTGCTCACCCGCTCTGCGTAAAGTCGCCTGCACTTGTTCACACGCAGCTGCACGATTTTAAAAGTCGCTCAAAGTTGCCTCACCAGGCAATGTTGAGCGACTTTTAAAATCGCGCCGCTGCGTGTGAACTAGCGCAGGCGACTTTACGCAGAGCGGGTGAGCAGCGGTAGTTAGCTATTCGGGGAGATTCATCGCGGCGAGAAGTCGCCAGGTGACAGATCTCCCCCGAATCTCCCCGTCTGGCCTTGCCCTAAGGCTACTCATTTGTTATTATTTCTACCTTTTATCACTAATCTTTTGGTTCAGGCCTCTCCTATTCATATTCCAGTCTTGTTTCAAATTGCTTCATGGTTGCTAGGATAATTTGGACCCTAGCAGCTGAAATTGCAAACTGGAGAGCTGCTGAATAAAAAGCTAAATAACTCAAAAACAAACCGATTGCAAATTGTCTCAGAGTATCACTTTCAACTTCATATTAAAGTTAATTCAAAAGTGAAGAAGCCCTTTAGGCCAACTCCACACAAGGTAGTGTTGGGCATTTTGCCTGCCATGCTTTGTCAGATGATTATCTCCTGAAAGCATCTTCAGATGATTTAAGGGAGGGCAGTGGAGGGTGATCTGGGGCAGTTGAGCCAGAACTGACCTGTGTACCTTTGTTTTGGATGTGTGTGTGTAGTGGCTAGAGCACAGCAAATATCAGGCACAGTAAGATTTAGAAATAGGGACTTGTTGTCAAGCAATAAGACAGAAAAGCTATATAAGTTACTTTGTTAAAGGTTGAAAATGGAGTGGCTAATTACTAGTAGGGGTGCAATAAATATATTGCATGTCGTGCTCAAAGAGCAACCTTCCTGTTACAGTTAGAGTTGAAATATTTCTGGTCAGGTGATCTCTGAGGCAACACACAGACCATCATTCAACTTCCTGAATTAATAACACTGAAATATATTATCACTGATGTTACAATTCCCAAACTGAACCCGCTGATATAATCCAGGCACATATTTTTATGCCAGACACCTGATCTACTGCCAACCTCTCTAACCTTAAAATTGTCACTTAAAGGAAAACTATACCCCAAAAAAGAATTTTTGAGCAACAGATAGTTTATATCAAATCAAGTGACATATTAAAGAATCTTACCAAACTGGTATATATACAGTATTTAAGTAAAAATTGCCCGTTTACATCTCTTGCCTTGAACCACCATTTCCTGATGGTCTGTGTGCTGCCTCAGAGATCACCTGACCAGAAATATTTCAACTCTAACTGTAACAGGAAGACGTGCTGAAGCAAAAGACAGAACTCTGTCTGTTAATTGGCTTGTGTGAGCTAACTTTATAGTTTGTTTGGTATGTTTGTGTGCACCGTTGGATCCTAGGATCCCAGGAGACTGTCCTTATATTAAAATGGCTATTTTCTATTTATGATGACCCAATGGCACATGCTACTAAAAAAGTGTATTATTATGAAAATGGTTTATTTACATGAAGCAGGGTTTTACATATGAGTTGTTTTAGGCAATATCTGTTTATAGAGACCTACATTGTTCGGGGGGTATAGTTTTCCTTTAAGGATGTGGATCAGGCTGAAAGGAAGGAATTAAATTTTTAGTTTTTTAATAGATAAAAAAAAAAAAATCTTGCACACAACTTGACTCCCTAAGTGAGGTGCCATGCATGTGCTCGGATAATCTGGGCCTCTAACCTGCTGCCCAAAGCCCAAAAATGTTTTCAAACTGCACTAAAATCCATTTATCAAAAAAGCTAACATTTTTTGATATTTCATTTTGAAATTGGACATGGGGCTAGACATTTTCCCAGCTGCCCCCAATCATGTGACTTGAGTTCTGATAAACTTCAATCACTCTTTACTGCTGTACTGCAAGTTGGAGCGATATCACACCTCCCCCCCCCCCAGCAGCCTAACAACAGAACAATGGGAAGGTAACCAGATAACAGCTCCCTAACACAAGATAACAGCTGCCTGGTAGATCTAAGAATAGCACTCAATAGTAAAACCCATGTCCCACTGCGTACTATTCAGTTACATTGAGAAGGAAAAACAACAGCCTGCCAGAAAGCAGTTCCCTCCTAAAGTGCTGGCACAAGTCACATGACTGGGACAGCTGGGAAATTGACAAAATCTCTAGCCCCATGTCAGATTTCAAAGCTGAATATAAAAAAATCTGTTTGCTCTTTTGAGAAATGGATTTCAGTGCAGAAGTCTAGAGCACTATTAACTGATGCATTTGAAAAAAAAATGTTTTCCCATGACAGTATCCCTTTAATGTACTGGGCTTTATATTATATATAACATATTATATTATAACTGTAGCAATAAGTTTCTATGTAAAACATTGTTTTCATTTTATTAAAAGGAATCTATTGCCATTATAAAAAAAAAGTAGGTGCTTAATTTATCTGTTTTAAATTTCAGATAGCCTTATCAAAATGTGAGATTACAGCATATTTATCAATGGGTGAAAGTTAAAGTTCACCATTTCATAAATACATTTCTAAAGTGTTTGTTATTTTTGCCATGAGCTCAAATCTCATATTTTTAAATTATAAATAATAACAGTTTATGATTTGTGAGTTTTTGCAGCTTATATATATATATATATATATATATATATATATATATATATATATATATATATATATATAGTTACATAGTTACACAGTTAAATTGGGTTGAAAAAAAAAACCAGTCCATCAAACCACTCTTTCAAACACAAACCATATATGCCCATAGCTATACTAACTGTAGAGTTTAGTATCAAAATAGCCTTTGATATTAAGTCTGTCCAAAAAATAATTTGCTTTTAAAAGCATCAACAGAATCAGCCATCACAACATCACCCGGCAGTACATTCCACAACCTCACTGTCCTCACTGTGAAGAACCACCTACGCTGCTTCAAATGAAAGTCCTTTTCTTTTAGTCTGAAGGGGTGGCCTCTGGTGCAGTGATCCTCTTTATGGGTAAAAAGGTATATACAATCAAGCTGATTTCCCCTACTATTATTGGCTGAATTCAGGATGAGTCAGCAATTTGCAATGCCCATCTGACAGACAGCATTTTTGTTTGCATAAGAAAAATGTTAGGTTGAGATAGCATACTAAGTAATCATTTGTATCTCAAAAATGATTAAATATAGTGCAAGGCTAGCACCCTTTTGTCTCCAACCCCCCTGGCTACAAAGCCTACAGAGTAAGGGGAAGTTCAGATCCTCCTTCAATCTGCAGCAAGGAAACATCATACTTCATCAATAGACTTTTGGCCACAGGATCAAGTGAGTCTGTGTATTATTGGAAGGTTCTGCCCATAGTCCTCTTAAAGAAGAATTCAACCCTAACATTAAAAAACCCCTACCTCTCCCTCCTCTCCCCCCCCAGCCTAAGTGTTACCCTGGGCAAATGCCCCTAATGTTTTACTTACCCCTCGGTGCAAATTCAGCCATTGGAGTTCACAGGAACTATCTTCAGCTGCTTCGGTAATGTTCGGAATGAGACCAACGCTTTAGCAATTTTCGTGAGTTTTGTGCATTGCTCCAACTGCCCATGTGATATGCCGCTCTCATTCAGAAGATTTCCAAAGACAAGAAGATGGCAGCGCATGTGAACTCCGATGACTGAATCTGCACCGAGGGGTAAGTAAAAAGTTAGGGGTATTTGTACGGGGTAACACTTAGGCTGGGGGAGGAGGGGTCTTGGTGTGGATGGGGGGGTAGGGTTAACATTAGGGTTGTCTTCTCCTTTAAGAACATATACATGCACTCCTTCGATCAAGGTCTACTGAGGAGGACTGGAAAGAATCAGAATAATGTGTGCATGATCTGTTTCCTTTTGAAATATGCTAATATATATATATATATATATATATATATATATATCACAATGGAATGATTTTAGCAATAGTCAAATACATTTTCAACATAAGCTCCATTTAAACTGCCATCCCGGATAAGCCTATAATAAAAGGACAACATGAACAAAAACACCAACAATGGATATGGATACATTTAGAAATAAGAAAATGATAATGGGCCTGCAGGATTAGAAGAAATTCTGATGAGCAGATGAGCGCAGAAATATATAAGGAAAGCATATGTGAAAATAAGATGCGTGCAGCACAAGAGTTCATATAATACAACTCTGATACTGATCTGAAGGAGAGGAACTTTGTGATCTAAGCTCTTTGATGAGCAGCATGTGGCCATTACAACACCAGGGGCTGCATTTCAAGCTGATTCAATTAAAGGCATGCAATTTACCCACTATTTGTTATTCTTAGTCTTTGTCGACTGCAAGGATTGTCTTTTGGCTGGATTGACTTTTCAATCCCTGTATCAAATTATGGTGACAGCCCTTATACAATCTGTACAACCCAACACCTTCCCTGCCAAGGGCCACTATCAACCTCCGAGTAGTTGTTTAATCTTTCATTATTGTGGGAGATCTTTTATGAGCTCTTCATGTCCTGAACAGCCCGGCCAAGTTTTATATTAGATAGTTTTATTGCAGAACTCGGGGCAAGGCAAGCAATTTCTTCTCTTTTCATACTGTTAATAACATGACAACAACTGAAATATTTTTTTTAATATTTTTATAACCCTGCTAACATGCAACTTTGATCAATCAGCCATCGGCTTCATTGTAACCTGAAAGTAGACAATTACATTTCATGTAGGGGAATCTCCATAATAGTGTTCTAATGGGCAAATAACTTATATCTGGCTACACATGGGTGAGTTGGCTGAGGACATGGGAGACTACAAAGAATCAACACCTCTGTAAATTTCAGATGTCATCTCTCTGAAGAGTTACAATGTGCCATTGTGATAGGATTAGTGGAAGAGTTGATATGCCAAGGACTTCCCACACCAGTTCAGTTGAACTGAAGAAGCTGCTCGGCTGAGTAGTGAAACGTCTTCAATGATTACTCAGCAGGTCCAATTGTTTTAGAATTTTTTGCACAAGTTCTTTGGCAATCTTTGGGATGTGACTCCAACATAAGACAGTGTTCTCCCAATTCCACAGTTTTGAAACGTGAAATATATTTAACATTTTCTTTTAGTCAACTTTGCAACACTCACAGCTACAAAGTCCCAGAAGCCAATTAGATCACATAGAACTAATGATATTAGACAGGGGATATTTAATGCCTGTAAATGAGAAACATGTAAGATATTAGAAAATAGAGGCAACAAAAACCCAAAGTATTATGCGCCTATACCATTCACTCTAATATCAGCACACTGATGTGAAAAGGTCACTGTTTAACCCCACATTATTTTAAAATAATGCAACATTTAAATAGCACATTATACCAAACCTTATTGGTTTAGTAAAAAGTTATTCTGCCATTCCCAGTTTAACTAGCAGCACTGATCTGATCCCATGCAGTTCTAGATTGGCTGCTAATGATGCACATGTACTGATGGAGTAATTAGTCATCCTGTTCTCCCTAGTGCCCAATCAATTTTTGTATGATACAACATTGCATTGGCTATTGGTGTTTTGTCCCCAGCGTTCAGTGTGCATAGTGTTGTTCTTCAAAGAAGAGGCATCATTTGTAAACCCCAAACCCCTTGGATAATTTGGGGTCCCTACTATGGGGTTACAAGCCCTTATATGCCCCCTGCTTGTCTGTAATTTTTTGGTATCGGTGAAGGGGAAAAGAGGCCATTTACTACAACAAATTATCTTTCTCACTGGACCATCTACCCCCAGTCTCTTAATGCTGTGCTTCTGGTCGAAATGCAACACATTATTTAATCTAGTCCTTGTGGAGCCCTTCTATCATGGCATATGCACAGCTGATCAGCTTGAACATTTATTTTTTAAACAAGCTGTCTGGATCTCAGCTTTCTTGTGGATTCAGCCATTTTAGTCTCTTGCGTGTTTAGTCCTCCCCAAATCACAATAATCGTTTTTAGCGAAGAAGTTAAAAACCCTCTGGCTATCCAACTTACTCCTTAGTTCACGGAGTAGTATATAGTTTGTCTGTATATATACCCTTCCACTTGGAAGGCAAGACAGTAAGGACTAGGCTTCCGATTGGTACATTTAAGAGATGCTAGATTTATACGGTAACCTAAAAAACTCTCATTTTCTCCAGGATGCCACACACTTTTAAACTGAAAATCAGAATGTATGGCTAGCTTACAGCAATATCACATCATTTTACAATTCAACATGTTATAGGGCTGTTGCTAGCAAGGAATAATAATTTGCCTAAAGAACAAGCAGACTTTTTAATATAATTAATGGACATTTTTTGACACAATTTGTGCCTTTCTAAAATAATCTCCACACGGCTCATTGGGAGTTCAACAATATTTGGCAGAACACCCCCTCCCCAGCACATCTGAAATTGTTTAAGTGCTATACCACATGACATTATCATTATTGGGAAGGAACAAGGGAAATGTTTTGTGAAATTCATCATGGATACAAAGAATAACCTCATGAGATCAGGATTTACCAGTGAAAGCACAAGAACAAATTCATTTTTTTTTTAAATACATGAAAATGAGGAGCTCAGGCGATTTGTATAAAAAACACACATGTTGAGGCTAGATGTTTTAAGAGAGGTTGGCTGTTTTAAAAATAAGCATGGACTAGTAGCACTGCTTTTTGTAAACCTAATTGGTGATAAGGGGCACAGTTCATTTGAAGAAAATGCAACATTGTTAACTGAAAGTTTTCATTCTACCCAAAAACTGTGCACCTGGTTCGGTTCTTTCTTACTAAGCCCATTTTCTGTAGTCACCATTGGTCCTCGGCCTGGTAATTATTACAACATATATACAATAGAATGTAAACATCAAACATACAAGGTTGATTTATGAAATATCAAACTGGGGAATCCTGACCGATTCCGAGCTGTTCTCGACTGCTGGGAAATTTATGTCAAATGGGAACAAAAATGAAACAAATTGACACATTCATTGACAAGTTAATATGTGTTTTCCATAGTTTCTGCTGTTTTGAGCCCCTCGGCAGAACTGACCGACTCTGATGCATATTGCATGCAAGGCTTTGGACATTTTACCTTTATTTTGCCAGTCATCCCAACATTCCTGATACTGGAAGTGCAGATGCTGCCTGAAATATTGCTCTGTTCCCTCCCTAAAAATGTAATGTTGCTATATGCTATGCCTACCACTGTTATTTTGTATACTTTTCATGTCCAATTAATACCACCCAATCAAGATATTATGGGCTCATGTTAATTTTGGTACCGAATGACATCAGTGCAGTTGCCAATACCAACAAATCAGTAATTGACTTAGATTAGTCTATTGCAATTCAGACCCTATGCAGGTATACAAGATCATTTATGTTTGGGTTTCTATGTATTTTAATAGTTTGTTGATTTTTTTTTTCTGTACATATTTTGATACCAACTTATTACACCTAGCAGAAATGTCGTAGCAGCATTTTGCTTTTCTCTTATTTTGACCAATGTTGGTAAGATGTAAACCAATCAGTCTGCCTTGAAAGTACAGGGGCAGCAGAGACAATTGTCGCCATGGCCAATGAAACAAATTGGGAGTTCATCAGCATGCCCTTTTTCAATTGAAATTTAGCACAGATACTGCACTGCTTCCCAAAATAGAATTTAATTCGCCCTGAATTCGCCCCTGGCGAATAAATTCGCCCAGCACTAGTATTCTAATGCCATTGCTGAATGCTAAAGTATATAGAATTAAATAATGATGGCCCAGTTACTTAAATGTGAAAGTGTAAATGGAGCAGAATTAAAAACTCGCAACCACAAGAAATAACCAATGTGTATTAAGTTAGTGTCTGACATGCAAGAGTCAACATTTTAATAAAACAAAATGCTGATAATCTAACATTTCATTTAAATAAGCACTATATCTGCAAAACCTAAAATGCAATAAGTGGGTTTTACTTTTCATACTCTCAAATATGACTAGCCATTTTTCTCTTTCTTCTTTCCTCCACCCCATCCACCGCTCAACTGCACTGGGCTGTCTCGAAAAGAAATCCTCTCTTTTTTATGAAGTCCGGAACTTGTCTTGATAGGTGTAATGACTTCTCTATCTGGAAGAGACAAAAGTTTTTTCAGGAGATATACAGAATTTAAATGTTTCAACTAAAGTTTCTATTTTTTCATTACAGTGTATACAGCCATTGTATTCCCATGTACAACATATATATATATATATATATATTTGTAATATTCTACAGAGTTTTTCTCTACTCTAATCCTTTAGATAGTAAGCTCTTGCAAGGAGGGTCCTATCATTCCTATTTTACTCTATAACTCTGTTCATTAAAAACTGATGCACAGCTGTCCAACTTGCTGGTGATATATAAATACATGACAATGATTGAGGATGATGATGAAATAATACATAAGGGCATTTTTGCCATGAGACGAGGTAAGAAACTTTCCTCAGGTCGCATTTTACCAGTAGAAACTGCACTAATGATACAGATTCCCTTGCCTACTCCAAACCCCCCAAAAAAAAAACTAAGCATTGGTTGGCAGCAGTCATTAGCAGTCAGCATGCCATTAGTTGCCATAACTAATCAACACTTGCACTTACTGGATGATCCTGCAGAATATTGTCTCTGTGTGCCATTTTTTCTGGTCCGAGTTAAAGTACTTCCAGATTTCACAGAAATCAGATCCAAATCGAGAGCTTCTTTGCTTACGCCATTAGCCTGGGAAAAACAGCAGGACATATAAAATTAAATTTTTTTTTTCAAGAATATATTTTGTGAAATGTGCTTTAAATAGGACCTGCTATTACAACTATTGCCAACTGTTATTGCAGCAACTAGTTTGTTGCAAAAGCCTTAATTCACAATGTGGCTCTTGGAAATGTTTCTAAATGGTTTCTTATGCCTGGCATTACTGTCCTAAACCATCCCAACAGTGTAATATAGTGAAGTGTTGATATAAGAAAGGTCCTCAAGTATGGTGGGTTGAGTTTGTTTTAACAATGGCATGTAGAAGAATGGACACTCTCACAACAACTTGCTGTAAATCTAAAGCTGGATAAACATGCTACATATTTGGAACGATGACTGATCAAGGAAATCTTTGGTCAATCTAGCTACAAAAACTAGAGACTGGTCAACAGAGGCCAGAAGTAGATAATTTGAAAATCTTCCAAATAATGGTAAATGGATAGAGACAGGACAGCCATGTTTCTGGCCAGAAAGATTTTAGCACTTTCTCCAAGTGGGATTTTTTTTTTGTTGTTTCATGTCCTCCATTTGGTGTGGGGCCTTTTTACTAACATTGAAATTTATATATTTGTTTCATGAATCCTATTTTTTCTCTAAAAGTGTGTGTTTTTTTTTGAACAATTCAAAAAATGTGAGATTTTTGTAGTGTAAATGCCAAAAAAAAATACAAAACTCTAATACAAAACTTTGCAAAGTAAAAGCAAGTGCTACAGAAGTTGTGCGGATTCTAAGACCATTTATTTAGCCATTTGCAAATGTTTTTTGTGATAATGAAGCATATTCAGCCCCCCAAAATATCCAAATAGACTTGTGCCCGTTAGTGACCATGGTTGAGCCATTTTTGACCGGTTTAAACCTTCCTCACAAAGTTTGCAGCCAAAAAGCTTTTGTGAATGTTCGCAGTGTGTGTATTAACATTTCCCAATTGCAAAGCGTTTTTTGCAAAAAAAATTTAACAAAACTCTAGAGCCGGTGTTGGAGGTTCCCAATGTGCAATTAAGATTTGCAATGCAATAAAAGCCTAAAGAAGAATATTACACTGTGACAGGTTTTGCTCTTACGCTTCCCCCTTTTTAAGATTTCTTTTCACCGACAATTGTAAAAATCTTAAAACCTTTAAAGTGAGAATGTTAGTAAAAGGGCATGTTAGGGGCTGGTTTATTAAACCAGAACTTTTTGATGCCAAAAATCCACACAAAGTTGAGGGGGGAAAAGAGCTACTTTTCCGGGATTTATTATGCCTGCCATTGCTTTGGTATACAGTATAGTGATAGAATCTTAGAAACATTTCCAGGAAATCTTATGCTTCCAGTTGAGCACTACAGTAAATGTATAAGAGAGACTGGCTGCAAGATTCCCAATATTAGGTTAAACATAAGGAGATTGGTGGAAAATACAGATAGCCAGGTACTATACTTTTGTTAAACCAGAATGAAAGGCTTTCTTTTTTCAGTTTTCCAAATGTAATAATGAATAATAAATAATCCAGCCATAGATAATAAGCATGCAAATTGCACATTAACGTTCTGGTGCTTGATATAAACTGCATGACCTTCAGTACTAAGAATTATACAGCGCACAAGAAAGCACCTTGATACAATTACAGCCCTATTATTTATGGTTTGGCATACATTACCTCTTACACTGGAGCAGTTACATTTGTGGTATGCTAGACACATGGTCAGTCATTACATTTTTAAACTTTTAATCATTATTCAAATGTATTCAAAAATACTCGAAACGGGAAACCAGATTATCCTGCTAAAGGGCAAGTAGGAATTATTTCTTACCACAAGCTGAACACGTCCACCATTCAAAACATCATGATTCAATTCAGGCAAGAAAGGTTTACTAAAAATAATTACAAAAATAAACATAATTATGACCTAAATGATATTTTAGCAGATTCCTAAAGAAAAAAAAAAATAGTAGAATATACTATTAATAAATTATGGCCAGTTTGCCAACATATATAAGTGCTACAATACATTAAACCCACCAGTTTCTTAAAGTAACAATAAAGAATTGTATTCATCATGACAAATAACCAACCCCTATTCCCTATCCCAAAAAATCTCTGGTAGTCCTGCATTAACCCAACTAAACACAAATATTTGGTTATATGAGCTGAATATTGAAAAATATATTACCTAATTAAATAGAATAAAGTTTATTTCAGAACTCGTACTATTTTAGAACAGTATATTATAAATAATAGTTCCCAGGCACCATGCAAAGAAGTGTATCATTTATTTTTTTTTAAATTAAAGATTGGTTGGCTGTAACCTTTGTATTTACTCTGTCTTGTAACTTTGCTCACCCCAATAGCCATTTTGCTCATTAATATTTCCCCTCCATTCCCTGATTCCAGTTGACTGCTATAAGGTATATTCATTGAGAACTCTATGGAGTACAGAACAACAAGAACATTTCTTAGCTAGAAACATCTATGCATATGAATTCTACACTCTGATATAAACATATTTCACCTTTTGCCAATTCTTGAACTAGTTACTTCAAAGTCTCCACATTGTGTGTGAAGCCACTGATAAGTGAATTCCTTGCTGCACTCAAATGCTGCTGAAGGTCCTTCATTTAGATGAAATAAATCTTCGGCACCACCTAAAATAACGGGATATTATCAGATGAATCCATAATAGCTGCTTTGATAAGAACATTTTTTTTCTTATTTGGATACTTCCAATAAAACCTGAAACACTTTTAAATAAGCCATCCTCGGGTACAAGGTTATCACAATATAGGAAGTAACAAATTTGTACTTTAGTAGAAGGGGATAGAACTGCAGTAGGTGTGAGACCTACATTAATATACACTCCTAACCTCCAGTAGGATTTATAATGTATTTATTGGAAATAACATTTCACATGCTGAAAAAAAGGATAGCATAACAGACCCCCCCTGATATAATACCACAGGGGTTAATACACTTTCAAGCTCCATAGAACATTTTTTTCTGACCAGTTGAAGCTGTCCCCTAGGGGGGCCTGAAGCAGTGGCAGAAGGTAATCAGCCAGTTAGGGTGAAATTTGGTGAGAATGCATATTTGCTCTTCTATGTATACCAGAAATCCCAGATTGGAGGTCAATTAGTGTGATATGTGGCCTGAAATCTTATTTTCAGTCATAGATATTTTTGGAACTATGGTTGAATGGCCATCTAAGGGGAGATTACAAACGAAAACATGTCAACCACTGCCCTACAGCATTAGACATTTAGGGGCAGATTTATTACAATGTGAGAGAGGTTAGCAAATAAAAATCCATACAGTTTCTATTCATTCTTATAGTATTTTTAGAATGTATTTATCAGTAGGTAATTATTTGGGTGGGGGGGGGGGGGGAAGAGTTGGGTGCCATTGTTACATATGGAAGTGTGCCATGCTATTAGTCTAAAGCAGGGGTCCCCAACCTTTTTTACCCGTGAGCCACATTCAAATGTAAAAAGAGTTGGGGAGCAACACAAGCATGAAAAAGTCCCTAGGTTGCCAAATAAGGGCTGTGATTGGCTATTTGGTAGCCCCTTTGGGACTGGCAGCCTACAGGAGGCTCTGCTTGGTACTATACTTAGTTTAAAACTTGCTTCCAAGCCTGGAATTCGAAAATAAGCACCTGCTATGGAGGCCACTGGGAGCAACATCTAAGGGGTTGGAGAGCAACATGTTGCTCGCGAGCTACTGGTTGGGGATCACTGGTCTAAAGCTATGCTGTAGCATCGTACAAAGAACTGTTGTATGATGGTGTAATAAACTCAAAGCATGTTGCAATGTTCTGCTTGTAGGACTGTTACCCCCCATATTTCCATTCCTTTTATAACCCTTAAAATGGATTGCAGCAACCAAAAAAGAAATTAGTAGTTTAATTTATTATATAAAACAGGGGTTTTGTCTGTATCTAATATCTACAGACTGGCTGGGTCTCCACTGTGAACCTCCCTCACAGACAGGGTACATTTTTGCTCCAAGTCCAAAAATTCCTATCATGTTCAACAAATCTAATTTTCAGTTCATGTGTTGTTCTGCCCACATAATACAAATTAGATTCTCATTAATGCTACACTCCCATGTTATTAACCTAACAACAAAGTTACTATTGCAATTAATACAAATGTCAATATTATAAATAACAGTTGATTTAATATTAGCAGTTTCTCTGTTTTGCATGTGATTGCACTTATACATTCTTTAAACTCAGCTTTCTTGGCAAGCACATAATCGTTTCATGAAAACACAATTCATGCCATATTCATGTCTTTTGTGGAGGCAATTAACCACCAATTTAACATTGCTTGAATTATAGAGTACCACAGTCATTTGGTTTTCTGGATCTAGGTTTTTAGCCTGTGGCAGACCTGGCTGTTCTCTGTCTTGACACCTATGTTTATTGTGATCTGGTGCTAACACTCCATTCTGGAGAGCTTTTTACATAATTTGGTAAATGACATGCTATTCACTCGTGCTGGAACACCATTCTGATCAATGGGATGTTACTCTGTAGCTAATTACAAACATCAGTTAATAGTGCTGCTTCAGCAAACTTCTGTCCTAAAATCCATTAACAAAAGAGCAAACAGATTTTTTTATATATAATTTTTAAATCTGTCATGGGGCTAGACATATTGTCAATTTCCCAGGTGCCCCCAGTCATGTGCCTTGTGTCAGCACTTTTGGATGGAATTGGTTTCTGGCAGGCTGTTATTTCTCCTACTTAAAGGAAAACTATACTCTGAAAATGAATACTTGAGCAACAGATATTTTATATCAAATTAAGTGGCATGTTAAAGAATCTTACCAACCTGGTATATATATTTAAATAAATATTGCCCTTTTACATCTCATGCCTTCAGCCACAATTTTGTGATGGTCTGTGTGCTGCCTCAGAGATCACCTGACCAGAAATATTTCAACTCTATCTGTAACAGGATAGCAAAAGTGTGGAAGCAAAATACAGAACTCTGTCTGTTAATTGGCTCATGTGACCTAACTTTATAATTTGTGTGTACCATTGAATCCTAGGATCCCAGGAGGCTGCCCTTATTTTTTAAAATGGCAATTTTCTATTTATGATTACCCAGTGGCACATGCTACTAAAAAGTATATTATTATGAAAATGGTTTATTTACATGAAGCAAGGTTTTACATATGAGTTGTTTTATGCAGTATCTTTTTATATAGACCTACATTGTTCTGGGGGATATAGTTTTCCTTTAATGTAACTAAAGCAGTCTCAGTGGGACTTGGCTTTTTCTATTGAGCATTGTTCTTAAATCTACCAGGGAGTTCTTCTCTTGTGTTAGGAAGCTGCTATCTGGTTCTTAACCATTGTTATTTTGTTAGGCTACTGGGGGAAAGAGAGCCAGTGATAACACTCCAACTTGCAGTACAGTAGTAAAGAGTGACTGACGTTTATCAGAGAAAAAGTCACACTGGGGGCACCAGGGAAACGGACAATATGCCTAGCCCCATGTTAGATTTCAAAATGAAATATAAAAAAAAAAATCTGTTTGCTCTTTTTAAAAATGGATTTCAGTGCACAATTCTGCTGGAACAACACTATTAACTATTTTTATTTTTAAAAGTTTTCCCATGACAGTATCCCTTTAATGATTGTGAAAAGTCTTTAGTAAAGAAGTATCATCTTATTTAAAGGAACAGTAACACCAAAAAATAAAAGTGTAATTCAATTCAAATGTACAGTTGCCCTGCACTGGTAAAGCTGGCGTGTTTGCTTCAGAACAACTACTATAGTTTATATCAGTGATCCCCAACCAGTAACTCATGAGCAACATGTTGCTCTCCAACTCCTTGGATGTTGCTCCCAGTTACCTCAAAGCAGGAGCTTATATTTGAATTCCAGGCTTGGAGGCAAGTTTGGTTGTATAAAAACCAGGTGCATTGTCAAACAGAACCTCAACGTAGGTTGACAATCCACATAGGGGCTATCAAATAGCCAATCACAGCACCTACTTGGAACCCCAAGAAAATTTTTCATGCTTGTGTTGCTCTCCAACTCCTTTTACTTCTGAATGTTGCTCAAACGGTTGAGAACCCCTGGTTTATATAAACAAGCTGTTGTGTAGCCATGGGGGCAGCCATTACTCTGAACAAAAGAGAAAACATAACAGATAACAGAAAAGTTCAGTAGAATTCCATTGTATTGTACAAAGCTTATCTGTTATTTGCTATGCAAACTACTACGTAACCCGTGTAACCAAATCTATTATGTAACCTGTGCCTTTTCTACTTTTTCAGCTTTGAATGGCTGTCCACATGGTTACTCAGCAGCTTGTTTATATCAACTATAGTTGTCTTTAGGAAGCAAACACACAAAATTACAAGTGCATGACAACAGTACATTACATTTGTTTTGGCATAACTGTTCATTTAATGGCATCAACACTCCTCTCTGGCAGAGCAGAGATTCTGAGATTGTTCTTGTGTTTTTTAAATGGAAATAGAATGGAAGAAATTAAATACTACATTTTACAAATGTAAGTATTTGAATTCAACATTAAAATGGAGACAGGAAGCATTTCAGGGTATAAAGGAATATGGACACTTGAGAGGCAACACAGGAATCAATAACTCCACCCAAGATTCACTAAAAGGACAAGCAAACCTCACTGAACTCACAATGACGCCCTCAGACTACATCAGCAGGCTGCTGATGAGTATCTGACAAACCAAATGCAGATATGTTTGTGCAAATATGTAAAATGTTGTAGGACTCTCCCTACTAGTGTTGTATGGATGTTTAGGGCAATACATATAAAACTATATTAAAATTATTCTCTGGAATAGATATCCATACTACTGAAACTACTGAATGATTCAATATCACCTTAAATTACCAAAGAGAAATGTTTTGAGCAGCATTTCAGTGAACATTCCAACAGTCATTATTTAGGAAAATCAGAAACGCTAAGCACTTAAAACATCAGAAAAGTAACCAAAATGGGAAAATGTCTGTATTTATGGCAAACAAACACTGAAGACTGCATCGTATTATTTGAAAGGTTTGGTCGGAAAAGCAATCCATAGCATGATGTAAAAACCACATCCCAAGATTTGTAAATGTATTTGTCCTGTGGGCAAGTAGCTACTTAAAACCAGCTGCCATGACAAAATCTTTTATCCTGGGCAAAAATAAGCCATTGTTTACTGATCAATGGGCAGATTAAGAAAAACAGAGAGATATATATCTTATGTATATTATAACCCAATGCCAATTGCACAGATTGCTCCCAGAAATAAAAAGGGAGCTGGAAACCACTTACACATTTGTATAAAAATAGACACCATGTAATGTGCTTTATAGTCTTATGTTGATTTTTGTTCCCCTCCTTAAAAACTCTCTAACAGATTATTTAACATGACAGGACTAACACAAAGTGCCATTACCAAGTGTTTACTCATGAAAGAAACATGGCATTGTTTAACAGGTGCATATGTCCAGAATTAGCTTAATGTGCAGTCACACAATATCACAGCTCAGAGCTGTTAAGGGTTGAAAAAGAAAAATACAAATCGACACTTGATCCATTGCATTGTATGTGTCTACTACCAAATAAATACCAAACCTATGCATAGGCAAGCTATACCAAACCCGTAGAAAAGTAAAAGCAGATTACATTTCCTAGTAGCTCCTGCATGAAGAACGTTTTGGCCACACCAGATGTGCAGATATCCTGTTGTCGATTTGTTGTTTGTTGTTAATAAAGGTGTTCTAACAAAATTAGTCTTTATACTTTTAAGTCAAATTACTGATCCTGATAATTCTTTAATAGTCATGGTTTGAGGATGAGGATGAAATATAAAAATGTTGCCAAAACGAAAATGAGACACCAATTCATGTTTGGGCATCTGTGTCATATTTGCATAATGAAAGCTGATGATATCAGTAGTTTTTCCTGGGCAAATTAATATTAATATAATTATTAACCTGAAATCAATTCTATCCACTAAACTACATTGGGAGATAAATAGTCTTGTGGATTGAGTCAGCAATTTTCAACTATTGAAAACTATAATTTTTTTTAAATAGTGACCCTTCCCCTTGTTTAAAGGAACAGTAACACCAAAAAATTAAAGTGTTTTAAAGCAAAGAAAATATCATGTAGTGTTGCACTGTGCTGTTAAAACTGATCTGTTTGCTTCAGAAACACTACTATATTTCATATAAACAAGCTGCTAAGTAGAAATGGCAGAAATTGAAAAAGGGCTATATGCCACAGGATAAGCAATGGATAACAGATAACATTATGTTCTACAGAGCTTATCTGCTATCTGCTGTGTAACTTGAGCCTTTTCTCCTTTGACTATTTGCCCCCATGGCTACACAGCAGCTTAATTATATAAACAATAGTAGTGCTTCTGAAGCAAACACTGCAGTTTTACCAGTGCAGAGCAACACTGCATTATATTTTTATTACTTTAAAGCCAGAAAGCAGTTCCCTCCTAAAGTGCTGGCACAAGTTACATGACCGGGCAGCTGGGAAATTGACAAAATGGCTAACCCCATGTCAGATTTCAAAACTTTGGAGAAATGGATTTCACTACAGAAGTCTACTGGAGCAGCACTATTAACTGATGCGTTTAAAAAAAAAAAAACGTTTTCCCATGACAGGATCCCTTTAAGTAAATAATGCATAAATTTCAAAAGAATCCTTACAGCAGTTTAGAAAAGATTTTTTATAACCACTAAACTAAACTGGTTAGAGCAGTGAACCCCAACCAGTAGCTCGGGAGCAACATGTTGCTCTCCAACCCCTTGGATGTTGCTCCCAGTGGCCTCAAAGCAGGTGCTTATTTTTGAATTAATGGCTTAGAGGCAAGTTTTGGTTGCATAAAAACAGATGTCCTGCCAAGCATTCTCTCCTGTAGGCTTCCAGTCCATATAGGGGGTTACCAAAAAGCCAATCAGAGCTATTATTTGACATCCCCATGGACTTTTTCATGCTTGTGTTGCTCTCCAACTCTTTTTTAAATTTAAATGTGGCTCACGAGCAAAAGAGGTTGGGGACCCCTGTGACCGAACAGAAGACAAATTATGAAGGTAGACTGTCCAGTTTGGGGTTGTTTTCTCTGGAAAAAAGTGCTTGCGAGGGGACATGATTATTCTTTACAAGTACATTAGAGGACATTATAGACAAATAGCAGGGGGCCTTTTTACCCATAAAGAGGATCACTGCACCAGAGGCCACCCCTTAAGACTAGAAGAAAAGGACTTTCATTTGAAGCAGTGTAGGTGGTTCTTCACAGTGAGGTTATGGAATGCACTGCCGGGTGATGTGATGGCTGATTCTGTTGGGGCTTGATTTTTGGAGGGGTGTGTGTATGCTGGGTTTTAATTTGGAGGGGTTGAACTTGATGGACTTTGACTTTTTTCAACCAAATTTAACTATATAAATACTGTCCCTACCCAGATTCCAAGTGGCGGGTTTCTGGCACAATCTGAATCTGGGTAGAACTGGGTAGAATCTGTTATCCACTATTTAAACTGTGTCATATAGCCTTTTTCCAATTTCCGCCATTGCTAAAACAGCAGCTTGTTTATATGAACTATAGTAGTGTTTCTGAAGCAAGCACACTAGTTATACCAGTGCAGGGACACATTACATGATATTTTCATTACTCTGAAACACTTACATTTTTTGGTGTTACTTTTCCTTTAATATGCCAGGGACAAAATAGACTGTAAATCTATACCAGAATTCTGCTCTCTATCTTGGTGTCTTTTCTGTCAGAACCAAGAGGTAAAACTTTAGCCAGCCTTAACAAATGACATAATTGTCCGAATGCTTTCTCCCCACATACAGAAGGACTCAGGGTGTAATGATTCATACAGGTGCCCTACAGAACAGAATCGTGTTTGTTTGCTACAAAGACATTCTGACGAAATGACACAGGTATCAAATTTTATGTGTCAATTTGTTGAACTTTTTCTGTCAGAATATTTCTGACAAGCAGAAAACTTGAGAAATAAGAAAAAAAATATTGAACTGCTGGCAATCCTTCAGAAATCTCCAGTACAATATTCCATGAATTGGCCACTATGTCCTGGTATGTCCAAATCTGGCCCCTAATCTGTAAACTTCCTCTAATCATGGTGGTATGAAAAATGTTTGGCTTTACTAGTAAAATATATTACTCTTCCCCCCTTCTCTTGTAGAGATGAAGGAAATCCATACCATCTGGATTTGGTTGCATGGCAAATAAAAGAATACCAAGTCATATTTGAAAAGCTAAGAAAATACAGCAACTGAAGTCCACATTGCACAATAGTTTATGTGAGCAAAACATTTTTCTTTTTAGTTTGTCCAGTACAATAAAGCCACATGAAAGTAATAGTTCCGACTAATGCCAATGATGCTGCCTAAGTCAAATTTTGTGAAGACCAAGCCACAAAAAAAAAAAGCTAAGAGCTTCTGGGTAATCCTGGAATTGGTGAATCCCTTTTCTTGGGGGCAGATTTACTAAATTCACATGAAGAATCGAAGTTCGATCGAATTTGTATTAAATTTGAATTTGAATCTTCGAATCTGCAAACTAGGCAAATTCGACCATCGAATATTCAAATAAAATTTGAATCGAATATTCAATGGTCGAATACTTCCCCTTTAAATTTTAATTCGACCACCTACTTCGCCAGATCAAAGCTACCGAATTGGCATCATAATCTTTGATCGAATATAAAAAATTCGATCGATCGCTTAAAATCAGTCAATTATTCAAATTTTTTAGATTCGATTGTTCAATTGATCGCGAATTCGAAGGATTTTACTTCCCCACTATTCCCTTGGTCGAATTTCAATTTTTTTATATTCGAAATTCGACCAATAGTAAATCTGCCCCTAAATATACAAGAGTAGCCCCATACACAGAGGGGCCGATTTACGTGAAATGATAAAAGTTCAATTGAATTCGAATGACGATCGTACGAATTTTTCGCGAAATCGGATTTGGCCTCTTCGAACTTCGAATATCAAATAGATCTAATGATCGAATGATCGAATATCTGATGTCCAAAGGAATCAAAATTTTAAAGTTATTCGACTGCCTACTTCGCCAGATTGAACCTACCGAATTGTAATAGAAGCCTATGGGAAGCTCCTCATAGGCTTCTGAGGCTAAGTTGTGCTCGAATACCATTTGTACGATCGGAGCGTTCGAATCGTACGAATTTTTCGGACACTCGAAGGAAATTTCACGATTCTTTCGTTAAATCGAACGATCGGTATCCGATCGTACAAATTCATCGAGAAATTGAATATCTAGCAAAATGATAGCCTAAAACAATTCGATAAGCATTCGATGGTCGAATGCTTATCAAATTTCGTCAAGCTAATTATGGGGCATAATAGTAAATTTGCCCCAGACTGTATTTCTGTAACTTTTCATGTTGGGTCTCTTTTTCCCTTGTCTAAAATATGTGTGTTGGAAATAAAGGATTCTTATTATTCAAGAAGGAGGAAAAGGTTTTAGCAGAGTGCTTTATAATTTTATTGTATGAATCATGTCCTCAACACAGGTACCAGGAGAAAATGTTTTTACAAATATTTTGTGCAGCATTTTCTTGGAGACAGCATCAGCAATCCAACTGCAGTATACTGTTTCTACTCTATCATTATTTTCCTGTGAAATGTACAATAAAGCTACAAATACTCTCCATATCAATACTTCTATATTACTACCTCCACCGTGATGATTCGACTAAAAGTCTATAACTCAAAAATAGTGGTTTGGGGACAACTATGGACATAAATGCAAAAAACACACCCCTTGTTACTTTTAACAATTTAACACATTTTTCTATTTTATTTATAACATGGAATAAACTCCTACAAAAACACGGTGTTGATGTCCCATCAGACTTAGAGCAAATACTTATAGACTGTGTCACTGTTGCTTAATTATGAATAGATGAGCAAGAGTTTGTGAGAATATGATACGCTTTAATGAACTTTTCTAAGAGGCCATTTGTTGACTGATACAGTTATGAGAGTAAGGATTGTGGGCTAGCTAGGCCTCATGTTCAAGGTGAGGCATAACAAAGATGTCATGGTGCTGAGATATATGTCTTACCATGAAGATGATACTGTTGAGCAATAGTCTTATGTGACAACTATTCAAATAATTGTGTATGGATATTGCATTAAGATTTCCAATCATACGTGAGTCGAGGAGCTCCCCACCTTACATCCCAGAGATCCTTTGCAGGTTTCCTGACACTCCCACTTGGCAAAGATGTGGTTTACACATAAACGATACACTTTGTCCAGAATCCACTGCAGTCTCTCACAAGGTTAATTTAAACGTCTTGCTTTATTTTATCCACTTTAAAAGCACACACTATTAGACTACATGTTCAGTGCAAAACTGCTAATGCTTTTCGTAACCGCTTTGGTCACCTCCTCAGGGCATTCTAGTGCATTAAGATCACTATATGCTGCACTGCAATTCTGTAACATTACTGGAGCTCATTTACATTATAACTAGCATCATCACGTGCAAGTAAACCCTGCATTTATATGAAAATACTTTTCCATTAAAAGGAAAACTCTTCTTTTTCATTTGGGATAGAACTATTTTGACAAAAGACTTAACATAAGTTAAAGGGGTGATTTAAGAATGCTCAAGCCTGCTACAAAAACCACACAACTCATGTTTGGTTCAAATACCTCAGCTGCCAAACTCCGCCCCCCCCCCAAAAAAAAAAACCAAAAATAAAAACCTCAGGTTTAGGTGTTCATGCATTCTTAAATTAGCACTTAAGTGTTTAAGATTTTTTTTGTAATATTTATGTCAAATGTGTAACCATTTTAAAGTTACTTAGGGTCAACTCTTCTGACACCCTGCTGTTGGAGTCAGATTTAATTATAATAAGAAAGAACAGTTTCTGGTGCCTTTGTTCTGAGATTATAGCATAGGAACAAATATGCAGTAAACACTGAAGAACAGTAAAGCATAATAACTATGAGGTTAACATGCATAAATACATTATTTAAAGTTGAAATAAATATTGTGATTATGTTGAAAGTAAAACATAAAACCTGATAGGTAGTAGGACATCAGAACTGACATCATCAAATACATATGTGGCACATTTTTATTATTACATTTTATAATGTCAAAATATTCTAAAATAATATCTAAAATATTAAATATAGTTAGTCAAAAATAATATCTCCTACCATGTTTTTTTTTTTTTACCTTTGCTCTCTTACTGATTAAAAAGGTTTAAGAACTAGGTTGAAGCTTATGCTTAAAATTTTTTTGTCACAGATCTGCACCCATGCAAAGATTCTGATGACAGCTCCCCACCTGGAAACATTCCAGCTTTTTTCTTTGTCTTGGCTTAATTCACACAGTGAAAAGCAGGCAGAATCCAAATGTTCATTGAAATGCAATATGAAATAGGAAATATGTAACCTTAACGTATTCCGTCAAAGATAAGGGTCAATCATTACGAATAAATATCAGTCTTTACACACAAACCAAAAGTACCTACTTAGGTTAAGTAAAAAAATTCAAATAAGAGGCAGGAGTCATGCCTATTATCTAGAGCTCTCAAGGGTATCATGTAATCTGAGGTCACAATCGAGGCAACAGAAGCAATGTCACAATATCACAGAATGAGCCAATTCAGGACTCCCCTGGACAGACAGAAAGGTCAGGCCATGTGTCACATAATTGCATTAAAAGGAAAGTTGTGTGTGCACTTTTAGAAATGTCATCTGAACAAACAAGACAAGGTTGTCTGCAGGTTAAATCACATCATTCAATTTCCTTACCAGTCAACTTTAAAAATCTTTCATATATTTATTCTTGCATGTTAAATTATCATTACAGGGATATGCAGTTGGTCATTTACATTAAAGTACAAGGGATACCTGTATTCTCTACATTTCCACTGAATGCCCTTCTAATTTTTGCTCTCTCGTATTTCTTTTTGAAATTTAAAGTCTAAACATTATTGCGAAAAATTAGATTTGAGCTCCCACTGACACACCAACACACTCACAAAACATTTTAATAGCTTTCTTTTCCACTGAACCCAAAGCCAGATTAAGATTACACTGAACTTGAGACAGGGTAATACTTTGGCCCTGTATTGCACATAATATAGCAATAACCCGGATGGCCTCTCTCAGTAAGTAGTTCCTAATAAATGATTTAACTGCAGTCCCAGTATTCCCCAGTTGGCTCAAATCCCATCCTGTTTATCGCATGGCTCTGTTTAGCCATGCCTCCATTCTGGATTTCACATAAAAAACAAACTTGATTGCAGCAAATGTTACTTTTAAAAGGCACTGCACAGAGTGCCAGCACCCAGCTATCTTCCTAAATATGTACAGCCACTATGCCAGCAGCCATGCAGTAATTACTCTGGAGGGACAAGTAAATTCCATGTGCATAGCTCCGCACGTGCTCCACACTCAAACTTGAGGGCCCTTTTTTTCATCCGTATCTTCTATGTAACTATGACTAAAGATGGTCAGACAAGTCTGAATAAAATGGCCATAAACTGGCCTATATGCAATCAAAACCTGACCTGACATTGTCAGAATCAAGTAGACTCTATATAGTACTCTATATGGCAGGAGTGCCCATACCTTACTAATGTGAGGTCTACTTTTACGGATGTTGTCCCATTATGATCTACATCCATAAAAGCATTGTTAGCATTTTTATGGGAAAATGTATATAACTATATTGAACAGACATATATTTCTTATGTAACTTAAATTTAATGAACATCTGAATGAAAAGCATGAAACAGGAGAGTGATTTAGACATGGTTTTTGTTGACAGTATCTTGAGATCTACTGATCACCAGCTAAAGGTCTACTGGTAGATCACAATCTACCTTTTGTGCATGCCTGCTATATAGTAATGAAAGGATTAAGATGGGTCATGCTGGTTAATGCATCTATATTCATATATAATAATCAAACAGGCCCTAGGATACAGTCAGCAGCTGAACTGGTTGTAAGTCTTTTCCAATGTTCAAGACATTTGGCTGACAGTGAAAACACATCCTTAGGGCATAATAGGACAATATTGTCCAAAAGTTGTGTGGCAATCTAACTACTTAGGGGCAAATTTATCAAGGTGCAAAGTGAAAATTCCAATAAAAATGTTTTTGAATTTCGAAGTCATTTTTGGTATGTCGCCTATTAAATAGGCTAAAAGTCGATTAGGATTGAACAAATTCATCTATTTGAATATCGAAGTACTGTCTCTTTAGAAACTTTGACTACACCCCTTTAAACCTGCCAAATTGCTGATTTAGCCTATGTGGGACCTCCTATAACCTATATGGAGTCTTTGGCTGAAGTTTGAGAAGGTGAAGTTTTTTGGTGGGGAAAGCATTCAAATCATTTGATCGAATGGATAATCATTTGATTAGAAAGAAAACTGACCTGTTGATTGAAAAAATACTTTCAATTAATTTGGGTCAGTCGAATTTCACTTCGAAATTTGATCCTTGATAAATATTCCCCTTACTGTAGACAGCTTCCAAAGAGACTCATCTGCTTTAACCTTATACACCAGCCAGCGTGATTCAAAAACAATATTACCTTATGAAATGCATGTACTGTGTAATGTAACTAAATAAAAACCATAGCAAATGTTATTCTGAGCACCTATAGACTACAAACTACTGCAAAAAGTTTTAAACTGGAAACACTCAAATTTAATTTAAACACTTAAGAAACACTCTAGAAAGTAAAGCTATACATAATTTTAACATATTTCTCCAAATAAGTGAATCTGAAGTGATCTGAGCAAGTAAAAAGAGGACTGATTCCAAGTCTTAGGCAGACTTACAAGTGGTCAGTATAGGTTTTTGAGCAATAATGATTAAAATTAATAGGAATCATTTCAGATTTATAAGTCTTTATAAACTGACAATAGTGGTAAATTCAAAGTGTATGTTTTAAAATACTAAAATTTGTAAAAATCTATGTAACGAAGCCATTTTCGCTGCAAACACTTTTTTCCCCACAAATGAATACAGTTGAGTGTTTTCATTTCTTTTTTTCCATAAAAGATTTATTAATCCTGAAAAAATTGCAATTCAAAAAAATCAAATATTTGTATAATTTTATTTATATAAGAACTACCTTTATATGCTAATACAACATTAAGGGGCAGATTTACTAAATTCACATGAATAATTCGAAGTTCGATCGAATTTTAATTAAATTTGAATATTTGAATATGCAAATTAGGCAAATTTGATCAACGAATAGTTGAATTCTAATAATTTGAATAAAATTTTATTCGAATATTCGATGGTTGAATTACCTCCCCTTTAAATTTTTATTCGACCACCTACTTCGCCAGAATCAAGCTACCGAACTGGGAATCATTAGTTTAGATCGAATACAAAAAATTTGGTAAAATCCTTCAAATTCGATTTTATTTCCCTTTTATTCATATGGTCGAATTTTTAATTTTTTTTAATTCGAAATTCGACCAATGATAAATCTGCCCCTAACTGTACAAAAAGAGAGAGCAAAAATATAAAAACATTTAGATGGATAGATATAGACAATTACATCAAAAGATAAGTGCTGACCATTAAAAAAAAAAAAAAAATCAGGAACCTTTGCAAAGCAGGCCATGTGTGGGTAGCTTAAATACCTCTGCAAGAAGGTCAAAAGCAGTAGAGTGTTACCGAAAAAGGCTTACGGATAATGGCTACCTGATTCAGACAACTTTGAAACTCTGTTAAACAACTAAACATTAAACAACTTAACCTCAAGTCCAATCCACTTACGTTAATTCATTTGTGAAAGTGTGTGTTGGGTTCTCTTTGTTTATACTTGCTGCTGAGATTTGCAAGCTGCCACCATCAGCTTCAAGAAAGATAGAACACTGATTTTTCCTATGTTTATAGAATTGTAAAGCAAATCCTTTCAGATTTGTACCAAAAAGCCAACGTGGGACTGCTTTGATAACCATCTGAATGCCTTTATATTTTGTTTCCTACAAGGAAGTCAGTCAGAACTCCTATAAAGTTTTGCTATCAGAGTAAAGATAAACCATTCCAAAGCATATATATATATATATATATATATATATATATATATATATATATATATATATATATATATATATATATATATATATATATATATATATATATATATATATATATATATATGTATATATTTATATATCAGTTGATTCAACAGTTTTTTTTTCCATAAATACAGTCCAAAATATAACAGGGATATATTTAACATGCACTCAGATTAAAATAATATTTATCACTACATTTTGTAAATGTAAAACTGTACTGTCTGCATCAGCATGAATTAATTTAGATGACTGGTTCTCAAAGCAATGTGATTCAGTTGAATGTAAACATTAATCTCCTATACACTATACTAAATGCTTTGTTTGTCAATGTACTCCTAGCTCTAAATATTTTGCTATATGAGACAGTCAGCATTTAAATAATATATCCCTGTAATAATAGAACAGTACCTTGTACTTGATCCTAACTAAGCTGCATGAATTCATATTTCTGACAAAATAATCCTATTGGGTTTAAGTAATATTTAAACAATTTATAGCAGATTAGGGTACAGAGATGATTAGGATTTTTCATTAGGGGGTGTTATTTCATATATGTATTATGTGTATGGGATTCCTGATCCGGAAACCTGTTATCTAGAAAACTCAGAAGTATGGAAATAAATGAAAAAAAAAACGATTTCCTTTCTCTCTGTAATAAAAACAGTACCTTGTACCTGATCTTAATGAATGTACATTAAGGGGCAAATTTACAAAATTCACATGAAATGATCGAAGTCCAATCGAATACGATCGTACAAATTTTTCATATATTCAGATATTCTAATTTGGCCTCTTCGATCATCGAATACTGAATTATCGAATAGATCGAATGATCGGATATTCAATATTTCGATCATTCGATGATCGAAGGAATCAAAATTATAAAATTGTTTGACTGCCTACTTCGCCAGATTGAACCTACCGAATTGTAAAAGAAGCCTATGGGAAACCCCCATAGGCGTCTGAGACTAAGTCCTACTCGAATACCATTCATACGATCAAAGCGTTCGATCGTTAGAATCGTACAAATTTTTCGATGCTCAAAGGAAATTTTAAGATTTTTCTGTGAAATGGAACAATCAGTATCTGATCGTACGAATTCATCGAGAAAACGAATATCAAGCAAAATGATAGCTGAAAACAATTCGATAAGCATTCGATGGTCGAATGCTTATCAAATTTCGAGTAAGATCGAGCACATTTTGGGGAATAATAGTATATTTGCCCCCAAATGTTACCTATAGGTCATGTTGATCATTTTTTGCTGAGAGGTTTGTTTTTGTATATAATTGTTAGTAGAAGTTCCTAAGCCTGACTCTGACACTCTGACTTTGCCAACCTGACTGTCCCATCTCAGCCTGTTAGTTACAGTTTCTAATGATAACAGACTCCTGCTGCACAAATATGGCAGCCCCCTCATACAGGAACATGGGAATCAGACAGGTAAGGTAAAAGCATCATGCAAATACTTTATGGCAAAGTTAGAAGTAGCTTTCAAAGCCAATATTACAATAGATGTAAAAAAGAGTTTAATTTCAGGTGTCAGTGTCTCTTTAACTAAGCTACATTAATCCATATTGGTGGCAAACACTCCTATTGGGGTTTATTTAATAGTTTAAATGTGTTTTAGCAGATTTAAGGTATGGTGATCTATATTACTGATCCCTTATCTGGAAAGCCCAAGGTCACAAGCACTGCAGATAATAGATACAATAAATCTGGAGTGTGCGAGTTTAATTAACTTAGTGTTACATGACATCAAAAAGCCCAGTTGTAGAAATTAATACATTCCAGTTTGAATTAAAAAGTAATTGTAATAAGTATTGTATTAAAGGAGAAGTCTACATTTCTAGTGCAACCTTCCATAACTTCTCCTCTTTCTCTAGCAAAAGCATCATCGCATTCCTGCAGAAATTTCCTTTTATCTCAATAAAGTCAAAAGGGATGCTCATGCTACCACTGGTAGGGATGCACCAAATCCAGGATTTGTTCTGGGATTTTGCCATTTTCAGCAGGATTCGGATTAAGCTAAATACAAGTGCCTGCTCAACCCACATTAAAAAATCATGTGACTTTTCATCATACAAACTAGGAGGACGAGTTGTTTAAACGTGCATGGAGCATGCGACTCTCTTTCACCCTTATTCCCCTAATATAAATATGCAAATTTGGTTATTTGGACAAATCTTTCACAAAGGATTTGGGATTTGGCCAAATCTTAAAATAGCGGATTCAGTGCATCCCTAACTACAGTCTGGTTTTCTGTAATTACAAGTATGGGACCTGCTATCCAGAACGACTGGGACCTGTGTTTTTCTAGGTAAAGGATCTGCATACCTTTAGTCTATTAAAAAATCAGTTAAACATTAAATAAACCCAATAGGCTGGTTTTGCTTCCATAGGGATTAATTATCTATTAGTTTGGATCAAGTACAAGGTACTATTTTATTATTGCAGAGAAAAGGGAAATAATTTTATTATTTGAATAAAATGGAGTCTATAGGAGGTGGACATCCTGTAACTTGAAGCTTTCTGGATAACAGTTTTCAGGATAACAGATCCCATATCTGTATCAACATGCCAGCAGTCACTCTACTACCATTCTGTTGAACAACCTCAGTAGTCCAGGATGACTTAATTCAACTAATCTTACAGATATTTTTCAAATAAGTTCAGAGCAAAACTGCACCCCTTAGAAAGGTTTACACTAAGAACTTGTGCATACCAACAGCAGAGCTCAAGCCACACAGAGCTAAACTGCAGAGCTCACTGTTCAAGGAAGTCCTCTGCATAAGGTCTGATTTATGTGCTATTGGTAACATGTATTTATACAGTGCCAACATATATCACAGTGCTGAGCTTCAGAGCTCTAGATACAGCTTGGACAGACATTGAAATACATGTGAATGCACCCCATGTGCCATTATTATAAAATATGATGAGTGTTTACTCAATACATAAATAAGGCTTAATTATGTGTATAGTTATTTTTAGATTTGTACTGTATTTATTATACATGTCTAATTTAATTTTACAGTAATGCAATGTATTAACATTAAATATAACAGCAGGAAAGCAAGCCATTTTTGATGTAGTGTATACACTTTTTAAATACAGGTATAGGATCTATTATTTGGAATGAGTGGGACCCGTTATGGAATCTTTCAGTAATTTGGATCACAATACCTTAAATCTGCTAAGAATCATTTAAAAATTAAATAATCCAATAGAATTGACTGCCTCCAGTAGAGAGTTATGTTGCTAAGTTACCATCAAGTACTGACTACTATTTTATTATTACAGAGTTAAGAGAAAATATTTAATTATTTGCTTAAAATAGAGTCTATTGGTAATGACCATCTTGTAATTCAAAGTTCTCTTGATAACCGGTTTCCAGATAAGGGATCCCATATACTTTATACATATATGAAAGAACACATCATAATTACATAAGTAGACCGTCTAACAATTGCTACATGGAATTAAAATTTTCAATGCTTTAACTAATGCATATTACACTGCAAAATACAAATTTAATTCTTAATTGTATGCTGGAGATACTCTCATTAATCTTCTATTGTTCATTACATGCGGGCCTTCAAGATTTCCCTAAATCTGCATGACTTCCATTAGAGTTTTGATCACCTCCTCCTATATTGATAAACTATAAATATCAGCCACCAAGAGTATTCTACTACCTAGATACACATATGCAATTGCCTAACTACCCATTAATTCCATCTGAAAACTTTTCTTTTTTTCTGCTTCAGATTGCAAAGTAGAGGAAGCAGTGTTCCTTTCACTTCATGTATACGTTTATATTTGTCTGTATTTTGTTATAGTGGTGAAACAATATGATGAATGCTTTATTCAAAAAGGATCATAAAGTCTGAAAGTGTTACATATCACTAAAGGACTTGACTTTGCTGAAGAAACACCCCTGTATGTGAAAATTTTAGACAAAGAGAAGAAAGAGGCTGATGGAAGATGAATCAAATACATAGTCTGATATGCATAAAAAGATAAGAGAAGATGCTGATCTTCCATACAAATTTAAAAACAGCTTGCACACAGCATATGGCAACAAACAATGTTTATTTTTAACCAATCCTATTAAATCCAAATGTTGAAACACTTTGTTCAATAAGGAATTAATCCAGACATTGTCCTCCCCCAATAAAAACCCATTCAGGACTGTCTAACTGGTTTCTAAAATTATCTGTAACTTGCTCTCTGCGACCCAGGTCACAACCTTACTTAGGCTCAGGAAATAGTTATCAGGTCACACAATGGTCAGATAAAGAATGTGAATCCTCATTCCTCTTATTAGGATTTTGAAAAGAACATGAGTTACAAAGAAACCCACTCCACTAAGTAATATATATTTAAGAATTGTTTGATTATTATTATTTATTCGAAATACTTTTTCATGTTTTAAACACATTCCTATTCCTCTAAGTGATAAGGCTAGCTTTTCTTTAAACTTTGCAGTAATGCAAAATTAGACACAGGTTTTATTCAGGTTATGTTTTAAAATGCAAAAATGGACTATTACAACTATGTAACCAAAGTACAAACATGAAACGACCACAGCAATATTTTTCAGAGGGCTGCTCTTGTGAACTGGGTTTGCACTCTGCCAGCATTGCAGATCTGACCCAAGGAGAGCACTCCTTCAGATCAACACTGCCTCAGGCTTACTACTTTCTCCAAGAAGTCTAACATTTCAGGCATCAAGTTGAATTTCTTCTGGAGATGATTAACCCAAACCCATGACAGATTTTTTCCAAGATATCCAACTCCTCATGTTTATTTTATCCTGGCTCTTTTTTAGATGTATTGGACATAACTAACCTACTCGTTTTACATGTAAAGGGGCTGGTAGAGAGCCATTTATTCTTTAGAATTAGAAAATATTTCAGTGTGCAGGCTGCTATTGTTGTGTGAGCTCACATTAGATAATAAGAAACAAAGCTATGATTGCTCTGATTTAAAAAAAAATCAAACTTCCTCTGTTTCATCACATCTCAAGATAAAGATCTTACACATTTTTGGAAATGTATATGTTTACATTTTATTCGCTTCATACATAGTAAGAGCTGAACTGCTTTAATTAAAAGTAGACTGATCATAAAAATAAAACCTCCTGCTGCCTCTACTCTTAACTAGATACTTATGTTTTCTTATCCTGTGTGATGCATAAATGTGTGCATTGATGCCGGATCATTTTGTACAATGCACCTGAATAAGACACTTAAAGCATTACTACCATAAAACAAGGAAAAGTGAATGTAACATCATCAGATATGTAAGATGTTTAAATAAAAACCTGTGATGTGACTTATGCAGTATACAAAATCATT
>CM044435.1:45254275-45289830 GCA_024363595.1 Xenopus borealis | reverse complement strand
GTGTTTACCACAGACAAATTCTCCCACTTTCTATTCATTCATATCGAATTTTAAAAATCAATTTATCGATGGGTAAAAGAGTTCACCAATTGATAAATACACTTCTAAAAATCCCAAAGGAATGAATACAAAGTGGGTGAGTTTTTCGGTGGGAATTTCTAATATCACATTTTGATAACTCTTCCCATAAATTATGAAAGGTGAAGAGAAGTGTTCTGTACTACCTTTTGTATTGCATATACTGCATATATTATTTATATGTTATATATAGGGGATTATTTGTCTAAGGTTGAATTTTAGAGTTTTTTATACCTTGAATTAACTCACAACTCTAATGGTTTCTAATTTAAGAACAAACTTGAATGGAAAAAAAACTTGATTTAGAGAGTTCAGGGTAAAATCCAAAAACAATTAAATCGCTTGAAATAAGTTTTTGGGCAAAATCCTTGGAAAAAAGGGGCATAGTTATCAAAGGATGAAAAGATAATTCTCAAAAAAATTCTCTGTATAATATTTCTGTATCCATAGTTTGCTGAGACCTTTTTTTCCTCATTTGATAAATACACTCTTAAGCATATCGGTAATTAAAAGGCAAAAATTCAGATTCAAAATTCTCCAGAAATAATTTCCGACAGAGAAACAAAAATTGTTACACTATCTTTCCAAATTAAAGATATGCTGTAAAACATAATTTACTTACTTTAGCGATGTGGTGAAAAACCTAAAACCCAAGTCTCAACAGCAAATTAAAACCAAATGGAATAATTTTTAATCTACATGAAGAATATTTGATTAATTGAATAGGCATAGTTTATTATCATGGCTTCCTAACAGCTGTCCCAGAGATTTGCTATATAATATAATTTTTCCTTTGAAGCTGTGTGCTTTGTGTAAAATTACACATTTTTATTTTTCAAGCATATTTTTTGATAAATTAGCTACATTTGTGGATGGGAGTTGGTTAGGGAAAAATTTGAGTTTTAGTAAATACCCCCCTTAGTGTTGGAGCTTCCCATGAATACCAAAGTTATTTTCACCTGAGGGTAGTGCACATTTCATGAAAAATCTCTCTATGTCATAACCCTAAAGTGAATGGGAGGCAGTATGGGCAATTTTGCCCATTTCCCATTCTCTAAAATACATGGCAATACTAGCAGTGCTATTAGCCCTAAGCAGAGCAGGGAAAGCAGCACAGAAACATGTGTATCAGTTCAGGCAGCTGAAACCTTCAGGCAGCCATTATCTTGTTACTGCATGTTGTTCTGTTGATAGGCTTCTAAAGAGGAAAGGAAGAGAGGGTGACACCAATCCAAATTGCAGCAAAGCAGTAAATAGTGAATTAAGTTTATCAGAGCACAAGTCCCATGACTGTGGGCTGGGAAATTAAGAACATGGCTAGGATGTCAAATTTCAAAATTAAATATTAAAAAAAGTGTTTTTAGCAGGTGACACATTGCACCCTGTATTATTATTATTATTAATAATAATAATAATAATAATAATAAAAAGATGAAACAAGATTTGTTTTTATTATTTGTACACTTACAGTATTTGCTGCTAGTATTTAAGACTTTTCTCTCTGTGGAGTTTCTATTTAGCCATGTTATACTTAACCCCAGAGATGGACACAGTAATATAATGAACAAGCAAACACTTAGGGGCTGATTTACAAAATTTGTGTGAAGAATTCTAAGTTCGAGCGAATTTGCATAAAATTTTAATTTTAATTTTCGAATATGCAAATTAGTCAAATTCGACCATCAAATATTCGAATTGGAATAATTCGAATATTCGAATAAAATTTCATTTGAATATTCGATGGTCGAAGTACTTCTCCTATTCGACCACCTAGTTCACCAGATCCAATCTGCCGAATTGGAGACCATTATATTTGATCGAATAAAAAAAATTTGATTGATCGATAAAATTGTTCGAATCGATCAACGATTAATCGATCTAATTTTTTATATTCAATAGTTCGAATTGCAGTAAAATCCTTCAAATTCGAAGGATTTTACTTCACATGGTCGAATTTTGAATTTTTTTTTATTCGAAATCTGCCCCTTACTGCAGCTTTTCTATCTCTAAACAGCTGGATTTAATCAATAAGGTTATTATTATTTTGGCCCTACTGAGTCTGCATGCTTTCAGGTGAATATAATATATGACTGAACTGCAGATGTCAATTGGGAACTCTGATCTTTTTAGCTTTGAATACACTAACATTGCAATATTATGTAATGGTGTCAGATAGCAGGATAGGTTGTACTACTGTGTTTGTTTTAAAAATATATGGAGATGATAAATGCCTACTTAAAAAAATCTAGACAAACTTGAAATACTGAAAACATCAAGTTTTACCGCAGAACAGTTCTTCATAAAGAAAAATTATACCAGGTAAAAATTATTATTTGGTATTCAGTCATGTAAGACAAAGGACTTTAAATTACAATAAAGAAGGTGGTTTGATCAAGTCTCTTTGTTAATAGTACCAAACTGGCACAGAAGGTGGCATACTACATATAAAATTGCATGATTCAAGCTGGCCTTCTCAATATGTTAAGGTAAATCTGTTTAATTGCCCCTGAATGTGTTATGGAATAGTCGCCTTTTAGACAGACAGATGGATATAGGGGTAGTTCTGCAGAGAGACCAGATGAAAATAAAAACATTGATAGAACAGTGTATCTATCTGAAACATAGTTATCAAAATGTAGTTAATATGTCATGTTGAATACATATTAGAAAACAATAAACACTACCATGGCACAAGGCATACATACAATTTGCCAATTATTAAGTCATAAGTGATAACATTATGCTTTAAAAGACTAATGTCCCAACCTGTACCCAAATATATTTCTAAACTGTGTCAGTGGTCTTTGGTACCACTTTTTTGGAAATCAGCCCAGAGCAGTTTAAGTTACAGCCACTCAGTACCCTCAGCCAAAATGTTTGTTCTTCCAATGGATCCTGCCTGGCACAAATTATTTGCAGGCAGTGTACTACAAGGAGTGCTAGTTCTTGGTGTGCATATACAGGGACCGATAAATGAATATTATTGTAAAGCACTGTGAAACTTGCTGGTGCTAGATAAAGGCTGATATTTCCCTTAGGAAAGTAGTGTGTATGAAAGATACTTACAACTGTGGGACAGATTTTGGATTTTTAATGATTTGGAAATAGGTTGCAGACTTTTTTTTTGCCTTAATGGCAAACCTCAGATGATAAGGATCCCAGATAAGGGGCCCTGTACATTAATAAAATGAGAAAGATTGAAATCAAGACAAAGTTTAAAGAGAAAGCTTTCTGAACTGAACTAAAACAGAGGCCTATAAATAAACAGGTGTTTTAAGTATAGTACTGATTTATTGCTGTTATTCACTGTATGTGGGTATGTGAGTGCATGGTAGAAAAAAACTTATTTTTAATATTTTACGATTGTTTTGGGTCAGTGCTGAAATTAAAGGGTGACCACCCCCCCTCTGATTTTATTTTTATTCTGTAACCCTTTTTTTGTTAACTTATTGTAACATCCCTGTTTGTTATAAATGTAAAGCACTGACTAACTTGCTGGCATTATTTTAATAAATGATTATAATGATGATCAAAAATCTCATGTCCAAGAATGCTTTGCACATGTGTGTTCACAGCCTTCCATGCTTATAGCCATGTAAGTAAGTAAGAAACTGACCTGTGGCAAGCCATGAACTACTTTTACTTACAATGAGTATCAAAACTTCTTGTGTGCCATTATTATTAAGATAAATAAGTAAGGTGCGCTGGTAAATGTAGAATATGATTCATGTAAAAAGTGAAAATCATTTTTTTAATCTGCAATTTATGCCTGTATTTCATATTTTGAAGAAAGAAGTTTATCAAAAAATACATCCTTACATTACCAGAAAGCAGCAGAAAATGCATTTTTACTTACCAATATTTCAGGGAAAACATCAGTAAAAAAAGGAACAATTACGGAGTTATACGTAGGGAAATATTAAGATTACAAGGGAAACGCAATACAGTGATGTTTAAGCCAAAGGAGAATTCACCAAGTTCGACAACATTATAAAAATCAGAAATGTTATGAAAAATCTTTAAAGGGTTACTCCTTAACTGCCAATACTGTTTGGATAACACAAGATATGTGAATATAGAATTAGGAAGTTACACCTTGTAGACCATTATAGAGAACTATAACTTGAATGCGTTTCCAGGATGCTGAAAAGCAAAACACGTCAAATACACCAAACACCTTTTCTTTTAAGGGTTCTGATTGTAAGATTTTCCTTTTCATATTATATATATATATATATATATATATATATATATATATATATATATATATTTTTTTTTTTAGTATAAGCTTAACTGTTGATGTTTCATAGTTTATATTCACAACACACAAATTAGAATCCTTAGGTGAAAAACATTTATAGAAAAAGAATACAATTTTAATTTTAATTAAGTCTCACCTTGAAAATATTCTTCTTTTATTTGCTGTATCTTCTTTGGTGGCTTCATAGGAATGTGTTTATTTTCATTGTTTTTGAACAAGGCCAGGCGCACAGCTGGGTCTAGATGAAATTGTATGTGTTAAATTTAAAAGATCATGATATACTTTGGCTATTTTTAAAGCTTATTTTCCTTTTTGCAGGGGTTTAAAGGCACTGAAAATTTTATTTTTTAAGTTAAGCATGACAAGAAGTTAAGGATTTTCCAATAACTATCCCTTGCAGAATGCATTTTGTTAAAAATATATTACACTCACAAAATATATTTTGTTTAATAAATAGTTTCCAGAGGAAACACCAGATTTAACCTTTGGCCATCTAATTAACAATGCTTACCTGTAAGCATTATTTAGTAGCACAATATATATCAACAATGTATATCATCATTACAAAAAAAGTTGCATTATAGTAGGTGAACAACATATTCGCAAAAAGTGAATGCGGATTTACACCTTCAGTCGTCTACTGTGTTCTAAATTTTCATACAGAGTTATGAACCTTGCTAAGCAAAATTTCAATGAAAAAATCTAAAGCATTGAGCTTGTGTGTGTGTGTAATATTCTAACAACTGAATATGCAGAGGACCAGTAACATAAAAACTAGTTTTCTATAAATATAAATTCTAATATACTATTGCTCTTCACAGGTACAAACTGCATGTTTTCTTCAGAGGCTTCACCACAATTTATGGAACTGACCTCTGTCAACTCATAGGGACAACCACTCAAGTTGAAACAAATAACATTTTAGCAGTGTAGAACACAATGGCTTTAATACGTATGCAGGATAATAAAAAGGAGTCAAATGCAATTCAGCATTTAAAAAAACACTATATGGAGCTTCTGGTCTTTTAAGGTAAATATATACTTAAGATACATTAGACAAAGTATAATAAGTTATTACTTGTGCAATCTTATTAAGTCAGAATACATTTCTTTGTGAAAATCAATTCCTGTGCAAGTATTTAATAACTTTTATTTAAACAGAAAACAGATTTAGGAAGGAATTTGTTCACTTTCCTTGACTAATGATGTAATAATAAGCAATACTTATATTGAACTTAAATTAGATTTTTCTATCTTTCAGATCATCCAAATGATATTCCAAAGTCATAGGAATAAAATATTACATAAGCCAATTCTAAGCAACTTTTCAGTTGGTCTTCATTTTTTTTTTAATAGTTTCTGAATTATTGCCTTCTTATTCAGATTCTTTCCAGCTTTCAAATTGGGGTCACTAAACCCTAAATCTAAATCTAAAAACAAGTGTTCTGTAATGCTACAAATATATTGTTATTTCTACTTTTTATTGCTCATCTTTCAAGTCAGTCCGTATCCTATTCATATTCCAGTCTCTTGTTTAAATCAGTGCATGGTTGCTTAGGTAATTTGCAAACTGGAGAGCTGCTGAATAAAAAGCTAAATAACTCAAAAACTCCAAATAATAAATGAAAACCAACTGCAAATTGTCTCTGAATATCTCCCTCTACATATACACACATACGCACACACACACACATATTACAGATCTCTATAAGGCATTTGTCAAATCAGTGGAAGTTGGGAGAGATGATGCTATTTCATTCTGAAGTAAAGGCAAAACATGATAACTGAATACCGTTGCTCCTCTTATCTACCTATAATTCTCTTCCATGCATGTAATTTGTTATCAATACGACATTTAAATGACCGAGAAGCTACCCCAAGGTTCTTTTACAGCATTTATAAGTATTAGCACTATTTATAGGGGTTAGTTCTCTTGTTGCAATTTGTGTCTGTTTATTCAAACCTGTCTAACTACTATGACACTGGTTTACTAGTGGTGGTTGTATCTGATGCACATGGGTCACCCCTTCCAAATCCTGACTGATGACAACATGTGTCCTTTTAGCAAAGAAAGATTGATGAACTTGCACACTACCCAACAGAGCAAGATGGCAGGTGATGGGAGCTACAGATGAAAGTGCTACATTGAAATCAGTAACAAATTTCATTCTTGTCTGCATATTACTAGATAGGTACTAGTCCATTTGCATGGACAAAAATGTTAGCATCTAGAGAAGTATGTTCTGCTTTGTATACAGTGCATCTTAGAATTAGAGATTTGTTCAGGTTTTTATTAAAGTAATATACAAGTATGGTATGGTTTTATTCTGAAAGCTGCTATCCTCCAGAAAGCTCCAAAATACAGTAGTCCATTTCCCATGTAGGAGATAATGTTTTAATGATTTCCCCTTTCTCTGTAATAATAAAAAAAAGTACCTTATATTTGAGCAGCAAAACCATCCTATGGTTTTTTTTATTTCTACATTTTTTTAAGTAGAATCAAGTTATGGTGATCCAAATATGGAAAGATTTCTTATCTAAAAAACCTTGGGTTCCAAATATTCCTGAACATTGCCATAGCTATATTTGGATATTTATTAAAAAAAATAGCTCAGTTGAAACTGCCTATAATCTATATAACTCAATTTTGCAGTAATGTTTGGGGAAATTGGTAAAGGGCAAATTCTTTAAAAGGAAATCTCTCCAGTATAGGTGGAAATAAAGAGCACAAGTGAGGTAATTTTTAATCTGGAGCAAATCTGTTCTACCTTCCATCTGTCTTGAAATATTAAATACATCTTGAAAGCCAAAAAGCGAACATAATCATGATTTTATGCCCATTTTCCACATTACTCTTTCTCCTTTAGGATACACAGTTTGGTGGCAACAAATTAAGGCACGGTGCTTCATAAATTGAGGCCACATATATATAACATTAAGTCAAAAGTCAACGCAAACTTTATTGTCATCTCAGCAGTATACGAATACACAGTGAGACGTCCTTGAGAAAGACGCACCTGATTCACAATAGGTTGGAGTGCAGGTCCTGCTATGACTATATATATATATATACATAATAGCAAAAAAAATTACTGATTAACCGATTTTAATAGAAAAGCTATATATATATATATATATATATATATATATATATATATATATATATATATATATATATATATATATATATATATATAGTTACATTTTATCACCAAAATCTGGTGATAAAGAGCAGTTAGTTTCCAAATCTTAAAAATACTGTGAATAAATTATGCATATGGCCATGACAAACACTCATAGCATGTTTATTTCTTAAAAAAAAAAAAATTCTAACAGAATATAGTTTCTAAAAAGCTATCTATCCAAAGACTATATTATCCTATATATTTCTTGGTATTATGGCAAAAAAAAAAGCAAAACAGTAAAAGTGACCAGAATGCAACAAAAATGAATGTGTGTGTCATGACCTTTAAAAGGGCTCCAAATCCTTTCATGTGGGGTCAAATAAGGATTAAATCTATGTGGTATTCATAAGATTGTCCTGTAATCCCGCACCCTTAACATTTGAAAACAAGAGGATGAAATTTAATCGAAAAGGCATGTTCTGTATTATTTAGCGGTAAAATAATAAAAAAGACTAAAAGATACTGGGAAAAGAAAGAAAACATTACAGAAAAGTTACCCAAGTACCTCAGATCGCACACAAATATATGTGTGTGTCTATAGCAAAATTATTTATTCCCTGTTAATCATGTGTGCTTAAACTGCAATACAGAGTTAAATTAAATGCCACTTTCACCAGAAAAATCACAAAAAAAAATATCCAGTTATATTCTGAAATATGGGATTGCCTAATCTGTGTTAAAAATATTCAAGCATTAAAATAGAATGTTTGAGATTCAGTTGTTTCTTTTACAGTACTTACCTAACAATTTTCTATTCCTTGCTTGTTTAGATTTCATTTTTTGAGCTCTCTTCAGCATTAACTGTGCAGTTGATGAATTTTTAAAACCCCTGAAGAAAACATTATTTACAAACATGAAATGGTATGTTACGTTTATTGAGAACATATTTAAAAATAGGAAATCTTTTACATACCACTCCTGTGAAATTTTTTCTTCTTTTTCAGACTTAGAGGAAATGTCAGTGTTAGACTTCATGCTAGACGTTTGTGACAGAGTTTGTTTCTCCAACCTGACATCAGATGAAAAAGTAGGCTGTATCAGTTAAAAAGAAACCTACTATGGCTTTGTAGTCTAGAGCTGTTTCAGCTGACTGTTTATGAATTCCAAAATGTGAAATTAAATCTAATTTAAATAGTGGTGGAAAGCTTTACTCAGGAAACCTTCTAAAAGCCTGTTAACATTTTGAAATGTTTACATTTCAATTACTTAAAGAGCGTTTCAAAAATTATCAGCAGCAGACAAATCCTTTTCTGCACAAAAAACAACTGTATCTATATCTAGATATGAAGAACACGTTCTTCTGCAAAATACAAATGGAAATGTTTTTGTATGATTTAATAATGAAGAACAGATCAATTAAGCCAAACTAAATCTAGATTTACACTTTATGGTGCAATTTTGTACTAATATATAAATATAAAGAAGTGGTACACAGAACGTATGAGGATTAACGTATGAGGATTTACAAGTACATTTTTACAAAGATTTACAAGACCAATGTATTGCCATTAAAATGCAATAACATACAAAAACAGCTTTTCTGATTTTATCATAAACCCAAATAAAAAAAATATTTGACATGTTACAATCTAATGTTCCTTTACTGCATACTTACCATTTCTATTGGGTAAACAGTACTGGCACAAAAAAAGGAAGGGATGTGAAACAGGGAGTTGATAAAGTAGACTGGGGACATGGTGCGTCAGGATCAGATAGGATATGCCCCTAAACATCCATTTTTTCCAGTTAGGCATTTAGGGAGGGGTGATATTGTGCTTTATATGTTTAAACATACAAATCATTATTTGGAATTTTAATAATTAATCATTCATCCTTTCATTTGATAATTTTTTTATAAAATCTGTACTATTTGCATGACTGTACACAAAATTTGCAGTATAATTTCCCCTTCCCATGTCAAGAAAACCCAGATTTGTTGAATGTACTGGTAGTAGGGCATATAAATGCTTACCTGCTTGCTGTGGTTAGTAGCCCTATGACAAATAAGTTACACCTTTCCATTCAAGCAACACTTACCTTACTCTCCAGCCTAGGCCTGGGGAATATCACAAAAGGCATATACCTAATACTAATCAACATGGTTACTGCCTGAAATTAAAGGGCAGATTTACAAAATTCACGTGAATAATTCGAAGTTCGATCAAATTCAATATAAATTCAAATTAGAATATTCGAATATGCAAATTAGGCAAATTCAACCATTGAATATTCAAATTTGAATGATTCGAATAAAATTTTATTAGAATATTTGATGGTCGAATAACTTCCCCTTTAAATTTTTATTCGACCACCTACTTCGCCAGGATCAAGCTACCGAATTGGGAATCATTAGCAGAGATTGAATAAAAAAAATTAGAACGAATATTTGACTGCGGTAAAATCCTTCGTATTCCATAGTCGAATTCGAAGGATTTTACTTCCCCACTATTCCTATGGTTGAATTTCAAATTTTTTTTTAATTCGAAATTCGACCATTAGTAAATCTGCCCCTAAATGTATCAAAACTGCTTTTAAACATTTCTTATGTATGTATAAAAGTACAAATGAATTTTAAAGCCACAGACATGCCAACTGCAACTACTGTATAGAAAGTTTGTAAGGTTTTATGCAGATTCCTAAGTTATAGATTAAAAACAAAAGGAGTAGAAATCTAAAAACAACATAAGTAGTCATCAGAGCACCCTGCAAAATTTACCAACACAGCAGTATATCTCCAACTTGTCCATGGGTACAAAGACAATATTTTAGAAGATAAAAGAAAGAAAAATTCAACATAATTGTATACAACATATTCACAAAGTATCAAAATATATGCTATAGAGACCCCAGAATGTTAACAGTGCAGATAACTTTTGTATGCCTCTGCGACAAAACACCCTAGAACACATATATATTTGTTTATTAATGATCTGGAGGTGGAATAAAAGTACGGTTTCTATTTTTGCAGATGATACTAAATTGTTCAGAACTATAGGTTCCATGCAGGATGCTGCCACTCTGCAGAGTGTTTTGTCTAAGTTGGGAAACTGGGCAGCATTACTGCATCAAACGATTGAACGATTATCCTAGGACTTAGAAAAAATTTCAGGGCAGGTTCTAGGAGGTCCCCCATAGACTAAAATGGCAATTCGGCAGCTTTAAGGTAGCAAAGTGTCGAATTCGAAGGATTTTAAAGGGCCAGTACTTCGAAAACTCTATTTTTTCTATTCAAATCTAATTTTGGTCTATTCGATAGTCAAAGTAGCCCAAAATCACTTTGAAATTCGAATTTTTTTAATTCTAATTTTATTCGAATATTCACTTCGACCCTTAGTAAATGTGCCCCTAAATGGCAGTGTGTTAGGAATTTCCTTAAATGAGAAGTATCTTTGGGTTTTTATAGATAACAAGTTGTCTAATTCTGGACAGTGTCATTCTGTAGCTACTAAAGCAAATAAAGTTCTGTCTTGCATAAAAAAGGGTATTAACTCAAGGGATGAAAACATAATTATGCCTCTTTATATCTCTCTGGTAAGGCCTCATCTGGAGTATGCAGTGCAGTTTTGGAATCCAGTCCTTAAGAGGGATATAAATGAGCTGGAGAGAGTGCAGAGACGTGCAACTAAACAGGTTAGAGGGATGGAAGTCTTAGATTATGAGGACCGATTGTCAAGGTTGGAGTCGTTTTCTCTGGAAAAAAGGCACTTGCAAGGGGACATGATTACACTTTACAAATACATTAGATCAGGGGTCCCCAAGCTTTTTTACTTGTGAGCCACATTTAAATGTAAAAAGACTTATAGAGCAACACAAGCATGAAAAAGTCCATGGGGATGCCAAAAAAGGGCTGTGATTGGATGTTTGGTAGCCTCTACATGGACTAGTAGCCTACAGGGAGGCTCTGTTCTGCAGAACTACTGGTTTTTATGCAACTAAAACGTGCCTCCAAACCTGGAATTCATAAATAATCACCTGCTTTGAGGCCACAGGGAGCAACTTCCAAGGGGTTGGTGAGCAACATGTTGCTCGCTAGCTACTGGTTGGGGACCACTGCATTAGAGCATATTATAGACAAATAGCAGGGGACCGTTTTACCCATAAAGAGGATCACCGTACCAGAGGCTTTTCATTTGAAGCAGCGTAGGTGGTTATTCACAGCAAGGACAGCAAGGTTGTGGAATGCACTGGCAGGTGATGTTGTGATTGCTGATTTTGTTAATGCTTTTAAGAGTGGCTTGGATAACATAATATCAAAGGCTATTGAGATACTAAACTCTACAGTTAGTATAGATATGGGCATATATAATGTATGTGAAAGTATGGAGGGGTGTGTGTATGCTGGGTTTTCATTTGGAGGGGTTGAACTTGATGGACTTTGTCTTTTTTCAACCCAATTTAACTATGTAACTTGTGGATGGGAATTTTCATTGGCACATCGAGGTCATTTTTTTGTATTTGCCTCAATGTTGGTGGGAACCAAATCATTTCCAAGTCAGTATTGCTCTCAGTGCCAGAAATGGTGTTAGTGAGATTTTTTAGGTGTACTTAAGTTGTGTGTGCACAGGTTCAAGACACGAATATAAAATAATGTATGTGTGTTAATGCTATTTTGTAAATATATGCAGATTTTCCATTTGCACAGTACATTGTTTTAGTCAATAACCATAAGGTAACCTCCATGAGATTGTATATTTTTTTTGCAGATTCATAAGACTTAAAGGGGCATGTTTACTAACATTGGATATAAAAATCTGGAGAGATTTCAGGAGATAGACCCATAGCATCCAATCAGATTTTTTTTCCTGATTTTTAGGTGGCTTTTTAAATCTAATTGCTGACTGGTTGCCATGGGCAACATCTCCAGATATCTCTCCAGATATTTATCTCCAATGTTAGTAAACATGCCCCTAAATTTGGAAAACATGTCTTTCAATGCTAAACAATAAAACCACCTTTGAAAATCTGTCATGTCTCTTAGTCAGCCAAAAACAATTAAACTCTTTACAATTCTACTCAACTGTTAATAGTACATTTAAGCTAAACCTGAGGGACCCCTTGCTTCTAACTTCCTTGCATGTCTAAATCTTACTGATCATTTAATTTCATTTCCTACTGGCCTATATCATTAAGTGGATAGATATTTACTAGGAAGATAGGTAACGAAATGTATATTATTAGCATGAGTAGATAATTACACGTAAATAAATACACCCATAAAAAAAGGCACCCATAAATAAGCATCTTGGCGCAGTGCACCGAATTGTAAAACTGTTTAAAAATGCAGTGTACATTACATCTTATTTAACCCCTTGTCGATTTCCAAGCTGTGGCCCTTATGAGCCAGTGTTGCCAATTTGTACCTCAGACATGGACAGGTCCTTATCTTGATATCAGGTCCCATACTAGTACTAACCAAGAGATTTGTGAACAATTGATGTGGGATAGATTAGCTGAATGAGGATTTTTGGCTTCTGATTTTTGGGATTCTGTCATGATTTTTATGATGTAGTTTTTATTCCTAAATTACACTGTTTACACTGCAACTAATTCACTCTACCACATACAATATAATCACTGAATACCAATAATTGTATCTTTTAGTTGTAATATTGGTGAGTAGCCAGCCATCTCAGGTCATTTTGCCTGTTATTGTGCTTTCAGAAAGAACTGCTTTCTGCTTTCTACTCAAGGTAACACAATGGGACTCAGCTTTCCCTATTGAGTGCTCTTCTTAGATCTACCAGGCAGCTGTTATCTTGTGTTAGAGAGATGCTATTGCATTACCTTCCCATTGTTCTGTTGTTAGACTGCTTGGGGGGGGGGGGCGGGAGAAGGATGATTTCACTCCAACTCCAACTTGCAGTACAGTAGTAAAGAGTGACTGACGTTTGTCACAGCACAAGTCACTTGACTTGGGGCAGCTGGGAAACTGACAATATGCTCTTTTGAGTGCAGGATTCTGCTGGAGCAGCACTATTAACTGATGCATTTGGAAAAAACATTTTTTCACATGACAGTATGCCTTTAAATAGATAGATTACATCATATTTTACCAAATTATTATATTAAATATAATATTTTATTAAATATTGCAATATATATATATATATATATCCCTTTTACATCTCTTGTCTTGAACCATCATTTTGTGATGGTCTGTGTGCTGCCTCAGAGATCACCTGACCAGAAATAAAACAACTAACTGTAACAGGAAGAAGTGTGGAAGCAAAATACAGACCTCTGTCTGTTAATTGGCTTATGTGACCTTATGTGAATCGTACAATCCCAGGGGGCGGCCCGTTGAAGTGGGTGATATCGGGCGGATCCGATCGTGGGCCCTAGGGCCCAACGATCAGATCAGAATAGAGGCATTACGGGCAATCCTACTAGGTTTTTTAACCTGCCCGATCAGGATATGGCCGACTTGCGGCCAGATATCAATCGGGGAAGTCACACACGGACCTTTACTCTAATATTAGAACAGCTGACAAAGAACTAAAAGAGGTAATCCACCACTGCTTAGTTATAGGAGGGGTACTAGTTAAGGGATCTTTTAGTGCAAAAAGCCCCACTGTATACCTCCCACATGAGCTGGTAACTGTCTCTCTTGAGCCATGGTAAAATGATGAGGAAGCATGCATCAATCCTGGGTCAGCGGCCCACAAGGCCAGGGTCTCCCGGTGCCTTGCTACTCAGTCCAACACTGCTGCCCCCGCCACCCGCCACCCCCCACCCCATTAGAGTTTTGGATGATGCAAAGCTTTTTCAAGAAATTGCACCTGCCTGTATGCTCTTACTGTGGATTGCAGAAGAATGAAGGAAATAAGCTTTAAATGTTTAAGATAGTGTAAATAAAGTTTATTTTGCTCTACTAACATGATAAAATTGGATCTGGGATTATTCTTTGGGTAACAGGTCCCCTTTAATTTGGTTGTAATTTTATATAAGGAGGAAGCAACTTGATTACTGGAGAATAGCATTTTGCTCTTCTGAATGATACAGATCCTTTTAAATGTACATGCATGACCTGTAAACGTATCAGTTTCCTTACTAGACAGGGGAAAGTCAATTCTTACTATTAGTGCTAATAAATATATGCTGAGCTGTACACAAAACAATATAAGGTGTACCTATAGAGCTATGCTTCCCCACAAAGTTTACAAACCAAAGTATAAAAAGGCTCTTTAGTTCTTACCTGCTCTCAGTATTTGCTGTTTCATATGGACACTGCTGGTCTTTTCTTTCTGTTTCATTGCACTGCCAAGCCTGATGTGGAGGCCAAGGCAACACATGTTTCTTTCTTTCTGAGACAGCATATGTCATAGGAATCTATTTATGTAAAAAAAGAACTGTTCGTTTTTATTACGGTTTACCATTTTAGTATAAAAACACGTACAAAAAAAACAAACATTTTATAATAGCTGTAATAATGTATTGTGATATAGTGCTAAAATATGTAATTGTTATTTCCCTATAAGACCTATGGGGTAATTTATGAACACAGAATGAGTAGCTACAAATCAAGGGACTATGTCAGGTTAAATTTCATAGTTAAATTTCCTATCAATATAAAATAAACCGACTATAGGTATGGTAAGGATGTTATACATGAGATGATATAACAGATTCACAATATGCACATTAAAGGGCAAATTCACCTTCTTGTATTCATTAAAAACAATTCTTGTTAACGTGTAATAAAGCTAACATTGTGCACTTGTGAAGTCATTAAGGGGTACCGTATAAATGACAGCTTTTAAAGAAGGCAAATAATATCAAGGCACCTTCTATTTCCTTTTACAATATAGTCGGTAGTACATGAGTAATGTATGAAAACTCTACAAATCCTGTAACATACTTAAACTTCTCTCTATCATGAGTGAGTAAATGAAACCTGAGACAATATAGGTCGATAGATATCTCCTGGCAGGAGTACAGAAGCATCAAGGAGGCGTAAAATTGCACCCCTTAGCACACACAGTGCTTCTGACCGAGGGACAGTTGTACTCCATAGCTTACTCCAAACATCCAGGGCAAGGTGCAGAGAACAGTACAGGTATGTGATCCCTTATCCAGAAACCCGTTATGGAATTACGGAATGGCTGTCTCCCATAGACTCCATTACAATGAAATAATCCACATTTTTAAAAATGATTTCCTTTTTCTCTGTTATAATAAAACAGTAGCTTGTAATTGATCCCAACTACGATATAAATTAATCCTTATTGGAAGCAAAACCAGCCTATTGGGTTTATTTCATGTTTACATGATTTTCTAGTAGACTTAAGGTATGAAGATCCAAATTACAGAAAAATCCATTATCCGGCAAACCCCAGGTCCCGGGCATTCTGGATAATAGGTCCCATACCTGTATTCGCTGGCCCAGCTACTTTAGGGAAGGTGGCTGCCAGGCTGGCTGCATGTCCCTGTGCTCCAAAAATGGAAAGCAGAGACCTGCAGCAATTAATTTAGGCAAAGTGCAAAAAAATTGAGGACTGTGTCTGTTTTTTGCAATATGCACCCAGCCTTCCTGCTGTAAACTGGCCAAATGAGAAAGGAAGTAAGTGACATTAGCTAGTGGTCAGTAAAAAAATTAATGGGGCAATGACAGCCTCAAATTATAAATGGCAAGCTCCGATTTCATAAGTATTCATGTAAGAATTATACATTTCAAGAGTCATGCACATGCATAAGCTTCGTAAGTATCCATGTAAAAATTATACATTTCAATGGCACATGCATAACAGTAATTTCAATTACACATTTTATTTCTGAAATTTACAGTAAGGTCATATACTGCATGTCAAATATCTCTATATCTTAAGAAATAATTCCAAATTCATTAATATTGTGTTTGTCAAGAAAAATAAACATACACTATATAAATTATTTGAATTGAGTTTCCTTCAGTCTTGGAATTGCATGATCACATCAAGCAGGCAGTTGCCATTTTGTGAACATTTGTAATGAAGGCAAGCTTTGCCTCATCCCAAAATCTTGTTTATGTGTAGAATAGGGGACTTGATGAACATGCGCATACACTGGCTTCAGAATTATAGACGGTGAAGATGGGGAACTGCAGAATGAAAGTAATTGATGCCCCCTCTATGACTGAGGTAAATCCTCATTCACAATACAGGTAACGTGGTCTAATCACTTGAAGATGGCACTGGGGCTCATTTATCAACACTGGGCAAATTTGCCCATGGGCAGTTACCTATAGCAACCAATCAGTGATTAGTTTTCTAAAGCCAGCTGCAAGTAGACAGATGAATGCGGCAATTTGATTGGTTGCCATAGGTTACTGCCCATGGGCAAATATGCCCAGTGTTGATAAATGACCCCCACTGACTCTTGTATAACTGTTGGCTGCAGCATAAATGAGGCCTAAAATGGTGTGTAAATTAAAACAAATGACTACACTGTTAGCTGCAGCATAAATGAGTCCTAAAATGGTGTGCAAATTAAAACATAACTACACTTAAGAGAACAAAGATAGCCTAAAACTGATTAACTAATAGTTTTGTGCATCATATGCATGTTTGAAAGTTCAAGAAAGCAGCAGATCATGACTATGAACCATTTTTGCTCTGAAAATTCTTTACTGTTGACACCGAGGTTTTTTAGTATTTGACAGAACTACATGAACTCGCAATTTTTCATCTGTTGCCAAAAATACAGCTGGTGTTTATCAGAACATTTGCCTAGACTTTTTTCCCCTCTCCTCCTCTCCGTTTGTATGTGTTTTTAATGTGGCTACTGTGAAACAAAGAGTTGAAATGATTCCAAAATAAAGATACCAAATTTCAAAAAATTGAAAAATAAGCAACAAGACGAATTGCAGCTGGGGGATAAGTAGTAAGCCAGTGGCATCTTAAAGAAGGTCAATGCAATCCTTAGATTAATCACTGTGGTGCAGAAAAGCACTGGTGATGATAAAAGATTATGACATTGCAGTGGCATGTTACCTTTGCTTGCTCTGGTTTGCTTGAGTGATGATGTGTTTCAGGAGAGAACTGAGAAGAGGCCAGAGTCCACTCCCTCTCCAAAGCACTCTGTATAAATGGGAAGCAAAACAAAAACACAGTTACAGTAGTGAGTGGTTTCTGTTTAGCTCACAGTTTGCCATCACTGGTTTGTAAAAACTGTAATTTGAATTTGTACGATTTGAAAATTGCATCAGAGGAACAGGTATTATTGTACATTGCAGCACAATGTATGATTAATTTGTGATTTTCTATATTACGCTGGTATAGTAAAGTTATTTACTGTCTCCTTCATGGATTTAATTTTAGATCACACCTATACATCACTAGCACAGTAAGAATGACTTGTTTTCTTTCTTACATTGTTACGGCAGATAAAATCCTAAGTAAAAATTTGTGGCTGCTGTACAAATTAAGTCGTACAGCATATCAATAGCAATAAAGGTTTGATATTCATCCTCAGAATAAGTTGGCTCTGCAGCCTTAGGGCTGGACCACACGGGAAGATGAACATGAAATTCCAGGGCCTATTTTAATTTTCAGTCGGGACCTGATGGGCCCCATTAAGGTTGAGTACAGTGGGGCAGGGGCTCCAGGCACAAACCTACCTGTTGTGTTGCTGTTGGTGATTGGTGATATGATTCCTGTAGTAGAGGAGTAGTCAGCACATCGATTCTCGCTTTCACATAGAAATGGCGCACGTTCTACAACGGCCACTTTCCATTGGCAATACTACAAAGTAAAAACTTTTTGAACAGCACCATAAAACTCTTCTTGTGGTTAAAAAAGCCTTTATTAATGCTTTAGTGGGCACCATGGCAACATTTCAGGTCATGAGGCCTTTATCAAGCTTGATAAAAGGCCGCATGGCCTGAAACTTTGCTGTGATGCCCACTAAAGCATTAATAAAGGCTTTTTAACCACAAGAAGAGTTTGATGGTGCTGTTCAAAAAGTTTCTACTAGGTGATATGATTGCTTCCTCCACAAAATGAGTTGACTGTATAACTCTGCAGCTGAGTATATCTGACATTTAAATATGCCTTTAAATATTGCAATATTTTCACCCCTTGATGACAAATATATTTCACAGATAATATAGTCTCTGTGCAGATAGAAAGATGTATTGTGCTGTACCTAAATTACATTTGTAGGTTCCACATACAAATTCAATTAAATGGCCTGTATATGTGTAAAAAGCCTGAAGGTTATGCCTATTAACTCTATCTATTGGTAGTAATGTGGATACCTTCCACAGTCCGGCAAGACTTGTGGTTCAGTATTTTATACTGAAGAGACAAATGCTCATATAGGATTTTTTTTAATTAAACAAAACAGCAAATTAGATCCATAGGGAAAAATAATTTCTGTAATAAAGCACTTCTGTAATAATGCACTTCTCCATGAACCAATGCTACTTACTTCATCAAATGCAAACTCATCCAAATTCACTTCCTCAAAATCATCCTCCGGTTCATCTATTTCAATAGCTGCTAAAGCAGCAGCCAATTTTTTTCTTAAGTAGAACCCTTTCCAAACTGCCTAAAGAAACAGAGAAAAGTAAAGGATGTTACACAAACATGATAGATCAACCCCAAATACAGATTCATAATGTTATCCCATTAGGAAGATAAAACATCGCTAAGCTTGGTTTAATAGCTCAATGATCTGGTTTTTGAACTTTATGTGACATCTAAAGCTACATGACAAATTAAATGCCTGCATGTGTCTAAAGCTAAGAATACCCAGGAGGGTCTCCCCAAGTAAGCCGAATGGAATTCTTAAACTCCCTCACTGCAAACAGCCCAGGGTCAACTAATTAATAATTTGACAATTCCTTTAAGGTTTTGTGAGCCCAAGGGAAAAGGAGATACAAAGGGAAAGCAAAGCATGTACTTCCAACCTTTAACTTTCTAATTAGTGGGACATAAACAACCAATTGTATAAAACTCCCAGTGTCTGGATGTACACACTATTTATAGCAAATTGGCACATTTCAGCTATTCTTAGACTCAGCTCAGTTGCATGTATCTCTATATTAACGTAATACATTCAATGTATTTAATTGCCACAGGTTTTTATTACATGGCATTTCTTCATCCAAGCAAAAGAAAAATCCAGAGTAACTCATTGCTAGTCATTAACCCCTTTAGCATGAGAATCCTTATTCTTCCAGGCAGTTTGGCACCAAGTTCAAATTGCATGTTTTCCGTTATTTACATAGGTATAGGATCTGTTAACTGGAAACCCATTATCTAGAAACCTAGGAATTATGGGAAGGCCATATCCTATAGATCTAATTTTAAACAAATAATTAAAATTTACTTTTTCTCTGTATCAATAAAACGGTACCTTGTACTTGATCCCAACTACTCTTATGATTAATCCTTATTGGGGGAAAACTCCTATTTGGATTTATGTAAAGGGGTTGCTCATCTTTGAGCTAACTTTTAGAATGATGTAGAAAATTATATTTGGAGACAGAATTGAAAATGGCTTTCATTTTTTAATATTTAATTTTTGAATTATTTAGCTTTACATTCAGCAGCTCTCCAGGTACAGCTAGTAAAAAAAACTTAACGCTGAACCACCCCTTTAATGTTTAAATTATTTTTTAGTATACAGATCCAATTATGGAAATATCCCTCATCCAGAAAACCTCAGGTCCTGATAATAGGTCCCATTCATGTAACATTAGTTATATATGCAGTGATGCACAGTTTTCCAACACGTAGGGGGAAATTCACTAAAGAGTGCAAATTCGCCAGCAACAGATTCTCAGCCTATCGCAACACTTCGCCAGGTGAAAATTCGCTCAGACAATGCTAATTCACTAAAGTGCGAAGTTGAGTCCAGGGAGCAGAATGCTGGTGAATTTTCTCTAGCGTTACTTCGGCAGAGCGAGCAAATCAAAGCGAACCTGCCTAGCGCAACTTCGCTTGAGTTCTTGTGCTCAGGCTACTTTGCATAGCGCGGGCAATTTAAAGTGGAATGGAGGTATTTATGTTACATGGTGCATCTAATTCATTACATTTACACTGATAACTAGACATGCCAAGGGAACCTTAATAGTTGTTTTAATGCCCTACACATAAGCCCACAGCTAAATAATGTGCCATACGGTAGAAAAATGTATGGGGGAAACCGGGTGCCCAAATATTTTTATGCCTTTTGCAGCTTAACACCCTACATAATTGAAAAGACGCCTGTTTTTTGTTGTATTTAGAAGACATTACAGTCAAAAATTATGATGCAAGAAGATTGAGGAAGTTCTATGCGCTCAAATGCAATTCTCCAGGTCAGAGCTGGCGAAGGCAAGTGTTCAGTAAAACTGTCAACTTTGTGAATTTGCGGAGATACTTCCATTCACCAGAGCGAAAATTTGTCTGGCGTAAAGAGTGTGAAGCAATGCTAGCATACATCTCCTTTGCTAGCAAAGGGGCACCTGCGCTCGTTAGTAAATTGGCGGAGTAACAAAATGACGTCACAAACTTATGCAAACGTTAGTCACTTCACCCTTTAGTGAAAGCGTTTTAAAGGAATTAAAATATAATGCAGTGTTTCACTGCACTGGTAAAACTGGTGTTTTTGCTTCAGAAAACTATTGTTTATATAAATAATCTGTTGTGTAGCAATGGGGGCAGCCATTCAAAGAAGAAAAGGCTCAGGTTACACAGAAGATAAGCTCTGTAGAACATAATGGTGTTATGTGCTACCCACTATTTATCCTACTTGTGCCACTTTTTCCATTTTTTTCAATTTCCGCCATTGCTACACAGCAGCTTGTTTATATGAATGATAGTAGTGTTTCTGAATCAAACAGATCAGTTTTACCAATTCGGATCAATAGTACATGATATTTTCATTCATTTAAAACACTAATTTTTTGATGTTACTGTTCATTTAAAGTGTGTGGCATGAACTTACCTGTATGCGAGTGGCAGCTGTATGCTTTCCTTGTATTTTCCTATGCAATGCAATGTTTTTTCGTGCACAGTAAGAATGCCAAGCTGTTTGTATCACTGAGGCAGCCTCGTGAAGTCTAGTATAGTAATGGATATCTCTGCGAACCATATATCCTCTCCAATACCGCTGAATGACAATGGCAGCAGAACTGATTAAAAAAAGAAGAAAGATGAGCAAGCACTTTTCAAAATGTGTTACTTTCAAATGAAAACAATTTCTCTGAATGGCAGAGAATGCAGTGAGACAGGCAGGTAAGGCATGGTAAAAACTACAGTGTATCTGAGAGAACATACCATCAGTTAACAGATTTACTGCAGAATACTGCTTACAGTGAACCATATTTCTACAATAACTTAAAATTGTACTGTTCATAAATCTTTAACTGGTAAAATGCTATTGTTCCAGGTTGACACATGGTCTAAGTCTCTAAATGTGATTACTACCTCTATCCCATTGGTGCAGGAAGGGAACTATTAAACCAATGGATATTTAAACCACCAAAGAACCTTCACCTGATGGAGCTTCAGTAACTATCACATTCATGACAACATTAACTGCAATGCCAACCATGATTGCATAATGCCAGCTCTCTTTTCACTAATAAATAATAAACCCTCAAATTCCATACATTTGATTTACAGGGGTGGCTTTAAAAGTTTCCACCCAAGATTCATATTCAGAGTGAGTTGGGTTAAATTTTTGTATTGGCGTCCTGTAGACCTGAAAAAGAAATACATCCACCTATACTATACTGGATATAAATAGGGCACCTATAAAAGAAAACCGTAGCTATGAGCAAATCTGTCCTGTTTCGCTTTGCTAAAAATTTGTGAAACGCCAAAAATCCACAAATTGCACAAACATCAGACTTTTTCAGCGAACAATACATTGGGAGAATATTTGCAATAATAATTTTCGTTTTGTGCATGCCAGTTGCTAGCACCTGGGCAGCTAATTTTACAGTTTCCTTGACAGCATGTTAAGTTTCAGCAAGTCATGTGACAGAAATTATGCACCGATCATAACTGATGATATCACTAAGCACTGTTTATAAGGATGTAATTTACAGGATATTCATGGCTCTTGTGTATAATAATTTTTACATATCAATTCCTTACAGGCCATTACAACTTGTATACACTGGAATTGTTCGTTACATTTTGAGAAGTTACATTCTAATCAGAAAATACTGGACCTTATCAATCCAAAATATGTAAAACTTACTGTTTATTGTTTTGGACACCTAAAGTGCCTTTTGAAGAATGTTGTCTTTCATTTCTGGCAGGTCTAATGACATTTAGATTCCCTGTGACCTTTGTATTCATGGTAACTTGTCCAACATTTTTTCCTGCATCTACTGTTTCATGATCTGCAGAGGAGTGAGTTTGTCTAGAGGTGATCAGTCTTGTTGGAGGATCCTGTTTAATATCAGTTGAACTACTGACAAGGTGTCTGTGTTGATTCCAATCAAAGCCTGAATCTTCTCCCTTGACAATCTCTGTGTCACCATACTCATGTGCAAACCTATATTCATTGCTAACTTTCAACAGTTTCTTCATACAATCACAATAGATTTCTAATCCATCCAGAGATGAGCAGATTCTGTAATAGAGATAAACCGTAATACAAGTCACATAAATGTTAACTTTTACAAATGATTTTTCCAAGTTGTTTTACTTGACATTATTATCTGAGAAATAAAAGACTTTAGATGAACTAACGTTATTAAGCATAGCATTATAATTTGCAAGTTAAAATCATGCATTCTCTTTGTATGATCCAACTCTTTTGCAGCAATGTGCTGCCGAGTTGTTTTTTGATACTATGAAAAGGCACAGTCTTAGTGGTCAGATGAGCAGGCTTGTCATTTTGGAGTAAACAGATAGCTCAGCAACTTTGAACACCCATGCGAATGTTTTATCCTTTTCTATAACAAGTTATTAGAAGTTATGGAATACTACGGAATGGCACATTCTCATTGGATGTGATTCTGGAGTAACATTTATGGCAGAAAGCAGATGAGCACCCTTGAAACCTCTAGATACATGCTTGTTGCACTTGGCGGTGCCCTATACCATGCCCAACAAACAAGCAAACCATCTTTCATCTAGACATATGAAATAAAATGTGGTGCCTTGCGTCAGTATTCACCTAACGTGGTTCTACTAACCTGTATTGTGACTACTTATGCAACCACCAAATGTCTGAGCTTTATTTTGTTTAATTTACTTTAGCTGACTCTAATGGAACCCTGAACAAAAACTAATTACTGTATATTACTTATTATATTGATAATACTGATTAAATTGTGTCCTTATTGATACGATTCCCTCACCCTTTGATAAAGCTTATATAAAGTGTCAGAAAACACTCCCACCATTATCTGCAGAACAAGAGGAGGAGAACACAGACTCATTATATGGGTATCTAATTTCTATATTTGATAGACTAATCCAATTTAAATTTATTCTTGGGAGACTTGGAGACCCTATGCCTATCTCATTTCCTTATGGATGTCACCATTCCTACCAACATTGCCAGTAGATACATTAACTCTGAATGCAACTATTTATTCCACTCAACTGTTTATTTATTACATTCTGTACGACGTACTTAAACATTGTACTCCATTGATTACTATTGCTATTTTCCTTATTTTCTCTTTTTCATTTTGTTTTCCTTTTGCTGAAAAGAATAACAAATGCTTAACTAAAGAAGTAGCTATAAATGTTGTGCATTATATTTTGGGCTTCTTTACCAACCCAAGGCAACCACAGCCCTTTAGCAGGGAAGATCTGTGTCTCCAAAGATGCCCCAGTAGCTCCCCAATTTATTTTCTGCTGCTTCAATGCACATGTTTTATGCTGCTGTCCGATATGGATAGGGTTGCCACCCGGCTAGTATTTTACCGGCATAGCTGGTAAAACACCTGCCAAGGCCGGGGCCGGTAACAAAAATTTACCAGCAATGCAGTTGCTGGGTATTTTTAATACCATTTTAAAAATTGGCCTTCCCCCAATTTGGCATAACTTACCTTTTTTTCCAGTGTTCTGGATATTGCACGATGTTGCTCTGCCCCCTTTTGTGGCACAATTCTTGGCTCTGCCCCTTTTGCATCACACACGCACCCTTTTTGTGCCCGCCCCCCCACACTGGCCAGTAATATTTTTCAGAAAAGGTGGCAACCCTAGTTACCTAGCTTAGGGACCGACTCAAAATAAACTATACACAGAATATAAATGTCAATATATAAGGCCGATTAGTAATTAATACAAATAAGAACTACATGGCAGCACAGAAAAAAGTGCAACTAGCATAAGAATTTATTAATGAGCCTTGTAGCATCAGCTTATATTACAGGACAAACTGAGGAAGTGCCAAGTGCATAGACAGGAAACGCATTAGTTTGCACACCCACTGCTGAATTACAATTATAATGTTCAATAAAGCCAATTTGCTTTTATATTGACCATTCTTCAAGAATGTTTGGATCAGCGCTTACAAGTGAGCGAGGCTGTGTAGCTGAAGCCGGAAGGAAGTAGCCGGGGTCTCGCGAGAGCAGCGATTAGGAGGAGACACACAGTGTTGGCTGAGCTCCACCATTACCACATTACTGTTTATCGGATCCAACCTCATTTTGTGCTTGATAATTTGTGATGACCCCTAAGCTCAGCTTCTCAACAGCTGCTCAGAGTACACTGAGCAGTTTCCAAGATGGTGATCCCCTGTGACAAGTTTAAAGCCCTGGATCGTTGTTGCTAATGGGAAACTAAAACTTTAGGCTGGTGCAATAAGTTAAGTTTATAAAATATAGCATTTTTAGCCATATTTATTTTGTTCTATTTTAACTAAACTACATCTATTTTAATTCTAGTTTTGTTTAAAAAGTGGTGAATTCCAAAAAGGGGAGAATACTTATGCAAGGCACAGTATATAGCAATATGTAAATAGTGAAAAAAGCTTATAAAGAGCATAAAGAATTTATTTAGAAAATATTTTTTGAGAGACATTTTTGGAACCCCACAGGAGGGATTCAATGGCTCCAGAACGAAAGCATATTGTGTCTACAATGGTTGATTCATAAAAGTTCAAGCCCTGATACAAAGGTCAGAGTTTCTGTGTTATTCACCATTTCTGCGTGCCAATACCTTGAACTTCATACACTTAACTGTTGTGTGGCATCAGAGAGTGTGTGGATTTTGGCATACACATTTGGAGTATGTGGCACCCAAGAAGTCTCTGCTACCAGACATAGACTAAAAGCTTTTTGAAAGAACAAGGTGAATGTTAAAGCAGAGAACTGGAATAAGATAAACTAAAAACAATAAATAATAAGATAACTGAAAACAGCAGTGACGGTCCAAAGTGTAGTATCAAGAATCAACATAAAACCATAATGAAGATGAATATTTCTAAGCATAAGGGTCACAGCTGATAATGAGAAGCACCGGTACAAACAAATAGTTTCATCTGGAATAAGTCGTTTCATTAAAGTGGCTGTGAAAATATATTGTTTTTCTGTGCAGTCTGGTCTATTTTGCCCTCTTACCTCTTCCTTTGTGCACATGTGATGCTATAGCCATATCTGCAAAAAACTTGGAAAAGCAAAAATGAATTCCTGCAGTTTGTGTTGGCTTCTTTTTGATGTTGCCAAAACAAGAAGGAAAAATCATAACACCTTTGGTGTTTATATTTAACATATGCTGAAGTCTTGTTATATAACTGTAAACAACGAGTGATGGTTGATGTCAATCTCGAAAAAGTTTTTTTTTTTTTATGATGCTGCGGACTACATTATAGTTGTAGCTTTGAAGTAATGATATTGCCTGTTGCGGTGTAATACAAGTAAAATAATTCATAAAGAATAAACATTTTGTTTACAGGGGTGTGAAAAAGATTTGTGTTAGTGGTGCACAGCTTTGGGAAAACATATGACCCATGCACCACTGTCAAATGAACAGGCAAATGAGCGGTCTTATTTTTCTACTGGTATCACTTGGTTCTGTTCATTTTTAAAGTATCTCACTGCATGTGCTACCTGGTTTGGGTACACCATTAATTCATGAGGCTTTAGTAATAAGCAGTTTATAAAATCTGTCCCAGGCCTCCCACTGTCAATCAACCCAACATTAAGCAACAAATAACGGTCTTTAAAGGCTTTTTCACAGCAGTCAGAAGTCACTGAACTGTGGGGGAAATAGAAGTTAGCAAAAAATGGCTATCCTGTACAATTACACAGCCTAGAAAGTGACATAGATAACAGAGAAACTCGGGAGTATACCTTTTTAAGAGCCTATTTTTCTCCATATATGTAGAAGATTAAATGGCAAAAGTATTTAGATGGGCACAATCTCTGCTTCTAAAATTAGAAAAGATTGTTTTATATATATATACTATGAATATAATGTTAAATATATAGGTTTATACATGTTAAAACAGAAACTGAGCTTTTCTATTCAAACTGTATTCCCTACGGTTGCCTTTCATGTTCCAGACAAGCCTTCCATCTAGTGGTTTCACCCTTAAGCGGACATAGAGATTTGTTTTCTAGTAATATAGGGAAGAAAAAGATTAAGTGAGAGATTGCATAGTTTGTAACAGAATGAACACCACAAACAGACCACAGATAAGAATTCAGCTAATTCCATGATAGTGTCCAAGTAGTACTCAAAAGCCTGTAGATAGTTTAATCTACCTTAAACGCAATGCCTGCATATGCACAGCAGGATTAGGGGTACAGCAAATGATGCCATACATGGGATACCCTCCAGGGCAAAACAGTTTAAAACATGTACATCAAATGAAATTAATGTTATTTCTGGGGTGAGCCAAGCTGGAGACTTGCCAATTTCTTCCATGGCCTATTAAAGTTTGTTATAATGTGTATAAAAGATATTTTTGTGTTTGTTATGTTAAACTAATCTTCGCACTGGAATATTCCTGTGACTGTAATTTAATTTGTTAAGGTTATGTTAATTCAGATATTCCTATTACATTTGCAATTCAATATCTTTGCTTTTGATGTTCAAACTTAACTGCGTTTTTTCATCTGTAAATATGGTGTACATTTGCATAAATGAAAAATAAATACTTTCTAGCATGTACTTGGGTTAATCTAATGTATCTTTAAAGTGTAATTAACAAGGACCCTTCGGGAATGAAATCTCAGTATATGCCTTGTTTATGTTTATTTTTGGACCAGTAGATTAATGGCACCAAGGGAGCTGTTTTAAGTATCCAAAAATGCAGTATTAAAGCATCTGCAGCAAACCTCCATAAGCATTACACTGTCGCATACCACAGCTTGCCAGGTAATGGTTTCCTGAAAAAAGGTAAGGCATTATTATATGAGAGAGTGGGGTCGGTTTTGGGTGCATTAATACCTTGTTGCCCAAACAGCTCAGTGTTCTATATAACAATAAAAAGGAATTATACCTAGTAAAGTGTTTTAAAAATGAGTGATAATTAAATGTTGAACAAGTGATGAAGCAAAGAAAATACTCACCCATCTGAGTTTAATTTCTCCCAAAGTTTGCTGAAAGTGCTGGTCTGCTCTTGGCAGAAGCTTAAGAAATTTCCTGTGTGGGATACGTAGACTTTATCTATCCCCTGTATGTTTTCTTCATTAAGACATCTCAAGCCAGGTAAAATTTTTAATAGCGAGCACCTTCAAATGAAAAATAGGTATAATTATACTATCATCAATCACAAGCATTTAAATTAACAACTGTGGCCTTATTTGATACCCTCATTGTTTTTCCTGTAGTGGGTGTGCAGTTGTTCCTACATACTAGTAAACTATAAATCAGCCAGAAATATATATTTTAATTACACATTTATTATCGGACACTAGAAACAGAACACAGGTGATCATCGTAATATAAATGGTAAAACAAGGCAAAGTAATGGTAGGATAGCTACTCGTTTGTCAATTGTACAATACAAATAGATGATCAATTTTGTCGTGACGTTTTTCTATATCCTATTTTTTCGAGAAAACGTTGAAAAATGAGTTAAAATTGTGGGAGATTTGTCAGATTTGTTAACATAAACAAATGAGGTTAATTTGAATTTTTGTAAATATACGAGTCTGGAAGTTGTTCACAATTCTGAAGATTTTAATTACAACCACATTTTGAAATTCTATTTCCACCCATTTATTGGATTTTATACATTTTTAACCAAAGCTCGTTATCCAGGGATGTAACTTTTTTTCCAACTGCCTGCAATAGAATTTTAGTTGAGAATCTGTGCTCAAATTTGTTCCCACAAACAAAATGTTGTAAAAAGTGAGGACGAGCAGTTCTGTCTTTCTAGTTTAGAGGGAACTGTTTTCCCCAGTGCAAATGTTTGTTGAGCAATCCAGATAATAAGAACCAAGCTATTCAAGTAATCCTATTCATATAACAAAAAAAGAGACAATGGAAGACTTATTTATCAAAATTCTAATTTGTATAATTTAAGAGACTTTGAATAAACTAAAATTTTTGCTTATTTATTAAAAAATACAAAAAAATTGAAAAACAATTTCAAAACATTATTGAATACCTTAAATTTGTATAATTTTAAATGGGTCCAAATATTCAAAAAACTTGCAATGAAAAAATGCTTTAAATTGACTATGGACATATCCCATTAACTTCTACCAGCTTTTAGATGCTGAAGTTTTATGAATTTTCTGCACTTAATACATTTTGTGCAAACATAATTTTGAAAGTATAATTTGGATTCAAGAGTAATGGATTCGGTGAATTCCAGTGACTCGCGCAAATTCGCCTGCCGAAAATTAGCTGGTGTAAAAAAATGAGTCGTCCGCCAAAAACGATGCGACACAAAAATGACGAGATGCGTCAAAAACATGCTGCGTCTCGTTAATTTTTCCCAATTCGCAAATTTCGCTGTAAATTCGCTAATTTTTCTGCGAAGCGAAACGGGATAGATTCGCCCATCACTATTCAAGCAAAATTTTGAATTGAACATTGATAAGTCACCCCATTAGTATTGGTGTGTGTTTGTCACCTAGATGAGAGTGGAATACTGGAGGAATTTGCACAAAAAAATGCAGGGTGTTTAAACCCAACAATGATTAAAACTACTAAGTGGAGTTTAATCGTAAACAGTAAATAGACCAGCCAGCTAATAAACCCTTCTGCTAGAATAAATTTAACACTTATTTAAAGAATACATTTTGGAAAGTTACTTAGAATATGACATTTTACTGATCTAGTTTTTTTAATCAAAATGTATTTTAATCAAAATGTTATATTTGAGTTTACTACCTTTGTAATCAAACTGTCCTCTGTAGCAGAACCCAGGGCCAGGTAGATAAAGACATCTAAATAAAGTCTTTGTAAGGACAATAATTGAGAAGTCCTGAAAAATTGTCCAAAAAAAATTTATTTTTTTGCCAACTAAAGCCAAAAATGCTGTTTTTTGGGGAAAATTTTGATATGGAAAAAATGGGATAATGTGCACCTGTGCATTGTTTCAGCCAGCTGCAGGTATAAAAATTAAAACAGAAATTTTATTGGTTGTCATGGGTTACTGGTCATGTGTTACAATATTCCAAATTTTCCATAGTAATTTAAGCTTGGTTCTTAGTTTCTCTTTTGTGGATTTTATTATACCGAGTAAGATGTAGCAAGAAAAACACACATAACTGATACCCACATTAAATGCTATGCATTCATGTAAAAAAACGCATGCTTCACTGGTTCCTTTACTTTCTTTAGGTTGTCTCCTTTATCTGTGTTTGACAAACTCTATACTGCTGGCAGCCATATGTGCATTAAACTGTCATTTTAGAAATAACGCATACTTACAGTATATTTTATATTCTATCAGGCAATAGAACAATTACATTTTATATGTGATTGTTTAAATGTGATCAATCGTATTGTAGGAATAATTGGGATTTTATCGGTAGTTTTCCTGTAAAATGTTATGATTTGCAAAGAAATAAGTTATGTCAGGTTCTTAGAATGGGAGAATTACATTTTTGTTTAACTTTTGCAACTAAGCAAATATATATAAATTCAAATGGGGCACAAGTCCTTTTTTCACTGCTAGCAAAAAATAAATAAATGATTATTAAATATTACATTCACCATTTTAAACTATTTCTAATAAAAAGCTTCTGCTGAGTTTAAAGCTTCATTTTTCATCTAAAAAAATGTACAGCTCAATCCAGAAGCGTAATAAATAAAAGTGCCAAATCAAGATGATTTATGTGGTAAGAAATGTATCTCAGAGTTAAAGGGTCTCAACAGTAGTTTTTTTCCAGCTGTGTCTCACATGTTGAGGAGGTAAATCAATATTTCATTTAGTGAAAACTTCCTAGTGAATTCTCCAACACTTAAGAGGATCCATTAATCATGACTGCAATGGAACTAATTTCCCTAGGAGAACTAAACTGATACTTTTAATTTTTGAAACATATAGTCTGATGGTGTTATCACTGGATGCACATAAAAGTAGTCAGTCGACTGGAAAATGTTACAATAATGTCTTCGCTGATATCAAAAGGTTATATGAAGTGCATTAGGACAAACTACAAGAACAAAGATTCAATGATGAATTAACCAATTGCATATTTTACAGCATCCAAAATCCTTACAGTAAATTAATCTTTGTGTAGATCCTAAAATTCCCAATAGTATCCATAGTAGGGCCAAAACTAGGGGTAGGCAAAAGAGGCACCTGCCTAGGGTGCAAAGATGTGTAGGCGCTGGGCAGGTACCTTTTCAAAGGTTTCCTGCCTACCCCTAGTGCAGATTGCTTGCTCCCCTCCTGCTCTCCTGCCCTTCCCTCACATCTAGCACTACTTCCTTCCTCCGTCACATTTCTCTATCTCCCTCCTTTACTCTCCCTACCCCTGTCCCTCCTCTGCCCTTCATTACCCTGCTTTGTCTTCTTATTGCACATGTGCACAGTTGTGGGCGTGTGCAGGGGCTTGGTAGCCAATTGAGAACCTAGGGTGCACTGTCGGCATGGCCCGGCCCTGAGCAACCAATAAGGGGTTTGCTTTTAAACAGGTGACCAGTAAATGCTACCTGCTGATTGGTAGGCATGTGTTACTGCTTCTGGGAAAACATAGTTCCTTTTATTACACAACATCCTAAGAGTCTCCTGAACATACACACAACTAACAACTTCATGCCTTCTATTTGTTAATTATACTAGCATTTGCTTGACAGGTAATTATCAAGAATTTCTTTTACTTAAATTTTTGCCATTACAGTCTAAGCTCATTTTCTACAGAAGACCTTTAGAAGGATATCTGTGGTTTATAAAACACAGAATGCTCTATTTGCTGTATCAAAATCAAAGCAGTAACTTTGATTAACTATAATCTATCAAATATGTTCAGCATTAACAGAGAGGAACATATTCCACAATAAGCCTTTAAATAAGAAGAATGAGAATGAAGACTGATAATTATGTAAAACTCTCCACCATCATTAATCACTGCCTGCGCATGACTGTAAAAGTCCTTAAGTGGGCACAGAAATCCTTTCATCGACATCAGATATTTGAAATGTATACAACATGTATTTGTGCTTGCATGTAAAGTCTACTTGTATATCATTATACAGTAATTTACAAAAGTACATGAATTAAAGGGGAATGGTAACAAACTGGGATGACACAATAACATATGACAGCACAGCTAAGGAAAGAACAAGAGGAAGAAAATTCCTATACATCCAGATTAGTACATGCATAAAGTTTAGGGGTGATATTTTGTCTCGACTCCTGATAACTCAAAGTCAAAAGGTGCATTCATTTGCATAGTGAAGCTGTACAATGATAGCAAATATGGCAAAAATGGCAAGTGTGTTGGGAGTTTTCTTAAATGCGAAGGATCTTGGGTTTTTTTTATAGATAACAAGTTGTCTAATTCTGGGCAGTGTCATTCTGTAGCTTCTAAAGCAAATAAAGTTCTGTCTTGCATAAACTCAAGGGATGAAAACATAATTATACCTCTTTATAGATCCCTAGTAAGACCTCATCTGGAGTATGCAGTGCAGTTTTGGACTTCAGTACTTAAGATGGATATAAATGAGCTGGAGAGAGTGCAGAGAAGTGCAACTAAACTGATTAGAGGGATGGAAGACTTACATTTTGAGGGTAGACGGTCAAGGTTGGGGTTGTTTTCTCTGGAAAAAAGGCACTTGTGAGGGGACATGATTACACTTTACAAATACATTAGTGGACATTATAGACAAATATCATGGGACCTTTTTACCCATAAAGAGGATCACCGCACCAGAGGCCACCCCTTAAGACTAGAAGAAAAGGTCTGTCATTTGAAACAGCATAGGTGGTTCTTCACAGTGAGGACACTGCTGTTGTGGAATGCGCTGCACTGTGATGGTTGATTCTGTTGATGCTTTTAAAGGGGAATTCAACCCCCCCAGGCGCTAAGTCAATAGAAGACGTCCAGCTTAAACAAGCAGAAAAACGTATGAAAAAATAATGCACTGAAACTCCGGGTCTCACTGGATGTCAAATGAATAGACAAAATATTCAGAACAATCCATAAAATATAATAATAGGCTTGATCAGTAAGGTTTGCCGCAGGTCAAAAATACAGAGCCTCACGGTACTCTTGATCTTACATTAGACAGTAGCTGGTAATAACCATCAGGAATTGTTCCCCCAAAGTATGAAGCTTAAATAGGAGGACCTTCTCCCTCATACCTCAATTTCCATTCTAACGGAGAGCCTGATAAAATTACTCTCTGACCTTTAGTACAAGCATAAACCTTCAGGCCTTTTCTGATGTCCAAAGACCATGCCGAAGGTCCTGGTAATCATGGCAATCTTATTTCCAGGTTAAAGTTTAGGGGAGGTGGAAAATGCATATGAAGATATAGAATCAAACTCAGGCAGGCAATAAAATGCAATATCAGGATGCAACAGGATCCACAGAACAAGTGTGAGCTTGGGCATGAAGACTATCAGGAGGCTCAATGTTTTATTACCTTTATGTGAGGAATCTGGTTATATGGAAGTGGATAAAGAGTGATATTTAGGAGAGGAATCTGGAAGCCATGAGCTGGAAAAAGCGACTGGGATGTTAGTGATATATGTTCATAATGCCATTTTTAAATACAATCTAAAATATGTTGTTCGGTGGAGCATTTGGCGCTCTTATCCTAAAGGATCAAAATATTAAAGTCAAGGCTGAGAAAAGTTAATAAAATGATGCCTGGTTTACATATTGAAACTCATTCAAAATATTAAAGGACTTCAACATGTAGAGGTCAAAAAAGACATCTGTTCTAAGGAAGGAAAATATTAGAAAGTTCTAAGACAAACTAGCCAGAAAATGCCAATATTCATTCAGCACACAAAAACAGAATATAAAAAGGCAGGTTATAGAAGGTTACATTCAGATAAGCTGGTATAAAGCATCTTATATAAAACAACCAACTTAAAACAGCTCAGATCTACATTTGAAGATAATATACACCCGACAGCATAGTTACAATTTAGCCAGAAATCCTTCATCTAGAAATATGTATATAAAGTCAGACAAAACTCTGACCTTATTTAGTAATAAATCCAATATTGGGTTGCTGAGGTCCTAAAGAAGGTTTTGATGCAGATAAAAATCTTTTACCTTTGCACTTTTCATGGTCAAGCCATGTCACTGATGCAAAACCTAAGAAGTCTGCATTTTGAGGGTGTTAAGAGTAATGGCCATAGTTGCAAAGTTTGTGGAAGTATAAATTAGAAGTGAGTATTTACTCTGTGTCATTACATGCACGCATACAAAATCAGGTTGCACTATACAAAATCTTGCATAGATCAGCCAGCATGGTTGATAAAGAACCCTTTGGGATTATGAAAATACTTTCTGCCCATAATGTAACGGTTTGCTTGCATTGTAGCCCAACTGTGCAAGACAATGGAAGATCAAACTTTCCAACGTTCGTGAATTTCCTGCATTTACCTGTAGGCACTACTTGCTCTTGTAAAAATTCAATGGTCAAATTTCAAACTTTTTGCAATTCGAAATTAGATTAGACGCTTAGTAAATCTGCCCCTAATTGTTATTCGAAAAGTGGATAATAAATAAACTAATATGCAACATACTATAGGTTAAAAACATAATCATTACTTTATCTGATATTATTTGTCACTACCCAAGGCAGATAAGTTAATATTAAAAAAAAAATGGCAACCATATGTGAAACTATATTATAAAACGGAGCTTTACTAATACATTTATTTTACACCACTAATTTTTCGAAGGCATATATGATGCAGTTTTATCTCAAGCAGATATTTCTCATGCAGATCCTGAGAAAAAGAATAGATGCTTTGGTAGTTATGCCTTTCTTTATATATTGCTACTTGTATACACACAACTGCAAATTGTTTGATAAGAAGTTTGAAAAGAAAAAGAAAAATACACAATTCCAAAGATTAAGTTGTTAAGACACAGAAGACAAAAGTCCCTATCCAGTAGAGCTTTCCATATTAATATTAAAGAAAATTCAATAGGAACTGCTCCAACAGTTTAAATGAAATGTGATTGTTTTATCATCAGTGCAACCCAGTAAGTTACATTTATTAGAAGTGTCCCTGATTTTTTCAATAATCCGTTAACCATATTATAAATATGCCTAGGTAAAATATACCAATAACAGTGGGCACAGTGACATCTACTGGTGAAACATGGTAAAAGGCAAAACTTTAGTTTCTTACAAGTTTTCCATAACGTTACATTTTGATTTATCATGTTTAACGTTCCCCGCAAACTTGGCATTCTTTTGTGCCAGTTTAATCCTATTAATTGATCTTGTACACATTTTTCCTTAACCCACTATACTGTAAATGTACACACATATATATACCTCAATAACTTGAGAAATAACTTGCATACAAATTTATTAATGGTTTATTAAGGAATTCTGCATTCTGCTATCAGTTGAAACATGCAGTAAAGCAAACAGCAACATGACAAAATTTTTGTAACATTCACATATAAATGTGTGTATATATATATATTTCTTCCACATCCCTCCATGTCAGTACGCATGGGTATTGCCCCTCCCAGATCCGGAGGT
>CM044435.1:45191188-45245388 GCA_024363595.1 Xenopus borealis | reverse complement strand
AAAAAAAAAAAAAAAAGTGTCCACAACAAAAAGAACAAAGGAATGCACTTCAAAATAAATATTGTCCAATAATGTGGCATGATAATCCTGTTATCAGAACAGCATCTCAGTAAACAGAAGGGAACACATACCACCTTCTCTTTAAAATATATAGGGTTGGGGCAGACGGGGAGATTTATTGGCTTGGCGATTAATCGCCTCTTCTGCGAGGCAACAATCTCCCCAAACTGCCTGCTCCCTGACCGCCGTCTGTTTGAATGAAGAAACACCAGCGCCAATGCACTCGCGGCGTTTCAATTTCCAGAATCGCCTTAAGTTTCCTCACAAGGCAACTTCAGGTGATTCCGGAAATCAAAGCGCCGCAGGTGCATTGGCTCTGGCGTTTCTTCATTCAAGCAGGTGGCAGGCAGGGAGCAGGCAGTTCGGGGAGATTGTCGCCTCGTAGAAGAGGCAATTAATCGCCAAGCCAATAAATCTCCCCGAATTTGCCTGTTTGTCACAACCCATAAGGTGCAAGAAAGATACAAAGTGAAAGAACTCATCCACCAGCCTAGGTGATTCTGGGAATTACAATTGCATAACAGCTGGTGTGATAGAAGTCTGTCCTGGAGTAAAATGATCAAGAAGAATAATCTTATTGGATTTATTTTTTTATGTCAAGAGATGTGGATAAAAGTCCATGATCGTGTCCCTTGTAGAAAAGGAACAGTGTGGGATATAATGCACTAATGCCGTAAGGTACCTTGATAAACTGAAAAACGCTTTGGTAAATGTTTATGTTCTATCACATTACAAGCCAGACCTTATTTTCCACTAGTATCCAGGCATAAGAATTGCATAAGGGAGGAAAATGGGATGGCTGTGCTGGAACTTGTAATTAACCTTTTTTATGGCAGTTTTACTAAAACAACAATAAGTGAGAAACAAGCATACATAACGGTATGGAAACAGACATTGAAAGAAATTAAAACATTGTTTAAAACCAGTGGAAAAAGCTTGGGGCACAAAAAAAAAACATATAAACAATAAATGCCCAATTTCTTTCGGAGTAGGGGTTAAATCTGACTACCATTCAACCACCCTTTTGGTACCAGATGACTAAGGCTACTATGAAATTAATTCAATCACATTTTGGGAGGGTTCTCACTGATAAATATACATTAAAGGGCTCATATTTTATTATTATTATTATTATTATTAATACTATTGTGAAACAGGTATATTGTGCCACTCCCAATAGCCAGTATCTCAATTTCTCTAATATTAAAACACTTGTTTTAACACCTCCCTTTGCCTTGTTCCTCTGACATGCATCAAGTACCACAAAGCAAACTTTGAAATGCTGTTCCCTTAAGAAAGTATGTGTTGCCAGATACACCGTAGTGCATGCTCATTTCTAGTGTCCCTCTGTGCCTGTTGGATTCCTAGCTCACTTATGTTGAGAAGAAATGCAGAAATATGGGGATACAAAAAATTATTTTAGCAATGTGATATTTTAGTATGATTACTATTAATCACTTTTATGCACTGTAAGAAATAAACGTAAATGCATTCGGTCATGATTTTTATGATGTAGTTTTTACTCCTAAATTACACTGTTTACACTGCAACTAATTCACTCTACCACATACAATTTAATCACTGAACCAATAAGTGTTTTAGTTGTAATTCTGGTGTGTAGGCAGCCTTCTCTGGTCATTTTGCCTGGTCATGTGCTTTCAGAAAGAGCCAGCACTTTAGGATGGAACTGCTTTCTGGCAGGCTGTTGTTTATCCTACTCAATGGTACCAAAGGTGTCACAGTGGGACCTGGATTTTACTATTGAACACTGTTCTTAGATCTACCAGACAGCTGTTATGTTAGGGAGCTGCTATCTGGTTACCTTTTCATTGTTCTGTATTTAGGCTGCAGGGGGGTGGTGGATGATATCACACAAATTTGCAGTACAGCAGTGTGACCTAAGTTTATCAGAGCACAAGTCACATGACAGGGGGCTCCTGGGAAAATGACAAAATGTCTAGCCACATGCCAGATTCCAAAATTAAATATAAAAAAAAAATCAGTTTTCTCTTTTGAAAAATGGATTTCAGTGTAGACGTCTGCTGGAGCAGCACAATTAACGTATGCATTTTGAAAACATATTTTCCCCATGACAGTATCCCTTTAGTAAAGTATCATATGTATACGACACTTGCAATTCAGACAAGCATTGTTTATGCCACAATTACACTTCAGGTAAGTCTGCCAAACAATGTACTACAAAGGGAGTATAATTATGTACACTTTTAATCCTTTCAGCATAGTTTAATCTATTTCCTGGTGGAAACTCATATTTTGAATGTGACTGTTGCAATATATATATCACAATTAGGGCATAGTGCAAGAACTGGAAACAATTTTGGAGGCTGATCTGAACTAGAGTAGAATGTGCCAATTGGTACTTTTACAATGTGTTTCCATATGTGTTTTAATACATTATGTTGCTAAATTATATGTACTTAGGATATTACACAATGCAAAACCACAAAGCTTTCAATTTCCTGTGCTTTCTACCTCATAGAACAAAGTATAAAAACATGTTCTTAACATTACATTTTCAAATTATTTTCAGGCACAATCAGTAAACATTTACAATGTTATCTAACCAAATATAATGTGTAATAAACACAACACAGTTAGAAAGTATAGCTAGGAGGAGTAGAAACAGGGGCTGCATGTGTATGCATGCTATAAAGATGTAAGCAATAGTGAAGATTATGGTTAGTTTTATATTCAAATGTGCAATAAACAACTCATTAATAATAAGACTAGGCTATGAAAAAGATACAAACGGATCTACTGGGTGAAACTCCTACAATGTAGCATAACATAGACAGTGACAGTGGAGGTACATAAGCACTTAAAGGACCAGTAACATCAGAAGGTTTTTAAATTCGTTAGTATACGTTGAAATAAAAAAACACCAACACAAAAACTAAACAAATGGACACATCTTCTTACACAGGGGGCACAGCTGGAAATCAGATTCCTTCACATGCTGTTACTAGAATAGCCAGGGAGGAGAAAGAGAGTGCCGCAGGATGTATAGTCGCCCTGTCGCCTTTTCTGAAGAGGAGGGGAAGTGGAGTTTCGGTAAGTTATTTCATTATAAAGGCTTTGGTATTTTAAAGTTTCATTTGTGTTGGTGGGTTTTTTTTTTTTTAGATGTATGAGAATTTTTTTTTGATGTTACTGGTCCTTTAAAGTGCTACTGACACGTTCCTATAAAAATAGGAACATTTCAGTATCCGTGTTTTCACTGCACTGCATGCAAAATATAAGAAGCTAAAAGCTCCCCAAAGCCGCCCCCAACCCAGTGAATCTTAGTCATGGCGACACTTTGACACTAGTGATGGGCGAATCTATCCCGTTTCCCTGCGCCGAAAATTCACAAATTCACAAAAAAATTGCAAAACGAGTTTCTTTTTATGCCAGCGAATTTTTGCCAGGCGAATTTTTGCCAGGCGAACTTTTGCCAGGCGAACTTTCGCTGGCGTTTCCATTTCGGCGGCGAATCGCGGGAATTCGCCCATCACTATTTGACACCATTAAATCATCTTGCCGAGTTGTTTCAGTTACAATGGGCTGGAGCGGTCCCTCCATAGGCTAATTACAAATGGAAACAGACTCCAGCCATAGGAGGGATCGCACCGCCTCCAGCCCAGTGTAACTGAAACAACTCAGAAAGAAGATTAAATGGTGTTGAAGGGTCGCTGTTGCTAAGGTTTGCTGGGCTGGGGGCGGCTTCGGGAGGCTTTCAGATGCTTATATTTCATGTACAGCTTCTCTTCACTGATCATTTCAAGTGCTTATGTACCTCCACTGCTTGGAAGAGTAGTTAATGGGATAAGATGCTATTTAGAAGGGTTCAGGGAGAAGAGCATTCATTTATACTAACACATTTCTGGTCACTGCACCATGGGCTAATTCAATACAGTTAATATAAAATTGAATATTTGGTATTAAAAAGACATGGAATCCTTATTCACTAGAGGATGTCAATATGTTAGACATAGCATCTAGCTTTGTCATATATATGATAATGCAATGTAAAATAACAACAAACCATTCATAGCAATGTACAATTGGCCGCTGTATCTTTTTGTCGCCAGTGACTCACTAGGTGGCCGAGATCAAAATGTTTACAATGCATTATTACAGAATGCAATGTAATATGCCATGTGGCGTAAAAACATCAAACACACATTATAACAGAATACAATCTTAATATGCCACGCTGGAAATAGATGATATAGCAATAGCAACCAGACAGCAGTCTAAATGCCAACCTTGACAGTTGCAGAACAAAACATAAATATGAAGACTATTTACACACTGTATTACATACCGCATCTGTATTATTGTAAATTTCGCAATGTCCTTCCCATTCAATATGGAAATATGTTTGGCACCCTAAAGTAACTGTTCTAAATTACAAAAATGCTAGAAATTTATATTAAAAAAAAAAGTAAAGTGAAAGTAAATTTTAATACCTGTTTCAAGTCATGCCATGGACTATTATTAAGGATGAGATCTTCATTTATTGGAGGTAGTTTCTTTACCATAAAGCTTTTCCGTTGTTTTGTCTTTTTAATGTTGCTCTTATTATTACTCTCCCTCAAAGTCTTCGACCATGGTTTGCAGGTTTTCATCCACTGAAGTCGCTTTTGCTCAATATGATCTGTTAAAACTAGGGATCTAGCTGAAGGTGGCATCTGAAAATTCACAATTTGTTTATGCATTGTACTTTTCGGTTCTTTAAGATCATTTTCGGCAGTATTTTCCACAAGCATCAGAACTTCATTCTGCTGATTTGACATAGACAACTGATAATTATGAGCATCTTCTGGATTTTTATCTGAATGCACTTTGGGACACTGTGCACTATAATCTCTACTCATCTCTAATGACAATATTTTATCACCAGCAAGGGAATTAGATTGGTCATATTGCAACATCAGCTGTTCTTCTTTAGGCTCCTCTGTATACTCTTGACCAAGATTTGACACCTTTTCCACTGCACTTCCATTTGCATGAATAGTCTTTGATTCTAAAGTTTTGCTCTGGGGTAAGTATTTATTTCCTATTTCCAGTTTATCTGTCACTGGAGTTATTGACATCTTTTCACTGTTTTGGATCTCTTCCCCAACCACTTCTTTTACTTGTATGCCTTTCTTGTCTTGGTGTGTATAATTATTTCCTTTTGTGTGCTCAACTGCACCCTCTTTATCTTGATCGGTACACGCGTCATACATGTCTGCATTATTTTCATCCGTCTTTTTTCCCTTTAACTCAAGTTTTGCAAGCAGTTTTACTTTTTCTAGTCTCTGTTTTTCTTCTTTCTTCTTATTTTCATATTCTTGCTGCCTTAGTTTCTGTTTCAAGGATTCTTGTATTGCCATTTCTTCCACTATTCTTTGTTGATATTCATGTTTCTCTTTTCTTTCTATCTCTTTTTGTCCTTTCTCCTTAAGTTTGAGTCTTATTTTCTGTTCCATTTCCTTTTTCTCCTTTTCCAATTTTAACTGCTGTTCTTTTTTCTGTGTTCTCTCCTCTTTTTTGTATTTTAATACAGGTGCATACATTTTGTATATCAGATGAGTTCTGACCACTGCCTGGATTTTCACAGCAGATTTATACTGTAGGTCTTCTAAGTGCCTCTGGGCTCTTGCTTTTTGCTCTTCATATATGTTTTTCTCTTTCTCTAAATCATCCTGCATTTTGTTAATAAAGTCCTAAAACCAGATACACAAAAGCAACATCTTAATTATATTAAATTAATTACAAATAACAATGCTGAGAAGCAATAAATACACTTACACACTATATTCTAACCTACAAGAATCTAGTTTTTCCCCCCAGATTATTATTATTAATAAAAACCCTGAAATGTGTACTTCATGTATAGTTTAACTTAAATGCATATGTATTTGTAAATGAAAACTACATGCAGATACAGGCAGATAAAAAAAGACATTACACATACAAAGCAATATTTTCCTTTGTACATAATAATGTATATTTAATAGTTTTTTTTTGGGGGGGGGGGGTTTAGCATAATTGCACCAATTCAATTACCCAAAGCAATATATTAATCAGGGTCAGACTGGGGGGCTTGGGTCCCATCGGGGCTTCTGCCTCAGGGCCCCCTGTCAGACAAACCCGCTGCTTGTGTGCGCACTCACATGCTGCTTTTTTTGCAAACCCCACCCACTGCCACACGAGTGCCAGGCTGACCCTGATATTAATTGGTTTTGATCAGAAAGCTACAAATTAAACAATGCTAATTGGTTGCTATGGGCAACTACACTGGTGCAATGTAACATATTTTAGTTAGTCCATGTTTACAGACACTTGCATGCTGCTTAAAATGTCATGGCACATTAATGTCAAATAAATGGCAAATGAGGAAGTCTGTATCAGAATGAATGCAGGAAAAATCATCTTCTTAAAGGACCAGTAACATCAAAATTTTTTATTGTTTTTAAGTAATAAAAATATAATGCAGTTCTGTCGTGCACTAGTAAAACTGCTGTGTTTGCTTTAGAAACACTACTATTGTTTATATAAATAAGCTGCTGTATAGCAATGGGGACAGCTTTTCAGGAGAAAAGGCTCAAGTTACACAGCAGACAGCAGATAAGCTCTGTAGAACAAAATATGTTATCCATTATTTATCCTGTGCCATACAGCCTTTTTTCAATTTCCACCATTGCTTGTTTATATGATAGTAGTGTTTCTGAAGCAAACAGATCAGTGCAGGGCAACACTACATGATATTTTCATTACTTTAAAACACTTAAATTTTTTTGGTGTTACTGTTCCTTTAAAGTTTTCAACTAAATAAATCAACTATTAAGCAATCTTGTGGCTAGGGTTGCCACCTTTTCTTGTAAAAAATACTGGCCTTCCCATATATTTATCTTTTTTCTCCCTATTAATAACATTGGGATCAACCATGAAAAATACTGGCCAGGATGGTAAAATACCGGCCAGGTGGCAACCCTACTTGTGGCCTATAGAGTAAGTTCCAAAGTAAGTTCCAAAATTAGTTTTTACCTCGTGTTGTTTCATTTCTTCTATCAATTCATTTTGATTTTTTATTTCAACCTCACGGAGTTTCTCCTGTTGCTCCTTTAACAAAAGAATATATTGTGAAATATTACAAAATTGTACATGGTTTAAACAAATGGAATCTGTTTCTGTGTCAAAGCAAGAATCAGTGTAAATATCACATTGTGCATTTAGTATTTTTTCAGTACTTTCTGTAACGAGCAGCTTTCAGAGGTGAGGTTTTCTGCGGACAATTGGCCTGCAATAAACTCAAATACAGGCTTTCTGAGCAAACCCAGCCATAATTCTGCCATCTGCGTGTTGTCTGTATCCACATGCTGCTGAAAAAAAACCTGATGAACTGCTACTTTATGTTCACTTTTGCTCAAAAAACTTGTGATATCTATTTATATATAAAGCTTGGGACATGGGGTTTTTGGATAAAGCGTCTATCTGCAATTTGGAGAGCCATAGCTTAAAGCTACTAAAAACATGTTAACATGAAGAAGCTCAATAGGATTGTTTTGCCACCAGCATGCATTGGTGCAGCTTAAAACTGTTGCTCTATTACATCAAATAAAATAATAATAATAATATCTCATTACTTAAATAGGACTCAACAGAAAATGGCATTCCTGCATTTTGGTGCTTTTTATAGAAGGGGTTTTTTGGATAATGCTCCCCATGCTGGCAATATAGTTTAGATGACAACCTGCAAGGCTCAGGTGTAGCTAGAAATGTCTCCAGAAAAGTGCTCTAACACCTAAGCTGAATGGTGTACTAAATTGAAACTTTACTTTAATCTGCATATTGTGATTAACTGTACCACTCACTTATAAACGACATAAGTTCCCTTGCCCTTGTCTTTATTAGTCTTTGACCTTGTCTTAAATGCATATCATTCAAAGTGTTACTTACATCATGAAAAGCATGTAATAATGAACTTTCCCTTTCAAATTCAATTTTCCAGCTTTCAATCCTTTTATCTTGCTCCTGGATTTGTTTATGTAACAGTTCTTTCTGAGCAGCAAGCATGTTTCTTCTTGCTTCATTGTGAGTTTTTTCCTCTTTGTCCCACTGCAGAAGAGTTTGTCTACATCTTTCTTCTGTCTCAGTATACCCAAGGTTCAAATTAATATCCTCATATTCTATAACAAAATCACAAATCATATTTCCTATAGAATGGTTTGTATTGGCAAAATGTATACAATTAAAAATGTATAGGCAAAGCACTTATGGAACGATATGTGGAAAAAGAGATAAGAAATGCTAGAGCGGATATCACCTTATATTGCAAAAGGAATTTGTTTTCTTAAAAGCAGTTTTTCTTATTTTAATAAATCAGGGAACATCACGTGTTAATGTCCCTTTAAATATGGAAAAAGATAAAAAAAAAAAAAACAGGACAGGTGACAAATAGGTGTGTGCTTCTTGCCTGTTAATTTAGTACCCCAAAACACATGCCATTATGCCAAATAAAAGCAAATCACCAGTTCACTGAGAACTGTATAAACAAACCAATTCCTTCTGTGGGTTGTGAACAGCACATTATACAGAGTGATTTTGTATTCACCTTGTTTATAGAGACAAAAAAAGGTATGTGACAACTTTCATTTTCGGGTATTGCAAGAAATAACAAAAACATGCCCTTGTAGTAAGTATACTAAGCACACGCCTTATAGTTATTAGCTCTCATGCACCATCTAGTGTCTATTTTCCTGTATAGCATACATTTTACAAAAATACTTTTTTTTTTAGTCCAGGAAATGGTTATGCTACATGATATCAAAGAAATGGTGAGACAATGTATTTGATAATCTATAAACCAGGGACAATAGCAATGCAGAGAAAGGACCTATCATTAAATCCTCCCTGCAGTTTCCAGATCATCAAGAAGAAACAAGGAAATGATACCAAATTCATACCCATAAAGACTTAAAGGAGAACCAAACCCCCTAATTTGTATCTCCCTTCCCCCCTACCCTAAATAGGCCACCTCCCTTTCCCCCCAGCCTAACTGGTACCCTGGGTAAATGTCCCTAACTTTCTACTTACCCCTCCTTGCAGGTCCTGTCCAGCAGAGTTCACAGCAGTCATCTTCTCTCCTTTTTTCAAAATTGTTGTGACTTTCGGCATATGCACAATAAATCCGCACTGGAAGATTACTCCGACAGCACATGCGCCAAAAACTACACTACAGGAAGATGACCAAAGGAGACAAGATAGCTGCATTTGGCCAGGGTACCATGTAGGACAGGGGGAATACAAATTAGAGGGTTTGGTTCTCCTTTAACCCTGGGTGGGTATAACAAGGTTAACCACTAGGGGGTGAAGCAATCTTTACTGCAATTTCCACTAAGCCAAATGAAATAATACAGGTATAATAGCTATGATCAGTGAGGGGTAAGAAAAGGAGATGAAAAGTTTGAAGGGGCTAGACATGTTAAACAGAAAAAAGGACAGCAGAGAAAAAAACTGTTGAAAAAATGAGGAGAATAAAAAAGCAAATGGAACAGAGCAGAGGAAGGAAGGGTGGAAGAGAATGGCACAGCAAAAGAGAAGATGTAGTAGAAGTGCACAGAGATCTATGTTTATTAGAGATGGAAATGCTGATTACTTGTTGATACTTTAACTCGATTAGAAATTAGATAAATGTGTGGATGCTTGCACAATTTGTGTACTGCTCCATGTGTTCCTTTTTTAAGGAGTAATTATGGGAATGCATCCTCAATTGCTTCCAGTGTTTTGAGTGTGTTTCATGGCATCCCAGGCACTGGCTCATGAATACACTTTAATGTTAAAGATATTCCAATCTGTCATCTCTGGGAACATCATGAAATGGTACTGGAAAACTGTACACAGCATACCCGAATTTTCTAAAACCATATCCCCCTGGCAGCTTCTATGGTCAGGGATATCTTCATGTTTCTGTGCAGCAAAGAAGGATTTTTCTTTTTCTTCATCTTCTTCTATGGCAGCTAATACCTTAAAAGGATTAGGATGAAAACAACGAGAGGAAATGCCTTAGAAAATTATTCTTCATGTTGCATTTACCAAGTTTACTCTCCAAAAACTTTTAAGCACGTGTATAGGATCTAATATCAGGAATGTGTGGGGTTTTCAAGATAAGGGATTGTTTCGCAATGTAGATCACCATATCTTAAATTGGAGAAAAAAACATTTAAACATTATATAAACCCAATATGGATTAATGCATCTTAGTTGGAACAAGTTTAAGGTATTGTCTTATTATTACAGAGAAAAAGCATATCATTTTTGAAAAATCAGAATTAAAACTGAAAATGGACTCTATGGGAGATAGTCGTCCCATAATTCAGAGCTTTATGGATAACAGTTCCAGATAAGGGATCCCATACATGTAGCACCAATATCCAACAGATTTTCTTGTAATATAAATGACACCAAACATCAGCTCACATTGACATCTGTATTGCTGGCCAGACTCCCTATCACCTATCTTAAATGTCAACTGCTTACACAGAGAGAAGAGATAATGTAGTGAACAGTGCACTGTCAAAGATATCATCATAATGTATAGAGATGGTTTACAAAAAAACTTGTGAAATAATAGTTTCACGCTTTCCATAAAACACAGACTGGCATTAGTAGACATGCGTCCATTACTATGCACAGAATACATGTGCTAGGCTAGGTACTGTATCTGCAGGTTGAAAAACACCCCCATAACTAAAGGGTAATGCCACAAAAACATAATTTAAGCTTTTTGAAAAGTAAAAATCAATTTTGCAATATACATCAGTTTAAAAATATGCAGACTTTTCAGGGTTTTTAATGGTTTCTGACAGTTCCCTAAGCCTAGCCTCCTGCTAATATTTCTGACTAGTCTGCAGAGCTGTCTGACTATTGTTACTTTGTATCAGCAGTCAGCTGTCCTTAGCTGGCATCCTCCAAAGCCCACAATTCCCAGCAGACATGATTTCAATAAGGATAGGAACATCACAGTGCAATGCATTGTGGGTTATGTAGTTCCTGCATGCTGTCTGTAAGCTGTAGAGTTACAAGTTGTTACATTTTGTAACATCAGTGTTTAGTCCCTCCTTCCAGGCCAGAATTTCAAACAATACAGAAAACTGTTAAACATCTGGAATTCGGCATAAAAAATGGAATTTATTCATACTTGAAAAAACATGTAATCCCCTATAAGGGTTTCTGTGTTATGTAGGCCTGTTTATCAAATTATGGTTTGGAAGCCGGAGTTCCCACACATTTCAGAGCAACAACTGACTGAAAAGCAAAGCAATAGAACATACCCTCCTTTTCAAGGATTCTGCTTCTTCCCCACATTTAGAAGCCAATTCAGCCAAATCAATCGAATCATAGTTTGTTTCTATTTTAGCGGCATGACCTTTAAGAAGAAACAAGAAACTTTGTATCATTATAACAAGGTTAAAACAACATCTTGTAGCAATTCGTCACTTGCCCATATGTAAATAATAGTGATGGGTGAATCTACCCAGTTCCGCTTTGCGAAAAATTTGTGAATTTCCTGTGAAATTCGCAAATTGGCGAAAAAAATTATCGAAACGAGTTGCGGCACGTTTTTTGACGTGTCGAAAACAACGCGACACGACGAAGTTGACGTGACGCGCGTCAAAAACAACATGTGACTCGGTTTTTTTGGCGAATTTTCGCCAGGCGAAATTTCGTGAATTTATTCGCCAGCGGCGAATCGCGCGAATTCGCACCAGGCGAATAAATTCACCCATCACTAGTAAATAACTATATTTAAAATATACTTGCAGGCCTACAGAGACCTGTTGGATGAGTACTGCATTAAGACAACACTGCAGTAAATGTCCAACAGGATTTTCAAACTTGCCGTTAGATGTCTGGCCAATTTTCAGCAACATGTTAATTGTGGGGGCAATCTTAAGGGCCAGATAAACAGGTCAATAAGCAGTTGTCAAGGTCTGGAGTGGTCAGAACTTTTTATCAGTATATGCACTGTAACAAAAATGACTAGGATTATGTTTCCTACATGGAAGAGTCATGGTAAACATGTAGTGTACTTTTTCCCTATGAAATACAACATATAAGAAATTGACCAATTCAGAAATGTATATATACAGAGAATCAAGTCTGTTTAAAAAATAAAAAGTTCTTAAGGCAACTTGTCCTTAATATCACGTGACTATAAATAAGTCCACATGTCCTTTCTTATCATAACAATGAAATGGAGAACTTATTTATTTTAAAACTTCAGACTGGAAATTTTAGAGTGAATGCTTACCCACTTGGATCTCCCTGGCACTACAGAATATAAATTGTTATGACAATGTTTTTACGTATCTGACACAGTTTGAGTTAGGGACAAGCACATGTTGGACTACAAAGAGGGGTGAATACAATTTTGCTGTTTTGGATTTTCTCAGACCTATAGGGCGACAGTTACAGACAAAACATTTTTCCATATATATTTAGAGATTGACTGGATCCCAGAAGTTTGCTAGAACCCATAAATTCTGAAAATCTTCATCTTTTGGTTCAGCCTTGATAATTTATAAAAAAAAAACACTGATAACTTCAGTGAGCACACCACTACATCATATATATATATATATATATATATATATATATATATATATATATATATATATATATTATGAATCAATCATAATTATTGAGAAGATTATTATGGTATTAGAACCCTTATATTACTTTAAAAGCTATACTTAGCCAAAAGCACCATAACATCACTTTAATAAATAAAGGGCACTAGAAACCGAATAGGCTGAATGTTGCTTACTTAGCAAGGTGTTATCTGCCTCCAAATCTTGCAAAACCAGCTTCTCTGTATCTTCACTTCTTCTCTTTATGAGATTAAAATATGAGAGAACGGACTCTGGAAGTTCTTCTTTCATCTGCAAAGGTTGGAATAAGCAGAGACACTTTAGTATTTTCAAATGCACAATGAATGTATTTAATGGTTTTTATACATTATAAAGTGGATTTTTAGTGCAGTGGTAAATGTATTGTGGTAGAGAGACAAGGAAAAGGTGGAAAAGGGCCACTCTAGCCTTCAATTTCTCCCCATGTGCTGAGATAGGCTCCAGGAAGGGACTTATTAAACAGAGAATCTGTGCTACTTTAGTAGCCAGGTACTCCATTCCGCAGATCCAGTCCAGACAATGGAGTTCACCTTCCTCAGGAAAGCTGTCCAGTGGAAAGGCTATTTAATGTTCATTACAATGGGAGAGGGTGTCTCTCAGCAGGGCACAGCAGGTAGGAAGCCTGGCTGAGTGAAGAAGTCCCAGGGGAGATGGGGGTGCTGCCTGCTATTGCATGAAGCAGAGGAGCCTTGTGAATAGAGGAGTATTGTGAATAGCGCGAGGAAGCCAGGAAGCTGAACATTACCTGGGATAAAGTCCTGTGAGTACAGGGGTGAGCCAAACAATACTGTTTTGTGTACTGGTTGTCCACAAGGGGCCCAGTCTAGCCAGGGACTGCTTCAAAGTGAAGGTAGTGCCAGTGGGCAGGTTTTATTTTATGATTTATGTTTAATTGCAATGGTCACCCCGGTGCCTGTGTAAGAGACAGTTTGTTTGAAAGTAGGAAAATAAACTGCTGTTTTTTCCATCAAGAAGCCTGTGTCACGGTCTTCCTTCTCCTTTGACCAATCCTTCATGCCTGAGGGGTATGGACAATTTGACTGAAAGGCTTGAGTAGGAATATGTCAAATCAACTATTACATAAAAGAGGAACTACTACTTTTGACTAGTGCATAAACTCTGCTTTACTAAAAAAAAAATATTTTTGGAAGAGCTATATCTTCTAGGGTGCCCTTTTTTTTTTAAGCCTCATCCTGAACCCAATTTTCAAATGTCTTTATACCACTGCAGTCTTACTCTTTTCACTGTTAATTTACTATTAAACATGCAATTGCAATCCTGATTCCTATGAAGTAATTCTATCAACACTTTGGTCCTTCCATCGTGAGTCACACTAGATTTTCCTCTGCTCCCATTTTGTGCTGTCCTCTCCCCTTAAAATCTATATAATAGCTCCAGAATACTTAAAGGGTTTGGTCACCTTCCAAACACTATTTTTAGTTTGATTGCTTTCAGATTGTTAAGCAGAAATCAAGACTTACTTTACATTTTTTAAAGTGGACCTGTCACCCAGACACAAAAATCTGTATAATAAAAGTCCTTTTCAAATCAAACATGAAATCAAATTTAAATTTTTAATTAAAGCATTCATAGCTGTTTTAAGCTCATTTAAAAATCTCAGCTGTCAATCAAATATTGTCTGCCACTCCTCTATGCCTTAGACATAGAGGCGGGGCAGATAATTACTTTCACTTTCCATTCAGCACTTCCTAGATGTCACTGCTCCCCACTAGGGTTGCCACCTTTTCCTGAAAAAAATACCGGCCTTCCTATATATTTGCCTTTTTTTCCTATTAATAACATTGGGATCAGCCATCAAAAATACCGGCTAGGCCGGTAAAATACCGGTCAGGTGGCAACCCTACTCCCCACACATTCCCCCAGTTCTCTTAACCATTTAATTGTGTAGCCAGGACATGGGGATAGACATCTGGTCCCCAATTCTGGTGCACAAACAAGATTCTGAGATGATGCAAGGCTTGCCTTAATAACAGTGTCCACAAAATGGCTCCTGCCTGCTTGTTATAATTATGAATTCCCAGACTGAAGAAAACAAGATTAAAATAATAATAATAATAATAATGTTCATTTTGCTTGACTAATGTGATAAAATAGTGATTTTGAAATTTTTTTTGGGTGACAGGTCCACTTTAAAATGCAATGTCTGGTCTTTCAATCTGGCAGCTCAGTAATTGCTCAGATGCGCACTCTAAACTGTTACAATTTTGCAACATTTACTTGTTACATTTTTCAGCAGCATCTCTGGAGTATTAGCAACTATTGTATCGATTCTAACCAATGCCTTTAATGAAACCCAGGGATTCAGGTTAGCAGGGACAAATAAGAAATGTATCAATTCAGAACAGATTACAGGGTTTTCCCAAAGCTGGTTTAGAAGGTGAAAAGTTACAATTTACACTTCAATATTAGAAAAACAGCCACGCATAGAAAACAGAAAGTAATTGAAAAAGTCTGAAACCAACTGAATTGAACTGAAAGTATTGGAAGATGAACAACCCCTTTAAATAGATGTAGAGTAGAACAGTCCCACACTAAAGAGACAGGGTGTTTCAGTTCAACAATGCAATTTTCCCCTAAGGAAGTTGGAGTGTTATTGTAATGCATTGGTTGGGCAACTTTGTCAGTTGTACCTGATAATGGAGTGCTATACTGCAATCTTGTAAGTGCTACTTTTTAATTGAAATAAATAAATATTTCACAAGATGAGGGCATGTTCATTTCTGTTAGTATCTTTAAACCATTTATTACCTGCAAGGAGAAGGAAACTCACCCTGGGGGTGTCTATAATAAATTGGCACCCCAAGTGAATTTGATTTTTCCTGTCCTTTATAAATGTAACACATTGTTTCTTCCTGTGTCAGGGAGACATAGTGCTCTTCTTCTCAGAAAAGAACACTGGCCTGGGGTGCTTTCCATCAAAACCCTGTGCTACCATCTACTTCCATTCTTCCACAATCCCAGAAACCGACAAGGGAAGGTAGAGCAAAGAGCAATCAATTTTTCAACTTCACTATACTTCACAGGATCTCGCATGGATCCCTGGATAAATGAAAAAAATGGTGGTGTGGCACTATGATGGAAAGTACACAGGGTCAGTACATTTATTAGAAAAGATAAATGCCACCCTGGGGTAGTAAATATGTTATTTTAGTAACTGAGGGGCCCTATTAAGTGTTGTCACTGAGGGGACAATTTCCGTGTAATTTCGCAGTTGCGCAAACTGGCACACTGCTCCAACTGCGCATGCACAGAAATGCCGATCTCCCAGTCAGCTTAAAGAGATCATGGAAGATGGCTGCGTGCAACTCCACTGCAAGAATCTGCGGCGAAGGGTCTGTATGGAGTATGGGGCATCTCCCCTGTGGGGTAGATAGCCTGGGGGAATAGGAAGGGGGGTCTACCTGGGAATGGGGTGGTATGGGATTTTTCCCCACAAGCTGAATTCTCCTTTAAGCATCCTACTGTATCAGTAGATTATCAATGATTAGGGCTTTGTATAGCAGGATTTTTGGGATCATATTAAGCAGTAACTTTTGTGTTTCGAGTGTCATCTTTTGCGTTTTGTTTCACCATCCCTTGATGGGATCTGAGCATTATCCTGAATCTATCTGTAGAATATTCAACACCAGGAGTAACTGACTTGCTATTTTAAAGGAGAACTAAACCCTAAAAAAGAATAGGGCTAAAAATGCTACGTTTTATAAACTTATTGCACCAGCCTAAATTTTCAGCTTCTCAATAGCAATGATCCAGGACTTCAAACTTGTCACAGGGGGTCACCATCTTGGAAAGTGTCTGTGACATGCTTAGTGGGCTCTGAGCAGCTGTTGAAAAGCTAAGCTTAGGGGTTGTTGCAAATTATCAAGCAGAAAATGAGGCTGGCCTGTAATATAAGCTGATGCTACAGGTCTGATTATAAAATTCTGATGCTAGTTGCACTGGTTAATGTGCTGCCATGTAGTAATTATCCATGTTAATGACTAATTAGCCTTATACTGTGACATTTCTATTCTATGTGTACAGTATATTGTGAGTGGGTCCCTAAGCTCAGTAACGGACATCAGCACAGAGCATGTGAATCAGTGAATCAGCAGAAAAGAAGCTTGGGAGTTACTCTGGCATTTTTGGAGGCACTGTTCTTTATTGATAAAGGGCTGTGGTTGCCTATGGCTGGTACAGATGCACAAAACACAATGTTAAACATTTCTAGCTATTTCTTTAGTTTAACTTTCCTTGTTAAAGTTCGTTGCACCTTGGTAGAACACAAAGTCCAAAATGTGGTCCAAGTAGTGGAAGAGATCAGTTGAAACTTGTATATAATATATACAGCCCCTGGGTCACGTTTTATGCCCCCTACATTTAAATTGTATTATTCTTCACAGTAAAAGCAGCAACTACTGTTGGTGATGAAAAGAAGACTATGCCAGGGAATTATAAACTGCCCTAGACAACCCAAAGAAAAACACCTCCATTGCACCCTACAGGTTATCAGTAATGACTTTCTCTTTTTATATAAAGAAACATATTAGAATGCTATGGAGTTGGCCACTATAATGACAGATCACCGATTCCACCTTGACTAATTCCAATGGTTAATTTGCAAAAAAAATAATGTTAACCTGTCACCTCCATATGAATGAATTTTGCAAATAAGGACACAGAGACATTCTGTAGGTTTTATTCCAAATATTTAGCAGCCGAAAGGATCATTTTATCCAAACATATAGCTACACTGAGTTGGGGAACGTTTGCTTTTAGTTCAGTAAATGTTTTCTGGCACATTCTGTACCCTAAGTTCTGGCACATTCTGTACCCTAAGTTTTGGCACCAGGCACGCACACTATAAAGATACGACTCTTAGGATTGCAGGGAATCTATTACTTTAATGAGGGACGGATGAGCGAACCCTCCGTGTTATACAGTTTTGTACACAGACTACAGTCCACAGCAGCACTTCCCTAGTGCGCAGTATACGCCATCCCGTCTCCTAGCAACTACACTAACATTGGCTAGTTTCAGCAATTAATCAATGCCGAGCCCCCACCTTGCTACTATCCGACTAACCTCTTCGTTTTCGTTTTCTTCAGCCGATTCATATTCTCCTTCATCTTCATCGTCTGGGAACGCGATTCCGTCTTCATCCAGCCAAGACATTTCGCTCAGCTCAAGGTTTAACTCCTCCACCATGTGTACGTTTGTCCGTCAGATGATCACTCAAGATCCGCCTACCAGCTTGAATACGGCCTAATCACGCCTTGCTAGGAACAGGGATAGGTGTAGGCCGCCATCATTCTTTTGGGCAAAGGGGTTATACGACTTGTCATCCTTATGGGTTGTTCTTACATTTATGGGTATATAATGTTACTTTAAACTAAAGTTATCCTTTATATTGCTGCCTAAATAACCTCATTTTAGTCTGCTGCAAAGGTTTTATGGAGCGCACACTAAAAATATACAAAATATCACATACCTCACAACATTTTGGAAGTAAAATGAGGGACATTTTTTTTTCTTGTAGGGTGGCTAAATTTGTTGACCCGCCTGTTTTTGTGGCCACACCCCCTAATTACCATGTTCATCTTACAAAATTTGCCGGGTTTTGAAAATTTGAAAGTATTTCTCCTTCTCTAAACTGTTACCATTACTTATTTTCTTATCTCAAAATTGTTACAAAGTATCTTAGTTGCACCTGTTAGCTGTTCTGGGCTCTCTGCCAAAAGTCAAAAACTTTGTTTCTTTTTCTGGCTGTTCAGTGCAGAGAAAAGAGGGACTTTCTTGTACAAATGAGGGACCGAGGGTTGAGCTCTCAAAAGAGGGACTGTCTCACATACTCGCATTCAAGACTTTGCAAGAGCAGCACCCCTCCTCTGGAATTCTCTCCCACGGTCTGTCCGACTTTCTCCCAATCTTTCAGCTTTCAAGAAATCTCTTAAAACCCACTTTTTTAGAGAAGCCGACCCTCACTGTAAACTACTCAATGCAATACCACTTACATTACTACATCTCTCACCCACTTTACTCTGATCTTGCCCACTCCCACACCTTGTGTATCATTCCCTTCCCTTTAGCTTTTTCTGTACAGGGCCTTCCTCACCTCCTGTACCATTATTTATTGTGATGTATGTAACTCCATATTTATTGTGATGTATGTAACTCCTTATGTTCTACATATGTAATTAATCACATTCACTTTCCAGCGCTACGAAACAGGTTGGCACTATAGAAATACATGTTAACAATAAAAAGGGACAGTTTGGAGGTATTATGTCACACTTCAAAAATGTATTTTAAACACCAGTACAATGCTGTGTACATTTTATTAATAGTGTTTCACATATCTGGATGAAGCCTCATCATACTCTGTAGGACCAAGCACCAGTTATCTAACATTCTGTTATCTGTATACTCCACAGCTCTCCAAAATAGGGTTTTTATACATATAACATACCTCCCAACTGTCCCTTTTTCAGAGGGACATTCCCTCTTTTGACAGCTCAAACTGCAGTCCCTCATTTGTACTAAACTGAACAGCCAGAAAAAAGAAACAAAGCTTCTAACTTAATTAGCATTTGGCAGAGAGCCCAGAACAGATAACAGGTGCAAATAAGATACTTTGTAACAACTGTGAGATAAGAAAATAAGTATTTGTAACAGTTTAGATAAGGAGAAATATTTTCAAACTTTCATAACCTGCCAAATTTTGTAAAATGAACATCGTAATTAGGGAGTGTGGCCACACAATGCACTGCAAATTTTTTTTGTCCCTCTTTTTATTTACTTCCAAAATGTTGGGAGGTATGCATATAATCAGGCCCGGACTGGCAATCTGTGGGTTCTGGCAAATGCCAGAGGGGCTGCCTAAGATACCATTAGAGTTGCCACCTGGCCTGTATTTTTGAAGGTTGATCCCAATGTTATTAATAGGAAAAACAAATAAATATTTAGGAAGCCTGGTATTTTTTTCAAGAAAAGGTGACAACCCTAGATGCCATAGAAAGTCACTATTTAGTGGGCTGGTGGGGAGCTTTTTGTGCTTCTGTGTACTTGGGCCTATTTTGACTCCCAGTCCAGACCTGCATATAATTACTAAAGCATTTTGATTCTCTACTGAGAATGACTCTTATCTATGACAGCCATATGTTATTAAATATTGTGAGCATACCATTCCGGTTTTGAGCGATACAGTTCCGCTTTTGACAGCTCAACCTGCAGTCCCACATTTGTACTGAAATGTCCCAACTTTCTATTTGGTCTCATGCACTGAACAGCCAGAAAAAGATACAAAGTTTCTAACTTAATTGGCTTTTGGCAGAGAGAGCCCAGAATAGATACTTAGATACTTAGATACTTTTGTAACAATTTAAGATAAGCAGGCCTCTTGAGGAAACTGATTTGCATCTTAAAGAGGACCTGTCACCTTGAGACATGAGTAAAATATTTCTTTTCCATCCTTAGTTAAACCCTTTAGTCAGCTGTTTTTGTCTATATCTGAAACGGATTAGAAAATATCCTTCATGTAAAAAGGGCTTCATAGGCGCTGCCATGTTTAAACACCCCTTTGTTTTCCGTGTGTGGGCTGTGCCAAACTGCCAAATCTCATTCATGCTTAGTCAGAGTATACTCTATGATAGACAGGCTCTGTATAACTCATGTCACACCAGGACTTGATATTCTATGGGAAATTTTTGAAATACCTTCTATTGTTCTATTCAGATTGTGTGGGCTACTCCAGCCACTAACAACTGCACAAACTGGTGATATCGTGAGAGGAGTCTGCAGGACTGATTCTACCCATGATGCTTTGCTCTCCTGACTTTCTGGAAAGTCAGGCTTCAGTTAGTGTCTCATGGACATTTGAAAAGTAGTTATAAATTGAGAATTAGTGAGATTTGAGCATAATAAATAGGGGTATGTGGTTTGTTTTAAAAGTTTTATTTCCTTCCTAGTGTTAACTCAATCATGACAGGTTTCCTTTAAATCCTTGATTTGTCTGATCAGATCGTTGTGTCTATGTCCAGCTTTAGAGAGCTGTTTTCTGGTTACTTTCCTATTGTTCTGTTGTTAGGCTGCTGGGAGGGGGGGTGAAAGGTAGTGGGGGTGATATCACTCCAACCTGCAGTGCAGCAGTAAAGAGTGACTGAAGTTTATCAGAGCACAAGTCACATGACTTGGGGCAGCTGGGAAATTGGCAATATGTTTAGCCCCATGTCAGATTTCAAAATGAAATATAAAAAAATCTGTTTGCTCTTTTGAGAAATGGATTTCAGTGCAGAATTCTGCTGGATCAGCATTATTAACTGATGCATTTTGAAAAAAAAAAACATTTTTTCCCATGACAGTATCCCTTTAATGCAATGTTTTGGGTATCTCTGAATTTTGCACAATCTCACTCCTCACCACATGTAAACAAATATACCAAGCAGTCCTATTTATCATGCTGTTTAACATTGAAAACAAACATCACTGGTGATGTTGCCCTAAGCAACCAGTCAGCTCTTTGCTTTTGTTTTCTAACTTGTAGGGAACTGTTGAAATCTAGTTGCTATAGTCAACATCACCAGTGTTGTTTTTCTCCAGTGTTTTACACAACACGATAAATAGGCTCCTCAATGCTTCTCATCCACTGGACATTGGGTAATTCACTGTGCAAGAAAAAAAAACTAGTGATGTGCGCTGAGCAATAATGCCATAATGTAGTTCAGGGGTCCCCAACCTTTTTTGCTTGTGAGCCAAATATAAATTTAAAAAATAGTTGGAGAGCAACACAAGCATGAAAAAGTCCAAGTGGATGTCAAATAAGAGCTCTGATTGGCTTTTTGGTAACCCCTATATGGACTGGCAGCCTACAGGAGAGAATGTTTGGCAGGACATCTGTTTTTTATACAACCAAAACTTGCCTCTAAGCCAGTAATTCAAAAATAAGCACCTGCTTTGAGGCCACTGGGAGCAACATCCAAGGGGTTGCTTAGTGCAATAAAAAAAATGCACCAAATGAACAAACCTCAGCCTACCTGACCCATGGGCCCTGCTGTCTGCACTTCACTAAAATAAAGCACTTTTCACCTAAAAAAAGGAGTGTCTTTCTAATAAAGATGCCACAGCAATAGTTCCTTCTTTCTGTGCCAAGTTCAGTTACTGACATTTCAGGAAGGTATTCATATGAATAAAAGACACATTTACCATGGTAATATTTTAGCCCTACAGTTATTTAAAGCAGTTTAAGATGCTTAACTGAAGCAAAGCATGTAATTTGAAGGTGAACAGTGCACTAATTTAGGACTACATCTTATTTATAACGGGCAGCCACAATCATTGTACGTGCATGGTTTGTGCTTGGGTCCATTATCAATAAAGGTTATTATTTAGCTGCATTTTTTGCAGTGGAGGATATTTAATCAACTTTCTGTTGTTTGCCGTTTGTATTCATAAAGTTAATATAAAGTTCCTGGGGTTGTTTGGCAAAGACATATTAACCACCTACATATATGAAATATTCGAGTAATCATTTACAGATGGTATATTTGGACAAGCATAAAAAGTTAGATTAAATTACTAAAATACCTTATTACCACGTTATACATATATATATTGGTAAGGATATATTAATACTAAGTTATGCAACTGACCCTAAAGGGGGGACTGCTTAATTTATGACAACTGTCTCACAGAGCTCAGGGGAATCCTTTTAAAGGTAATGGTACTTTCTGTAAAACTCTTCTATTTTCATACATTGGTTCTCTGTTATAAATTACCACTTAACTGCAGATGTAAAAATTCCAGTTGAGTATACACAAAGTAGGAATCCAGCTGTATACAGAGTTGGAATCTCCTGACTGTAGCTCACTGGCCTTTAGATCTCAATGAAAAGTATTATGAAGTACTCAGGGCCGCCATTAGGGGGAAAGGGGGGACTGCTGTCCTGGGCCCGGAGGTTTTGGGGACTTATGGGGGGCCCGGCCGTGTTGCACTTACTTGCAAATCCAGGCCCCACCCATCAGTGAGTTTGTAAGGGCCCTAGGCAGGCCCAGGCTGGCAATCTGTGGGTTCAGGCAAATGCCCGATGGGCCCCTTGCTTTAAAATGTAAATGTAAACTCACTTTAGAAATGAAAATGAGCTGTCCATAACAGCTAGCCACAGCTAAGCCAATGCCTGCATTTGTTAGTGCACATGCATAAGGGTGGAGCCCTTATAGGTTTAGGCATGTTAGCAACTGGAGGATCTGTGCTCAGAACAATCACTTCAGACTCTAGAAATATATATAGAAAACTGTGATATGTAGCATTAATTATATGAGGCAGCCTCTTCAAGTATGCAACACTTTGATACAAATGGTAATTAAAGAAATCTTATCTACCAGGGTACATGGTCTAGCTGGGGGCACACAAAGGAAAATTTAGAATATACTGTAAGTATAGGGCCACTAATCCAGCTGGTAGAATAGTTGTGATAAAAATATAGGGTGAGATATTTATTGCAAGGGCCAGTTCCAGCACATAGGGTGTATACTATTTTTGGGGATTATATGGTTATGGATTCTTAAAATATCTATTCATAAACACTGGTCCTAGTTAACCTTGGGGTTGGAAATATAAATCACGCTTTTCATGCGTGTAAATACATGGGCTGCTTTGATTATTTTGCCAGGGCTGCTTAAGGTGGCCATACACTATAAGATCTGCTCGTTTGGCGAAGTCGCCAAATGAGTGGATCTTAACCCTTAATGCCCACTAACGGCTTAGTGATATCGGGTGAATCCAAACGTTTGTCCAAACGATTGGATTACAATGCATTGAATGGGTGCAGGACCGCATTTTATCTAGGCCATCTCCTATTAATATTCCAGTCTCTTATTCAAATCAATGCATGACTGCTAAGGACTCTAGCAAACAGATTACTGACATTGCAAACTGGAGAGCTGCTGAATAAAAAGCTAAATAATAAAAAATAAAAACCAATTTCACATTTTCTTAGACTATCACTCAAGTTAAATCAAAGGACTCAAAGGTGAACAACCCCTTAAATGAAACTCTGGGATTCTGCTCAACAGGACCAAAGATAAGAAATATCATCTAAATGTATAAAGTTAGAAGAGTTTACAGAGTCTGTGACCCCCTCGCAGAGCTGCACCAGAAAGACATAAGAAAGTGAAAAATGAAACTTTAAACTATAATATTATATTTCTGTTGAACTAAAAAAAGTTTTTAACCTGCACCCACTGGAAACCCCCTAGTAATCTAACAATCAGCCTCAGGTAGAACTCCTTTGGAAAGACTCTCTTACCATATGTTTTTTCATTAGGTCCCACAACACAAAACTAAAAACTGATTCCTCTAACCTACATTTGACTGTTGCATATTGGTTTAAATCAGTTTTGAGCAAAGTGAAACCTGCTTTACATTTGCCAGATCTTTTTAGTTATCAGTCCCTTAGCTCTATAACCAAATGATGCAATTATTATCAGTCTAATAAATGCAAACACTGACTTGTATCAAGCCTGACAAAAATGGAAACATTGGATCTCCACTCATCTTATGAATGAATGGATAATACAGGTTTATGCAGTCAGTTACAAAATAAAAGATGTGTTGGTAGCAGTAACTTCGAGTTCAGTTGTTCCACTCGCACACCCTGGCCCTCCAAGCAACGATTACCTGGTGCACGGCAAAAAGGAATTCGGCATCCCTCAATCAACAGCTCCAGAACAAATCACCGGCACACAGGAATAGCTGGCAGGTAAAACCTTGCTAGTTTATTATAAATGCAGCATGCAACGTTTCGGGGTAATCCCCTTTATCAAGCATACAGACATTTAATATGGCCTGCTTTTTGTAACCTTTTCCAATTTATTTTTGAGGCCATAGATGAACTTACACAAGATATGCGACAGGGCTAGAGAACGTTTCCTGTTAGGGTAAGACATTTGTTACTTTTTGTATAACATTGTATTAAATTATAGTTACTGTTCCATTTATTGAGCCTTGTAATTTATATGAAGTTTTTTGTTAGTTTCACTGAGGAGACCAGTTTGATTTATTGGACTTATTGAAATCAATTTTTTCAAATTTTTTCTAATGATTGTTTCTAACAAAGTTTGCCTAATGCATATTGAGGGACTGTGATGGACTTTGCATTTATTACAGTGATGAACTTTACATTTAAAATTATTGGCCGATGGACTTGGAATTTATTTTTAAACTCTTTCATTGTTTCACTGCTACACTGTTTTTTATTATAGTATTTATTACAATTTTTATGGCTTGTTGTGAACTTGGAACCGAAACACTGTATTTTAAATTAAATTAATTATTTAACTATTAATTAACTAATTAATGTTAAGCACACCCACTCTACAGGTCAGGTGACCTGCTGAAGGTTTAAATGTTCACTTGCACTATATGTCTGTATGCTTGATAAAGGGGATTACCCCGAAACGTTACATGCTGCATTTATAATAAACTAGCAAGGTTTTACCTGCCAGCTATTCCTGTGTGCCGGTGATTTGTTTTGGTAGCAGTAACATCATAAAATAATGTGCCCATAATGTTCACTTAGACGCTGTTTCTGTTATTTTTCTAAATTAATTTTAATCATTTTAGTTTTGTAGGGTTTTCTGATGTTTTGTCTAAAGTTGAGCTGAAGATATTAGCTGAGATATTTGTTAAAGTAACGTAAAGTATATATCTGAACATCACAGCTTATGGCAAGCAAATTGCAATTATAACCAGGGCTTCTGCAAAGAAAAACTTTTAACTTGTGTGTGCTTATCAGTACTGACTAATCTATTTGTGTTACTGCTCCACTAAAAAGAAGGACAACTCATTATTGAGACTGTCATGAAATGTATATTTTAGATGCACTGGCAAAGGTGTCATAAAGCCTCACTAGAATTGGTTGCACCACCTAGCATGGCTCTGGAATAGTGAGTCCTGTGTGTGAGTGGTTGGTCTTACAAGTGTCACACCCATTCAGTTGGGGTGGGGGGTCACACATTGACTCCCTTGACAGAAATAGTACATTGAGAAATAAGAATGAAGGAAGGGTGGGATGAAGAGGAGTTGGATTAAAGGGGTTGTTCACCTTTGAGTTAACTTTTAATATGATGTAGAGCGTAATATTCTGAGACAATTTGGCATTAGTTTTCATTTTTTATTATTTGTGGTTTTTGAATTATTTAGCCTTTTATTCAGCAGCTCTCCAGTTTGCAAATTCAACCATCTGGTTGGGAAAAAAAAAAGTCTGAATCCGAAAACCCGTCATCTCAGACCTGTCAAGGTTGTATATACTGTAAGTCAAATGAAGAGGTCCCTATCCTATTTAGAAGGTTCTGTGGTCTGCGCTGGAATTAGCCTGAAAATCCAGCTATTTCAAACTTTCTGGCAAAAATCCGAAAAAATTTGGGCTATTCGGAAAACAGCCCACAAAAAATCAAGCAATTCTGGTTTGGATTTTTGCTTGATTTGCTTGATGTGCCCGATCCGATTAAATCATGCTTTTTAATGAATAAATAAGGTCCAATGCTGGATTATAGTTTGTTTTTTTATTAAGATACTCAGATTTCAAAATTCTGATTTTGCTAACTAAGGCCCCAACAGTTGTTGTTTGTCTCTTTATATACAATTCTAAGCTGATCTGCCATCTCACAATACATCCTTTTAAATTACCTCCTTGCTGCAATCTGTATTATGTTATTTAGTACCAGGGGACATTGGCCAACCTTTATATTTTAACCCCCAATGGAAACCTTATTATTTGCACCTTAACTAGATCCTTCGGTTATTAAAGGCATGTCATCTACTCTGTAGAGCTACAAATCCACTAAAATGATTGTTTAATGGCAATACTGTATGTAATTTTATGTTGGGACACAAGGGGGCACCTCTGTAATTCAACTGAACCTAACCTGTTCTCACTAGAATTACATTATAGAAGGCACATATTACAGTGAATACACCTTAATATTAATACATTAATACAGCAGTAAAAGATGGCATTTTATTCTGCTTCATTACTACTGTTCATTAATTCATTTAACTCCTAAACATAATCTTCAGTAAATGTTTAACATTTGTCCCAATGATCTTTCCAAATCCCTAGTCTCACTCATTTCCTTAGCAGTTCTGCATTTTAATAAACAGGTATAAATAACTTGCAAAAATAGCTTTGTAAACAGTGCTTAGTAATGTCATTGGTTATATTTGGTGCTAAATGCTAATTGATGATCTTTGTATCATAAAACTAAGGAAACTTGTAAAGTTAATAAATAAATTAAACCTCCTACTACCCCTACATGGTACCTTTCTGTTGCCACATGAACACAGTTGAGTACCTAATGTGGTAATATAATTGCTGGGTACTCCTCATAAATTGGTGTTGCCTTTTTCTTGCACATTTATATTCCTTTACATAAGTCGTGTCTGCAAGAATATTTCAATGTGATAATAAATAATCACTGCTCTTTAGTTATATATATATTATAATTTCCTTCCAAACTCATGTTCTTACATATTTGAGGTGAAGAGACTAGCCAATCCTTGTGTGCAATGCAATGGACTAAGAATGCATTACATCTACCTGACCTGCAGATGCGGTGTGTATAAAGCATGGCGCCAACTCAATCTGGGCCACCCCTTTAGAATTTACTTATCTTTGTATACAAATGTTTGAAGTGCCAGGCCCCACAGACTCTCACTGTATGTATTATGTGAATATATGTAAATATATTTGGGGTGCCAGAATCCACTAATTTTAACTGTGTATAATTTACATGGGGGCAAATTCACTAAAGCGCGAAGCATCTAACGCTAGCGCTAATTGCCAGCGTGACTTCAATTCGTAACTTCGGAAATTCGCTAAAACCTTCTCTGGCGAATTTACGCTAGCGAAGTAGATAGACTTGCGCAACTTCGCACCCTTACGCCAGGTGAAGTTGTGCACTGACGAAGGATCGTAAATTGCAAATTCACTAAGATGAACATTTTCCTGAATGTTAGCACTTACGTTAGACGTTACTTTGCCTGGTCAGACCAGGCAAAGTTCAATACAATAGATAAAAAATGTAAAAAAAATTCCCAAAAAAAAAACGCTGGCGTGTTTTAGCATTGGAGGGTGATAGTCTGAAAAAGATCTCCTTCCCCCCTACATTTCTTACATATGGCAACACAACTATACAGGGGGCACATGTAGGGCAATAGGACAACTTTCCTGGGCTTGTGTAGTGGAATGTAGTGGCTGTAACATATACTTTTATAAGTTAAAGTTCCCACCGTATGCAAATTAGGCTTCGCTAGCATAACTGCGCTCTGCCTAGCGAAGTAACACTAGCGCAACTAAGCTACAGTTCGCTGACCTGAGCGTAAATTCATACTTTAGTGAATTTGCATAGCGCTGGCGAAAATTCCCCTGGCGAAGTGCGGCGAACACTAGCGAATTTTCGGAAGTTAGTGAATTTGCCCCTTGGTGTGCCATTAGCAAAGTAGTACATTACACACACTGGGTTTTGTGTTTTTCCTGTGGTGGTGAGCATAACTCTGCAATTTCTACCCTAAAAATCACATGCCTGCACATCTGACCAACAAGATGCATTTCCTTTGAACAGCAACCCAGCAGTACATTTTGGCAAAGGGAAAAACATATACCCAGGAATTCTGAACTTCAATCTGTCATCTGTGTAGCACAATATTGCTAAGACAATTCCATAATTCTGGAGTTCTGGAAATACTAAGCTGCATAGACAAGAGATGTATTGTATATCTAGGAGTTTCTAAGGGTGCTGAGTTTGCCTGAAAACATTCTAATTGGTTTCCAGGGGAATGCTGGGAGATTGTAGCATTCCCTAGTTTTAGAAAACTATTCAGCTGTGGAAATGTTTTGCAATGCATAGTGTTTTTTAACAATAATTCTAGTGTTTTAAAGATGAAATATTACATTTCCCAGGCAACTCTGGGTACCCAAAATCACACACCTGCTGACCAATTAAATTTCACCATCCATAGTAGCGCAGAACTATTAAGTTGTGCATTGTTGCAAATGAGAAAAAGCATGCAAATATACTTTCAACAGTGCTGAACACAGCTAATTATGTATACTGTATTCTCTTGTAAACATTCAGTGCTTGATATTAACCCTCCTACCCATCAGCCATTTTGATGCAGGGTCTGTAGTATGAGGAACGCTTACATTAACTTTTTTCCTGTTTTGAGCATATATAATACCTTAAAGTGGACCCGTCACCCCAAAAAAATATTGAAAATCCTATTTTATCACATTAGTCAAACAAAATGAACATTAATTAAGGCATAGAGGAGTGGCAGACAATATTTGATTGACAGCTGAGATTTTTAAATGCGCTTAAAACATCAAAGAAATGCTTTAATAAAAATTTGAAATTAGATTTCATGTTTAATTTGAAAAGGACTTTTATTATACAGATTTTTGTGTGTGGGTGACTGGTCCACTTTAATGGGGGTTTTCGCCTTACAAACACATTTTTCAGTTCAGTTGGTTTCAGATAGTTTGCTAAAATAAAGAATTTTTCCATTACTTTCTATTTTTTACTTGTACTGTTTTTCTAATATTGAAGTGTAAAGATTCATTTTCACCTTCTTATGTCTTTCTGAAGCAGTTCTGGGGGGGGGGGGTAAATAAGTTGATACATTTCCACAGAAACCACTGCAACAACAAATCTAAGGTGTATATATATAGCATCCATTACAATATTCCTAAACAACATGGAAGCTCCAAGCCAGATATACTGTACATCATTTAAATATATAATTACATCTATTTTATATTACTGGTGCAAAATGTATTCTTTGGGAATTTACTTGTTTGAAAAACAAAAGGGTTTTATATAATCTTTGCTTTCCAGTTTCCTTCAAGGACGTCACATCTAAATTAAGCCTGCAAAGTCTAAACATTCACAGCTGGTGCCATGCAGTTTTAGCTACTTTGATAAGAATTTGACTGTATATTTGCTTTTCCCCTTTTTATAATTATGTACAGTACAATAGAAAAAGAATGAAAAACAACACATTTCTGATTTTGCTAGGGCTGAAGTTACTGTGAACGCATGTGTTCTTTTTTACCATATAACTATGGAGCTATATTCAGGTTCATGTACAAATAAAATGATTTATGAAACATTGTTGCTTATGCCTGAACATACCGCATCACCTTTGTACTTTTTTTATAAATAAATTATCAAAATGATGTAGTTGCAAGAAATATACATTTTACAGCATTACATAGTTACATAGTTAAATTGGGTTGAAAAAAGACCATCAAGTTCAATCCCTCCAAATTAAAACCAAGCATACACAAACACACAGCCCAGAATGACACTGCCAAGAATTAGACAACTTGATATCTAAAAAAAAAACAAGATCCTTCTCACTTAAGGAAACTCCCAACACACTGCCATTTTGTATATAACTTGCATTTATATTATTTTTGCCAAAGTGCATAACCTTGCATTTATCAACATTGAACCTCATTTTCCAGTTTGCTGAGTGGCAGCATCCTGCATGGAACCTATAGTTCTGCACAATTTAGTATCATCTGCAAAAATAGAAACCGTACTTTCAATGCCCACATCCAGGTCATTAATAAACAAGTTGAAAAGCAAGGGACCCAGTACAGAGCCCTGCGGTACCCCACTAACAACACTGGTCCAATTAGAAAATGTTGCATTTACCACCAGTCTTTGTAGTCTATCTTTAACCAGTTCTCTATCCAGTTACAAATACTATGTTCCAGGCCAACATTCCTTAATTTAACCAGTAACCTTCTGTGTGGCACTGTATCAAATGCTTTAGCGAAGTCTAAGTAAATCACATCCACAGCCATCCCAGAATCGAGGTCCCTGCTTACCTTCTCATAAAAAGAAATTAAGTTAATCTGGCAAGATCTATTACGCATAAAACCATGCTGGCACAAACTTATAGCATTGCTAATTGCTATGAAGTCCAGCATCCTATCCTTTATTAATCCTTCGAAAGCTTTCCTACAACCGACGTCAGACTAACTGGCCTATAGTTTTGAGGCAGAGAATGGGATCCCTTTTTGAATAGCAGCACCACATTAGCAATTCACCAGTCTCTCGGCACCATGCCAGACCTCAATGAATCCTGAAAAACTAAGTAGAGAGGTTTGGCAATCACAGAGCTAAGCTCGTTAATTACCTTGGGATGAATCCCATAAGGCCCTGGACCTTTGTTTATCTTAACATGTACTAGTCTCTTTTGAATTTCAACATGTGTGAACCATGCATCATTAGATGTATTATTAGAATTGGGACTATTAATAAGGAAACCTTCATTAGCTGGTTCCTCCTATGTGTCATAAAATATTCCTTATTAAATATTACATGTTTATTTTAACAATAATAATTTTCATGGGGGAATATGGATTTAAATAACTGTTTAAATGGGGCAAACATCTTCCACATTAGTTTTACTGCCTCTGTACATCATGCACCCAGTTTTGTCCGTGCATAATGTCGAAGTTTCATTCCTACCTGTCACAAACGGCACCCAATACCAGAACGGTTGCGAAGCACCCTGGTCTCAGCTCGGTTTCACCAGTTAAGTGACCACCTTTGGCCTCAGGAGAAGCCCTCAGCTTACTCAGATGCCACCTGGACTTATCGAGAGGTGCAAAGCTAAGAGTACTGGCTAGCACAGGGACACAATCGTCTCACCAAGGATACCAGATAGAAGAATACCACCAAAGTGGAACAGGCGGGCCGGACCAGCACAAGCGGAGTAGAATAGTCAGACAGGCCAGGATCAGAGAGCGTAGAATAGTCAGTGGACAGGCAAAGGTCAGGATTGGAGATTATCAGAGTAAACAGACAGGCCAAGGTGAGGATTGGAGAATAACGGAGTAGTCAGGCAAGGCAAGGGTCAATACACAGTAGGTCAGGCAGGAAATAGCATAGAAAGGACACCCAGGAACTTCTAGATAGAACCAAACAATGGGTAACAAACTATAGACCAAGTTCCCTTTAAATAGTTTGAATTTGGCGCCACTGCGCACTGACGTCATGACATCAGCGCACATGCGCCTTTAAAACCTGGAAGTGCGCGTGCGGCGCGCCATAGGGATGCCGGCAGCCGGGGGGAAGGATGCACGCAGTGAGCGTCACCGCCAGAGGCATGGCGGGCGCTCCCGCATGCATGGGGTAAGCCACTAGACCACCAGGGATATTGTTCGTTACACTACTGGTATTAAAGTAGATTCATGTCATGTGTTACCATAACAATTTACATTAATGATGGTAGCAATTCAAACGTTTTGTTGTCCATGCTGGAGGCAATTAAGTGGTCCTCATCCAATCCGATTTTCAAACCCAGCCAATAGATATTTGACTGATTTTCAAGCAGATAATCGATTAGTCATCGGATCCCCACAAACATGGACCAGTAAGCTGCTAACTTGATCTAAAGGATCAGGGCTGTATATGACCTTTAGGCCCTTTATTATTTTGTGCTTTAGCTGGTTGTCAGCTAATTTGTTCAAACAAAGTTATTACTATCCCATGGCTTGTTTTGTGTGCATTCAGGAATTTAGCTGGTTGTCAGCTAATTTGTTCAAACAAAGTTATTACTATCCCATGGCTTGTTTTGTGTGCATTCAGGCATTAGTTTAAAAAAAAAACCACACACTTTTTTTGTAAAGTTCTCTATTCCCAAGCAACATTCCAGTATACACACATTAACATTTTTTCAATGATTTAAAATTTAAATGAAATTGCTATTGAATCAGAATTTGTTTTTGTCTCTTGTGATTCCCCAGCTACTCATGCCATTAAAGGGGTGGTTCACTTTTAAGCTTTTAGTATGTTATAGTATAGCTAATTTAAACAACTTTTCACCTGGTCATCATGTTTTCTTTTTCATAGTTTTTGAATTATTTGCCTTTTTCTTCTGGCTCTTTCTAACTTTCAAATGGGGGTTCACTGGCCCTATCTAAAAAACAAATGCTATGTAGGGCTACAAATGCATTGTTTTTGCTACTTTTTATTGACAAACTTTCTATTCAGCCCTCACTTATTCATATTCCAGTCTCTTATTCAAATCAATGCATGGTTGCTCAGACATCGCTCTCTGCATCATCCTTAAAGTTAATTCAAATATGAACAACCCCTTTAATACCTTAAATCTATCAGTATTAATCTGCAAAGGCTTAATTTCCCACAATAACTTGTGTTTTGTGATTAAGAGACCTGAAAAGAAAGGAGATTAACAGAAATGTACAAAGTCTTGGCTGATAACCAATTTCTGATAAATTGTTACTGTAGTATGGCAAACTGAATAGCAAATGGGCAAAATGGAAACTCCAAATGGGAACTCATTTTATTTGCAAGTTCACTGTTTCACTTTTTAGTGTATATATATATATATATATATATATATATATAGTAACAGAACCAATTTACTCTTAAGCAGCAGTTGGAACATATGACATGTATACTACAGCTTAACTTGGCAAAATAGTTAAGGCTACTGTTATCCAGCATGAAATGAACCAGTCACCAAATGTGAAAATATGGCTTGCTTATTCTCTCTCTGCTTTGCTGTTTCATAGCAGCATTATCACATGGATTTTAGTTGTTAAAAATTAGCAGATGGCAGAAGTTAGCATTACAGATCACATGGTCCAGTACCCAACAATTCCAAACTACTTGTCCTTGAAATTAAAGCCAAGAAAAGCTGAAACATAAAAACAGCAAGTTTATTGCTTCATCTCTCTGTTCTTTCGGCATCCATATTAATTATTTTTTTCATTACAATTCCTTATGCCTAAATATAAGATGACAAACAGCATTTTATCTTTAGCAAAATGATTAAAATGAAATTGGAATAACATGTATGCTTAGTTATGTGCATGTTGCTTTGTGCTCTATTAAAAAAACAGAATTTCTAGAAATGTGTTTTAAGATGCTAAAACATTATTTGTTATGCAAAACTGAGTGTAATTGAATTTGTTGCTTGTCTGCTGAGTCATCATCTTTATGTTCCCTCTCAAGCCCTGTATCTCTATGCCTTTTCTAACCATTTCCTATTTCTGATAGGACTACATAACAAACCAACAAGAGTCCCGTCAGAAGAAAATCAAACCATGTTAAATTGCCTTTCCCATGGTGATATGTCACTTCCATTTTAGTAAAACATAATAACTACAAAATATCTAAAAACAGTATGTTACTTTATATAGATACCATAATTAACAAAATTATGTAGAGGTAGAGTGTACATTGGGACATTTTCTATTTTAATAAAGGAGACCTTGGAGACCCACTCTGCCAAACCACATGGGGACCCATTTTTGGATCTCAACCCCATAGGTCAAGAATTCTTGCATCAGTTTGTACAGGTATGAGACCTCTTATCTAGAATGTTGGGGACCCGGGTTTTCCGGATAAGGTTTTCTTTTTGTAATTGATGCAACAAATTTGTCCATGAACTAAATGGATTGATTACTCTGCAGAAATTTAAGAAAGTTAAGGCAATTGCTTAGTCAACACAGACATGTCGTTTATACAATTTAAACGTGCTAATAACGCCAGCAGTGAAATAATTAAAATGTTTTAGAATTAAAAAAATAACCTCCTATATTCCAGGTATGTCATTAGTTGCCATGTTTGATCCATCAACAAAGGTTGTTAAATTCTGTTATCCTGTGGTAAGACATCTAGACAGCCTTGGAAATGTTTCAAAATAATGAATTTACATGTGCCATATAATAGATGAGAGAATTAACAGGAGATGAGTGATTATGAAAATGAAAATTTTAACTTTCAAAGAAAAAAAAACCCTATATTCCTGGAAAATACTAGTGCAAAGTGCTGCATTTCCCCCACATTACAAATACGTAAATAGTGATAATGGCAGTATTAAACTTTTTTAATCAAGTCTGATATAGACTTAATTACTTCCATTACTTCAACTGAATGAACATTACTTCAACTGAATGAACATGTAAAGATTACCAGAACGGTTGCACTTTCCAGCTTCCCCCTAAAATTCACAAATGTTTAATTGGAATTATAGGAATTTGGTTATCTATAATACAGTTGTCAACCTGTGGATTCTTCAGGAGTTTTTTTTTGGAGCTAAACAATTTTAAAATGTGGAAGCAGGGCCGGGCAAAGGTAGTTTGGCACCCTAGGAAAGGGGTACAATCAGCGCCCCCCACCCCGTTCTGTATGACCATTTTCCACATATTCACTTTTTCTTACATAAAGAAACACATTACTGAATCAAACTGTACGTGTGCCAGCCAGCCCCCAATCTGTACTTGTGCCAGCAGCACCCAAAATATTGTCCCCAATCTGTATCTGTGCCAGCAGCACCCAAAATATTGCCCCAAATCTGTACCTGTGCTGCCAGCATTACCCCCTAACTCTGTACCTGTGCCATCAGCCATGGCCCCCCAAGTCTGTACGTGTGTCACCAGCCATTGCCCCCCAAGTCTGAACCTGTGTCACCAGCATTGCCCCCTAAGCCTTTACCTGTGCCACAAGTCTGTACCAGCCATTGCCCCCCAAGTCTGTACCTGTGCCACTAGCCTGTGCCAGAGCAGCAGCAAAAATATTGCCCCAGATCTGTGCCAGGAAAAGGGCAAGTAAGAGGGAGGTGGGGACTGAAGTAGAGCAGAACACTGCTGCTGGAAACAGGGGCGAAGTTAAAACTTAAAGAAATTTTTTTTAAAATTTCCCTTGAAAAGTGCGCCCCCCCCATGACTGCGCCCTAGGCGGCCGCCTACTCTGCCTACCCCTAGTTCCGGCCCTGTGTGGAAGAGCTATTGAGCTTGATAAAAGGCTGCATGGCTGAAACATTGCTGTAATGCTCTAATTAACAATATGGTTAAAACCATGAACTGTGGCCTCTTAGCAGAATTCAAGTGTGTTCAGTTAGTCATCTTGCTGAAGGCCAAGAAAGAGATGCATAGGGGGGATAATATTCTGGTCCTTGTTGACCTGTATGTGCTATTGTTGAATCATATATGGTTATTGGGAAGGGCAATAAATTATTATTTTTTATGCCTTTCCATTCTTTCTCCCATTGCTTTTTAGTCCAGATTACAATTTTATTTTATAGAATCCATAATATGATATATGAAATACAAAAAACAAAGAAAGGCCTCTTTGAGGCATTTTTGTTCAGCAAATGATAGATTTTTATCAGGTTTTATCAGTGCAAAAATAGAAGTCACACATAACAATTACTAAAAACAGAATGACTCAACATATCAGCAAAGATTACACTTGTAGCATTAAATATTTAAGTGTGAATAAAGAACACTGAAGCATGCATTCACAAATAATTTGGTTTCTATTGATTTTATAGCTTCCCTCTAGCCATAAAAGCCTTACTGATCACCAGCTCATACTGGTGCAGAAACACTTAAAATTATAATCACACAGTGAAGACCAGTTACCTTTCAGACAGAGACCCCCAGTCAATACTGTTACCGTAAACGCCATGTCTCTCTCATTTACATTGCTCTGTATCCATTTAAACAAAATGTGTGAATTGTTTGAAATTTCTTTCCTTGAATAATATTTTATTTGATAAAAAAAATTGACAGACTATTCACAGATAATTTACAATGACTTCTATAGAAACGTAGAAGTCTTTACTTTTACATTTTTTTATACATCGTGACTACTCAAGGCTTCTGAAAATATTCTAGACTATATTCTAATTAATGTTTTTTCAAAAAATTTTAAATTAAAAATGTTTTAAATTTTGATAAATCAACCAAACAAATTCAAAATCTCCCTGTTTGCCATATTCTTTAATACTTGAATTAAATCTCTGTTGCATTTCCTCTCTGTGATCAGTTAAATTAGTGAATGCCCATTTTATCTGCTTTATGGAAATTCATATTACTCTGAAACAAGGTACATTGCAACTACATTCTCTGTGACCTATTACAAATGAACATTTTGTCTGTGGTCCATGTCATTGGTCTTACAAAACTTTATACTCAGTAACAAAACTTTGTGCTCAGTAATGCTCTCATTCATTTTGGATGTGGAAGGCATGTTGTGCGCCAAATGAGCTTAAAGGGGAGCAGCATGCAATAGCTGATTATCAGTGTGTAGTGATGGGCGAATTTATTCGCATGGGGCAAACTCGCGGCGAATTCCCACGATTCGCCGCTGGAGAATAAATTCGCGAAACGCCAGCGAAAATTCGCCGAAAAAAACAAGTTGCGCGTAGTTTTTGACGCAACGTGATGAAAACGATGCAAAGCACGTCGAAAACACGTCAAAAGCGTGCCGCGCCTCGTTTCGCAAATTTTTTGCCAATTCGCAAATTTCTCTGGAAATTCATGAATTTTTCGGCGATGCGAAACTGGGGAGATTCGCCCATCACTATCAGTGTGCTCAATGCCTGGGGAAAGTACTTCATACATTATCTGTCAGGTATGGACTGATGCCTTCTGGGAATTAGACACTGTAAGCTTCATAAAGGCCTTATTACTACTTCATACAGTTTATAAACACATGCCATATGGAGCAGTCAATACATATCTAATATATGGGCATCTGAGACCTGTGAAGGCGAAGATGTTCTTTTTAAGGAAAGTTAAACTAAAGAAGTAGCTAGAAATGTTGTACATTATGTTTTGTGTTTCTGTACCAGCCCAAGGCAATCACAGCCCTTTAGCAGTAAAGATCTGTGTCTCCAAAGATGCCCCAGTAGCTCCCCATCTTCTTTTCTGCTGATTCACTGATTCACATGCTCTGTGCTGCTGTCACTTACTGAGCTTAGGGACCCACTCACAATATACATTACACATATAATATAAATGTCCCAATATAAGGCTGATTAGTAATTAATATGGATAATTACTACATGGCAGCAAAGAAACTAGTGCCATTAGCATCAGAATGCTATAATCAGCCCTGTATCATCAGCTTATATGACAGGCCAACCTCATTTTCTGCTTGATAATTTGCAACTACCCCTAAGCTTAGCTTCTCAACAGCTGCTCAGAGCCCACTGAGCATGTGAGTGTCACAGACACTTTCCAGGATGGCGACCCCCTGTGACAAGTTTAAAGTCCTGTATCATTGCTGCTATTGAGAAGCAGAAACATTAGGCTGGTGCAATAAGTTTAGTATATAAAATATGGCATTTTTAGTGATATTCATGTTTAGGGTTTAGCTCTCATTTATGGGAAAATTATTATAAATAATTATTTAATTAAAAAATTTAGATGAGTAAATTTTAGTTACCACTGGGATCCACTTGTGTAACATAATAATGAATGTGACTTTAATATCAAACAGAAAGGTCATGCATTCAGCTATTGCAGTGGTGAGGTGACACAAAGCAAAGAATAGTACAAGGAAAAAACAGAAAAGTGCAATAACAATGCAAAATATGAGTGCAGGTAATTTTCAGTTCTAATTTTCAAGCCAGTGGTATAAACATTCTATAACGTCTATAAACTTTTACATACAGCCTACACACATAAGCCCTTTTTGGTAAAAAAGCAAGTATCGCTGATAGAAACCTGTTTAAAGTGGATTTGTCTGAATTAAAATTGTAAATTCACCAAATAAAATACTGCATTTGTTGTTTAAGAATCTTAGTTTAGATAATGTGGGTTCTGTTATGTGTACTATGCTTTGAATATAATTCTAACAACAAGCGATCACACATTTTGGAACGAAAAATACCATAAGAACTTTTCAGTCTAACACTGTCCATTTATTAGGCAGCCTGTTCTTTGGGACCTGTGGATGTGGCACGGATGTGCTGTTTTAATTTATACACACGTGAGGAAATATGCACGTGAAGAACACTTAATTGCAGTGCACTGCTTTTGCCATAAATGTGGGAAACAGAACACAATGTAATTAGCTACAAGATAGCATTTGTCATGAATGGGCAACAACAGCCCTTAAAAAAGTTTACTAATTGTATGGAAATATCAAATCGTATCACATGTCTGTGCAATATTTATACATGTGCTGGGATGTATTTAAGAAAATATATACTCAGCACCTGCTATGGTTTGCTTTGCATATATTAATTTTACCCACACTGGGAGAACAGTGCACGTTTTTCAGTTTATGCCAGCGCATCTATAATAAAACTTCATGCTGGAAAAGTAATTAGTTTTGCCCCAAATCCTCAAAAAATACGCCATCTTCAAGCAAGTCTTAACAATATTCTTAGCAAAATTAGAATTTTCAATGCAATTACTGTCTAATAAAAAATATAACAATGTGAAATGCAAATTTCTGTTCTTAAAATTGCAATTTTTCTTTTCGTTTACAACTTTTATTACATTCCCTTACAATGTCCAAAGGCATTGCCAGGAGTTGCACAGCTTTCTGTCCTTACTTTTAAGGCCCCTTAAAGTACTTTATTAAAGGAAAACTATACCCCCAAAATGAATACTTGAGCAACAGATAGTTTGTATCGAATTAAGTGGCATATTAAATAATCTTATCAAATTGGAATATATATTTCAGTAAATATTTCCCTTTTACATGTCTTACCGTGAACCACCATTTTGTGATGGTCTGTGTGCTGCCTCAGAGATCACCTGACCAGAAATACTACAAATGTAATTGTAACAGGAAGAAGTTTGGAAGCAAAAGACAGAACACTGTCTGTTAATTGGCTCATGTGACCTAACAACCATAGTTTGTTTGGCAGGTTTGTGTGCACCGTGAATCATACAATCCCAGGAGGCTGTCCTTATTTTTTAAATGGCAGTTTTCTATTTATGATTGCATAATGGCACATATTACTAAAAAAGTATATTATTATGAAAAGGGTTTATTTACATGAAGCAAAGTTTTATACATGAACTGTTTTATGCCATGTCTTTTAATAGATGTCTACATTGTTTGAGAGGTACAGTATAGATTTCCTTTAAAGGAATTGTTCAGTATAAAAGTGAAAACTGGGTAAATAGATAGGCTGTGCAAAATAAAACATGTTTTCAATATAGTTAGTTAGGCAAAAATGTAATGTATAACAGCTGGAGTGACTGCAAGTCTAACCTAATAGAACAGAACACTACTTCTTGCTTTTCAGCTCTCTTTTGTTTACACTGACTGGTTACCCTGGTTACCAGGCAGTAACCAATCAATGACTTGAGGGAGGGCCACATGGGTCATAACTGTTGCTTTTGAATCTGAGCTGAATGCTGTGGATCAATTGCAAACTCACTGAACAGTTATGTCCCATGTGGCCCCCCCTCAAGTCGCTGACTTACTCAGATTTAAAGAGCTGAAAAGCATGATGTTGTGTTCCACTCACTCCAGTTTTTATACATTACATTTTTGGCTAACTAACTATATTAGAAACATTTTTTATTTTGCACAGTCTATCTATTTACCCAGTTTTTATTTTTACCCTGAACTGTTCCTTTAATGCCATCTTTTTTCATGCACTTGATGTCACATGGTAGCAGGGGCAGCACAACAAGCTGGAACGGAAGTGTTTTATTTTGATATTGCATGATACGTTTACCTCCTTGCAACTATAAAAGCCAAATTTCCCATTTTAAAAGGGGGCAGAATCTTCCCTGCAAATAACATTTTAAGAGTGTGTAACTTTACATTGAATAAATGAATGACTATTTTGATATATCTATATACGCTATATTGCCAAATGTTTCTAAATACATTTTTTGCCAAAAGTATTTGGATGCTGTAATTCTTGATCCCAGGAGGCATAAGAGGAGGAGAACTATGGGGCACAGGACAATGCACTCTTGAATGGTGCACAAGGCAGGTATGGGTAGGGGTGGACATCTACGTGCTATCACCACCCACCTGACACAGGCAGCAATCTCTGTGAGTCTCTGCTCTGTGAAGCATGTGGTTATTTGCATACACTCAAACACAACATGAAATTATAAAAAAAAGATAGATTGCCAAATGAGGCCTATCAATTCTTAAAGGAGAATTCAACCCATAATGGGCTAAACCCCTCCCTCCCTTAGCCCCACCCCCCCCCCGGGCAAATGTCTCTAAGTTACTTACCCCCTCAGCTCAGGTCCTGAGTATGGAGTTTGCAGGCGCCTTCTTCTCCCCAGTCGTCATCTTCCAGGATCCATTGGCGTTTGGTGGCGCATGCACTGTAGGAGCATTTTGTCGCTTCAGCTCTACTGCGCATGCGCTGAAAGTCATGAAGTTTTCAGAAAACTTCATGACTTTCGCCGCATGCGCAGTAGAGCTGAACCGGCAAGTGCTCCTACTGCGCATGAGCTACCAGGCGACGAAGAATCCAAGAAGAAGACGATGGGGAGAAGATGGCACCTGCAAACTCAGGACCTCAGGACCCTTAGCGCATTATGGGTTGAATTCTCCTTTAAGTTGCAAAACTTAGAGGCACATTTATTAAGGGTCACATTTCGAATTCACATGAGTTTTTTCAAACTCACATGAATTCGGTTTTACTTGAAATTCGAATATTCAATTATTTATTTAAAAAAATCAACTCAGACTCATTTTACCGACTTGAAAATTCTAATCAAACTTGACCTAATTCAATTAGATTTTTTTCTCCAAAAAAAACTTGAATGCCAGGAAGGCTATAAACCACCTCAAACTGGTCACTGCACCTCTCCCATTGACTTATACAGTAACTCCGCAGGATTTAGGTGGCAAACAGTCAAATTCGATTTTCAGATCTCAAAAGCCTAATTGGAATTCTTTAAAAAAATAAAAAAAAACTCTAATCTAGTTTGGATAATTCCCTAGTCGAATATGACAATGTGACCATTAAAAAAAAACATTTGAAAATTTGAATTTGTGTTCATATTTTCAATTTGACCTTTAATAAATCTGCCCCTTACAGTTGAGGTTTAAACATGAATATTTGTAAAGGTAAAATGGGCCCCAGGTACCAGTTAAAGCAAACTTTAACTTTAAAGTATACAATGACAATTCTGTACTTGCTCCTATGAGACACCAGCAGGCCCAGATTTGTGGAAAGTCCACCTATGCCCGGGCCTAGGGTGACAGGATTTTAGGGGGCGGCATGCTGCCCAGACACACCCACATTGGTTCAGAAACACTGGGGATATGCAGGAGATACTATAGTTTTTTTAAATTTCCCATGTGCCAATCCCCACTGCTCCAGTCCTGATGATGAAAATTTGCAAATAAAAGGCAGAGTATAGGGGCAACGAACAGCAGTGTGCCTAGGGGCACCCACTATGTAAATCCAGTCCTGGACAACATTGTTTAGCGAAATAAAGCTCCAATGCACAAACTAGGACCTTACAGTATAGGTTTGTTGAAATGGGAGTTGAAGAACTTGAAAGTCCTGTCCAGGATCCTTACCTCAACCACAGTGAACAAACACCAGGGCTGAATACCAAACTACAGAACAGGTCCTACCAATAATGTACCAACACATAGCATTAAAGAGATGAAACATTTCTCATTAAAAACCAATGTTTTGTGTATATGGATAACCATATACATTTTTTTGGATGTATTATTTATGACACAGATAGATACTAATAGCTACTCTTTTAAACTTGACTGCATTGTACATTCATGGGTTCAGAGCAGGAAAACACAAGGTCATCATTAGTTTTGCATTCAAAAATCTGAAAATAAACATCACCCTAAATGACACAGATGAAAGTACTGAAAATTATGAGACTCTGGGAGAAATATGAGCCACTAAACTTAAGGTTAATGGGATTTAAAAAGAGAGAAAGATTAAATAAATGGCAAAGTTTTCAGAAGGGATAAAAGTCTCAAGAGGATAGGATTATGGTTATAATCTACAATGGAAGAACTCAATACTGACCACCATGAAATAAAAAAAAAAAAAAGTACCTGTTATTTTTAAAGGAGTTGTTCACCTTTGGGTTAACTTTTAATTAGTGATGGGCGAATTTATTCGCCAGGGGCGAATTCGCGGCGAATTCCCGCGATTCGGCGCTGGCGAATAAATTCGCGAAACTGGCAAAAAAATTAGCCCAAAAAAATTCGCCGCACAAAAACGAGTCGCACGTCGTTTTTGACGCGACGCGCGCCGAAAATGACGCGACGCGTCGGAAATGACGCGACGCCTCAAAAATGACGCAACACGCGTCAAAAACGACTCGCGACGCGCGACTCGTTTCGCGAATCGGCGAAAAAATTGCGAATTTCTCTGGAAATTTTTCGGCGAAGCGAAACGCGCCCGTTTCGCCCATCACTACTTTTAATATGATGTAGAGAGTGATATTCTGAGAAAATGTGCAATTTGTTTGGATTTTTTATTATTTGTGGTTTTTTAGTTATTTAGCTTTTTATGTATCAGCTCTCCAGTTTGCAATTGCAGCAATCTGGGTGCTAGGGTCCAAATTACCCTAGCCACTATATTATAGGCTAATAAAAAAAGCTATAAAAATAAACAATGAAGACCAATTGAAAAGTTTTTTAGAATTAACCATTCTATAACATACTAAAAGTTAACCAGAAGGTGAGCCACCCCTTTAAGCACCAAAGCTGGCCAAGTTATTGTGAGCAGCAAAATTTTGTTAGAGTCGCATACCCATAAGAGCATAATGTATGTTCTACCAAAACCAGTCAAATTCTGATCTGAATAGAATTACACTAGAAATAACTTGTTTCTTCAAATAGTTATCATTACTTAAATATAAACTTAAAGGGGTTGTTTACCTTTGAATTAACTTTTAGTATGATGCAGAGATTAACTTTTAGTATGACGCAGAGAGTGATATTCTGAGACAATTTGCATTTGGTTTTCATTTTTTATTTGTGATTTTTGCTAGGCTCCAAATTCCCCTAGTAACCATGCACTGATACAAATAAGAGATTGGGATATAAATAGGAGAGGGATTAAATGGTAAAATGAATAATAAAAACTAGCAAAAACATTTCATTTGTAGTCATACCCCCATATGCAATGTTTGCCCAGGGACAGTAACCAAAAGCAACCAATAAGATGCTTGCTTTTAAACAGGTGACCATTTAATTGCCCCTGAGCAAACTTAGTGCCTTTTATTACATTACCCCCTTAGAGAGCAAATGTTTTTAGATGTAGTCAGTGACACCCAATTGAAAGCGGGAAAGGGTCAGAAGAAAGAGACAAATAACCTAAGAGTTAGTTAGAAGCTACAGGGACAGAAGCAATGAAAACTGAATAAACAACTATAGGATCGAGGGTGAGCACCTACATAATTAATGGAGGTTATTACAATCACTTTCCTTGTCCTTTAAAGGGATCCTGTCATGGGAAAAGAAGAATTCTGCACTGAAATCCATTTCTCAAAAGAGCAAACAGATTTTTTTTATATTTCATTTTAAATCTGACATGGGGCTAGACATATTGTCAATTTCCCAGCTGCCCCAAGTCATGTGACTTGTACTCTGATAAACTTTAATCACTTTTAACTGCTGTACTGCAAGTTGGAGTGATATCACCCCCTCCCTTTCCCCCACCCAGCAGCCTAACAACAGAACAATTGGAAGGTAACCAGATAACAGCTTCCTAACATAAGATAACAGCTGCCTGGTAGATCTAAGAACAGCACTCAATAGTAATACCCATGTCCCACTGCGTACTATTCAGTTACATTGAGAAGGAAAAACAACAGCCTGCCAGAAAGCAGTTCCCTCCTAAAGTGCTGGCACAAGTCACATGACCAGGGGCAGCTGGGAAATTGACAAAATGTCTAGCCCCATGTCAGATTTCAAAACTGAATATAAGAAAATCAGTTTGCTCTTTTGAGAAATGGATTTTCAGTGCAGAAGTCTACTGGTTTTCCCATAACAGTTTCACTTCTCCCACCCACTGCCACTCAGGGTGTATGGATCACTGACTCATTTCTGTCCTAATTTTTTAAGCATTCTTTAGAAAGAAGTTAGAAGTTTAGATTCCTTTCCTTAACATATATATTTTGAACCCCTGGTCATATTCAAAATATTTTTCTGTTATGATCTAAATTGTATAAACCATAATATAATCTTAAATTGATAAATCTTTTCTATAAGTACAGTAGATCTGTGGATCAAAAAAGGCGTATAAATTCGGCAAAGCAAAGTGCTGCCTTTCTCAGATCATCGCTTAAAAACTAATGAAGAATGCAATAAAAGTAATTTATGGAAAAATCTGTGCAGTACAAACAAGTCTCCCTTTGGATTAACAAGTTTCCCCTTGAATGTATTTAATATAAAGCTTGTGATTTTATTTAATAAGTCTTGAGTCAGCCACCGCAGGTAGAAACATTGCATGTTTTATAGTTAACGGCAGTGCTCAGAGTATGACATAAAATGTCTTACTGGTAAAGTTATTTTGTTGCAAAAAGAAGGAAAAGACCCAGCCTTCAAGTAGACTGTAAAACAAGTTTACACAGCGCTTTACAGAGTGTGTTCCTACTCGTTAGTCTCTGCCCCACTGGCACTTATAATCTAAAACCCGAATCACATTCACACAAAACACTAGGAGCCAGTTAATCTGTCTGTACATATTTGGTGCTTAAGAGGAATCCAGGAAATAATAAGAAAATCAGACAACCTGGAGGAACCTTACAGAACGAACAAAAAACTACTCGGTGATAATGCCCAGAACAGAAACTCAGTATCCCACATATTTATAATGTTTATTCCTTCCCCAACAATGGCCTCCCTCCCTGCTCCATGCACACACTTAGACACACATAATTTAGACACACCAGATTTACTTACATGCAAATTTTCACTTTGGAGTGCTCCACCATGCTTCGCATAAATATGTCAGATGCTATTTCGTGACTAATATGCGTATTCTTCAAAATTTGCAATTTCGTCTCGGCAAGAGAAAGGTGGCGTACTTTGCCAGCAACAATTCAAATTTCTTAGGAAATTTTCTCTAACCTAAGATTCTTCCTAGCGAAACTTCATCAACATACTTATGCTTACGTCAGTTTAAATATGGCGAGTATATAAAGGCCATATGTATGTACAGTATTTATTAGTGATATTGGTGAGTTTGCTGGAAGTGACCATTTTTCATTAAAAATGTCCAAGGAAGCAAAATAAAGACAAAAGGGATCCTCTATTGTCCTAGACCAGGGGTCCCAGACCGCCGGCTATGGCCCAGAACATGGCAGCAGACATTCCTTAACTGGGCCGGTGAGCCTAGCCTGCATTTAACGTGGCAGACCGAAATGGATGTGGGTGCATTAGAATTTGATGCGGATGCATTAGAATTGGACGCGGATGCACCTGAATTAGACAAGACGCATGCAATTTATGTACCATGCCCCCTGGATCCCACCCCCCATCCTTGCAAAAAATTCAGCATTTACACCGGTCCCGGGTCAAAAAAGGTTGGAGACTGCTGTCCTAGATCTGGGGGAAGATTTACTAAAGGGTGAAGTGACTATTGCTGCCGACGATTCACCATAGGCCCAGGCATCGCTTCGGTAGCGAAGGAGATAAACACTAGCGGTCATTCGCACTCTATTGCAAGGCAAATCACTTCGCCAGCTCAGGCCAGGAGAAGTGCAATGGAGTGCATAGAACTTCCTCAATATTCAGCTCCTTACATTATATTTTTTGAGTGGAAAAACTTTTAAGTTCAAAAAACTCTGGTGTCTTTTCCTTTTTCATGGTGATAGGCTGCAAAAGTCTTACATTTTATTTTGTAACTGGTTTCCCCCATACATTTTTATAACATATGGCACATTATTATACAGTGGAATCATGTATAGGGCATTACAACAACTCTATTGACTTTATTAACGTTCCCTTGGCATGTCTAGTTATCAGTGTAAATGTAATTTATTAGATGCACCATGTAACATAAATAGGTACATTCAACTTTAAATTTCCCGCTGTATGCTAATTATCTGAGCGCAAGACCTCTAAGGGCTCTTACACAAGAGCGTCTAAAGCTGCGCTCCCCTACATTCTGGTTTTATGCGTTCAGCTGTAGTGCAGCAGTAGATGCAGTCAATTTTTTTCAATGGGGCTGCACTCACACAGGATGCATGTAGGCACCAAACGCAGGTTGAGATGCAACAGGCAGCTTTTTTCCTGCGTTCGGCGCCTACATGTGCCTGTGTGAGTACAGCCCCATTGAAAAAAATTGAATGTGTCTACTGCTGCACTCCCCTGCGGTTGAATGCATAAAACCAGAACACAAGGGAGTGCAGCTTTATACACTCTTCTGTAAGAGCCCTAATGAAGTTGCGCTAGGCAGAATTGAAAATTTGCCTGTGTTCGTCGGCCGGGATGACACTTTGCATTTTATTAAATTACAGTTGTCTGAGTGAATTTTCACCTGGCGAAGTGTTGAGAAGGCTACAAAGCCGTTGCTGGTGAATCTTCACCCTTTAGTGAGTCCACCCTAACACAAATGTGGCATGAGCTTCAAATGTTTAAAAAATTGTTAATAGCATGTTTAACAATTACAACTTGTAAACACAATATTTAAAATGAAAAAACTTCAGCGTTTTGTCTTTTTTTAATGACTTTTTTTGGAATGCAGGATATGATGTCACATAATAATGTTGAGGATGTAACTTCATCTTATTAACTCACCAGGCATAACCTGGTGAAATAGACTTTTGCGAAAGGGGTAACGAATAGAAACTTTCACATATTGACAAATAAGTTAATTAATGAGTGAAAATTCACCTGGTGAAAAAAGGCAAAACTTCTCCAGCGCTGAGGTTTTTATTTGGGGAAGTGCCTTTTAGTAAATTGGCAATGTCCCTACAAATTGTTGATTGTTTTGGTGAATTTTCGCAAAAAACACATTTCACTCTTTAGTAAATCTGCCCCAATGTCTGAAAACTTTCTCTATTAGTGTATTTAGTGGAGTGGGATGGTGCCATCTTAAAATGCTTTGGGTCCTTGTCTATTAAAGATTGCCAGTTGCCAAAGGACCATACTCAGTTGAAGAAATACCAGACCTGGCTACAACTACACATACTCCATGTTCCCAATTAAAAGAAAACGTTGTTCAAAGCAAGCAATGTGAAGATTTTATGTTTAAACATATCTGTCTATCTGTAATGTCTCTTCACGACCTCTTACTCTTGAAACTTGCTGACTGATTTAGTTGCATGAGAACGGACTCCTGTCATGTTACAGTGGCCATAGACAGACTGATCCTCATAGTTTTTTAACTAATCAGCCATTGGGGAAAATATTCAGATTCTATTGGGTCATTTAATGCATGCCTGCTTGTTAAAACTGGTGAATAGGGTGCATGAATAAATGTGTTTTTCAATCTTTAAAGGAACAGTTCAATGTAAAAATAAAACTTGGTAAATAGATAGGCTGTGCAAATTTTTTTTTTTAATATTGTTAGTTAGACAAAAATGTAATGTATAAAGTCTGGAGTGATTGGATGTCTAAAATAATAGCCAGAACACAACTTTCTGCTTTTCAGCTCTCTTACTTGAGCGACTTGAAGGGAGGCGACATGGGACATAACTGTTCAGTGAGTTTGCAATTGATCCACAGCATGCAGCTCAGATTCAAAAGCAAACAGTCTCCCCCTCAAGTCACAAATTGATTACTGCCTGGTAACCAATCAGTGGAAGCCAAGAGAGTAGTGTTGTGGCTATTATGTTAGACATCTAGTCAGTCCAGCCTTTATACGTTACATTTTTGGCTAATAAACTATTTTAGAAACATTTTTTTTTTGTACAGCCTATCTATTTACCCAGTTTTTATTTTTATATTGAACAATTCCTTTAATAGTTACAGGAGAAGAAATGACTCTTGCATTGTTTGCTCTATAGTAGGTGGCCCAAGAATTATAACAGATTTTGTACATTTCATAATAATCTTGTCTACCTATGCCAGGTCAGTCTTATCGCTGTTATCTCACATATTGAGATCACTGCACATTTAATAAAAAAAACAATATAATACAGTTGTTCTATTTACATGATTGCTACTAGAAAGATCATTGCTGAATGCCTCCAGCAAAAACATTGTAGTGACCTGTAGTAACTCTTATTTTGTGTGGGCCCCCTTGCCTTTGGTTTCTAATAAGAGTCATAACTTTGTACTTGCATTTCCATAAAATGCAGCTATTCTGCCAAGTGGCCGTATGAGATTAACATAGCACCACAGGACCTGCTAATTATTTTAAAATACCAAGTGTGTGTGTGTGTCTAAACACTATGTTACATTTCTAGCATCATGGAAACCATTTATTTGCCTGTTCATACCCAGTGTTTTCTCTTAAAGCTTATTGCTTCAAAGTCAGATGTTTTCAGGTGTTCCACCCACATAACTGGCTACAGTCACAGTCATATTCATACTTCAGTCCTTTATTCAAATCAGTGTAGGTTCATTTGGACCCTAGCAACCAGACTGCTAAAACTGCAAGCTAGATGGCTGCTGATTTTAGTGATGGGCGAATTCGCGCGATTTGCTGCTTTCGTGAAACGCCAGCAAAATTTCGCCTGGTGAAAATTCGCCGACGCGACGCGCCGAAAATGAAGCGGCGCGCGTCAAAAACAACGCGACGTGTCGAAGTTGATGCGACGCCCATCAAAAGCATGCCGCGTCTCGTTTCGCGAATTTCTCAGGAAATTCGCAAATTTTTCGGCAAAGCGAAACTGGGGAGATTCGCCCATCACTACTGCTGAATAAAAAAATTAAATGCAATATCAAGTTGTCAACAATGTATACTTTTATAGTTAACATAGTTACAGACCATCAAGTTCAATCCCTCAAAATTAAAACCCATACACACCCCTCCACTCTTTCACACTAACTATATATGCTCATACTGTAGCTATACTAACTTTAGAGTTTAGTATCAAAATAGCCTTTGATGTTATGTCTGTCCAAAAAATCACCCAGGCCCCTTTTAAAAGCATCAACAGAATGAGCAATCACAACATCACCCGGCAGTGCATTCCATTCAACACATTCACTGCCATCCCAGAATCGAGGTCCCTGCTTACCTTCTCATAAAAAGAAATTAAGTTAATCTAGCAAGATCTATTATGCATAAAACCATGCTGGCACAAACTCATAGTATTGTTATTTGCTATGAAGTCCAGTATCCTATCCTTTATTAAGCTTTCCTACCACCAACGCCAGACTAACTGGCCTATAGTTTTGAGGCTGACCTCAATGAATCCTGAAAAATTAAGTAAAAATTAAGCTAGTTAAGTACCCTGGGATGAATCCCATCTGGCCCTGGACCTTTGTTTATCTTAACATGTTCTAGTCTCTTTTGCATTTCATCATGTGTGAACCATGCATCATTAGATGTATTATTAGAATTGGGACTATAAATAAGGAAACCTTCATTAGCTGGTTGCTCATTTGTGTAGACAGACGAAAAGTATGCATTCAGAATCTGAGCTATTTGCTTGTTCTCATCAACCAGCTGACCCCCCCCTCTCATAATAAAGGTCCTACCCCTTCCTGTTTAATTTTTTACTATTACTATATTTAAAAAATAATTTTGGATTCTTTTTACTGCTTACTACTATATCCTTTTCCATATCGATTTTAGCTTGCCTGATCGCTTTTTTTGCATGATTTATTGGCCTCCTTATACCTTATAAATGATTTGGCTGTCCCAGCTAACTTGAAAGCCTTAAAAGCACGTATTTTCTTACCAACCTCAACACCAACACTACTATTGAACCGAAAAGGCTTTGCAACGACGTTCCTTCCTTACAAGCGGAATATACTGTCATGTTTATTTATTAAGCAGCATTTTAAAGACTTCCCATTTTTGTTCAGTGTTTAACCCTGTGAAAAGCATTTCCCACTTAATATGTTTTCCTGTGCAGTAACCTTGGCTTCAGCAAATCTGACATGGATTGATATAGAGCTAATTTTGTCACAAACTATAGCTTCTGGGCAATACTATTATTTGACAGTGGTTAAAAGCTAAATCTGAATTAGGAACTGAAACACTGGAGTTCTTATTGATCATGGGAGGCTAAGTTCAATAACTACAGATGTCCTGTTTTCTGAACTGATGGCATGCTTCCAACTAAACAGAAACATAATGTACATTAAAAAGCGTCATTATTAGCATGATTGTAAGAGTAAAAGGGAATACATCCATAGAAACTAATCCAAATCAAATACTAGTAACAATTACATGAATAATAATTTCAACCAAAGTATCAAATGTCATGTAAACTTGCTTAACGACCCTGGCTGCCCTAATTCAGATGTTTTTCAAGTTGAAAAATAGCACTCTTTAAGAGTCATGGTCTTAGGAATTTTCTATCTTGGCTTTTTTAAAGTACATAGACAGAAGAGTCTAGCAACATAAAAATCCCAAAGGAATTTTAAGCTAGGCACCAATTAAAGCAGACTGACGCTGCTTAGGCATTTGGATAAGTGTATTAAATATGTAAAATGACATGCATTCAACGCGTTAGTACAGTGCCAGACAGGTTCATTAAATATGTTCCATGCCCCTTATAATAATTAATATTATAGGGAATACAAACAATGAATGATTTATAGGGTTAGAGTGTTAGAAGACAGTGGCAAAATACAAAAGAATAAGTTGATCTGCCAAATAATTTATGCTGTCGTAAGCATTTAAAATGAAAATATTATGTATATTTTTATATGTAAGTACAGGTAGGAATTTGTGACCGGTGATTTTACCTATACAGCATCAGCTGGGGAATTTGGACCAGGATTTCAATGTTGGTCCTTACTACTCTCAACAAACCAAACAGTTCCTAGCTATTACCATTTACAGTAATAACCCTATTTATATCAACAATGCAAGTACTGGTACTGTAAATTGTTTGCAGTTTAACTGAATGGAAAGCAGTCTTGGTGATTTCAGGTATTATTAACCTTATCTTTTAAGGTGGCCATATACTGGCTGACAGGGAAACTACTATCTAGTAGGCCAAATGGATGGCTAATGTGTATGAAAGGCAATAAAAAGTATTACTACTACGCAGCTTACCTTTACTTCCTCATCTGCAAATAAACTGGTATGAGAGCAGATAACAATGAAAGCAAAAGGTGAAACTAGTTCTCCAACTGACTCTAGCTATGCAGTTCTTATAATAATACAACAAAGACCAATCCCTGAACCACTGCTCAATACTACTCAATTTCTATAGTGCAAGTATATCAGTTAGGATAAGCTGGCTGCCATACCCACCCCAACAAATTCTACAAAACAACATTATATAGGTGCATGCCCAGCTTTACACTTTCAGACCACATTTTTGAAAAAAAAAGATCTCCCCAAGCCAAGTAGAGAACGATGAGCTTTTGAAATAATGGGTAATGATTCTACTACAGTATGTGGCTGCAAATGCTCTGATCCTGTAAACATAACTAGAATCCCTGCCACAAAACAAAGCTGTTTGTTCCAGAAAGGAAACAGTCACATGAGAAGCAGGAGATACACTGTTGCGATTACAAAAAGCTTTCAAATGTAGGGTAACTGTTTTTCATAACTTTACAGCTTTCTTAAAAGACACCTGCCACCCTAAGAATTAATTTCAAATTCTTCTCTATCATGTTTGTTGAGCAAAATTATTTTTACTTACACTATATTTATTATTTAAATGTTGTTTCCTTCAGTCTTGGAATTAAACAATCACATCAAGCAGGCTGGAGCCATTTTGTGGATAAATTGTGTTTCACCCCAAAATCTTGTCCTTAGCGCAAGTTACATATTGCTTTACATTAATTCAAAACATTAATTTAAAAAGCAAGAGTTACATTATAAAAAATAAATCAAAGGGGTGCCAAGAGTTTGAAGAGTTCTAAGGGCAGAACTAAAGAGACAAATCGCCTCTTCTTCGGGCGACTAACCTCCCCGATCTGCCTCGTAAGGCAACTTTGGTCGACTTCGGAAAACGAAGTGCTCCAAGTGCCATCCCATGTGCGATTTAGACTAATCTCCCTGAACTGCCTTCTAGATTCCAGCTGGCAGTATGGCACTCTGAGTGCTTTGTTTTCCAAAGTCGCCGATGTATACTCGTGAGGCAACTTCGGAAAACGATGCTCTCCAAGTGCCATCCTGCCCGCAATTTAGATTCTAGCCAGTGGAAAGGCAGTTTTGTGAGATTAGTCACCCGAAGAAGAGGCAGTTTGTTGCTGGGAATTTCCATGTGTGTCTCTACCCTAAATGTATCTATTTTGTTTATTATTTGAATCTGTATGGAAATTTTGGAATGATCTGAAATCTCCTGCAAGAGTTACCGAAAATGATAATGTAAAGCTTGTAGGTCCACATACAAAGCTTGTAGCAGTAGTAGTGATATGCAAGGCAAAGGCAAAAGCTTGGCTCACACGAAAAACCTGAAAAAACAGGCAGGCACCACCAAAGTCAAACCAATCAGTTGAATCCAGCAGCCAAAATATTCAAATAGTACAAAAAGTCTTTATTTTACATCATGTACAAAAGCCTGATGCGTTTCATGTCCCCCAAGGACACTTAATCATAGGCTCAAAGCAGTTAGCTTGTCCTGTTATTTATCCAATCCATGCTTCTCACAATCCTAACTTTCATATTTCTTAAACAGCATGGATCGGCAAGAAACATGTGAATATAAAGCACACAAAGCACAATATACAAATTCAAGAGTCATTGTGGGGGGTTAATATTAATGTAAAAAGGAAGTGGATATTTGAAGGGTTGGTTTGGGATGGTGTTCCACTAGATAGTGGAATGTTATAGTTCTGGGTTTGCTTTAATGTGTTCATGCAACACAAATGGACTAATTTACTAAAGAGCTACCAAGTTTAAAAAAGCAACGGCAAAATAGAATTCTTTGCCAACAATGCACCATTCTCCATCAGCAGTCAGAGAAAAGTGGGGCTGTTCAGGGTTTCTTCATATCAGAAATTGCAGCACTACCAATTATAATAAAACCGCCTTTATTATCTTACATACAGCTCAGCAGCAACGTTTCGGACCCACAATGGTCCTTTTTCAAGGTGACAAAGTTGGTTTCTTGGCACTGGGCTGTTATTTCACCACTAAAAAGAGGCATTAGAAAGAAACCCTGTAGACACAATGTGATGTGGGAGCCTTGTACTTAACCTCCAGCTTCTCTGCACAGGATTCTGGGGCAATAGATTTGTGGGTGTGCAGTCAATATGCACTTGTGCCTGTCGTTAAATAATTATCCCCAAACATAAATGAATGACCCCTAATATCCTTTGAGAGGTGTTTTTGCCATGAATTAATGACCCCCTAATATCCTCTGAGAGAAGGTAGTTTTGCCATTAATTAATTATCCCCTAATATATTTTGAGAGAAGGTAGTTTTGCAGTAAATGAATATCCCCCTAATATCCTCTGAGAGAAGGTAGTTTTGCCATAAATGAATGGCCCCTAATATCCTTTGAGAAAAGGTAGTTTTGCCATAAATGAATGGCCCCTAATATCCTTTGAGAGAAGATAGTTTTGCCATAAATGAATGGCCCCTAATATCCTTTGAGAGATGGTAGTTTTGCCATAA
>CM044435.1:45045058-45188843 GCA_024363595.1 Xenopus borealis | reverse complement strand
GAAGGTAGTTTTGCCATAAATGAATGGCCCCTAATATCCTTTGAGAGAAGGTAGTTTTGCTATAAATGAATGACCCCCTAATATCCTCTGACAGAAGTTTTATTCCAAGAGCATGTTTAGTCCTGTGCATGGCCTCAGATGATAACATATGCTGAGTAAAAGCGAGACGCTCTGTTCCTGGCATGGCCTGCAGGTTCCCACTCATTTCACTCCACGGCATTTTCTCCGAATTGTTACATTTATGTGATTTCAGGAGCTGAAGGATTCGGAGGAAAAAAAGAGCCACTCCCTTGGTCCAGCGTGCGGAATGGAGCTTGTCGGAGCTTGCACAGGAGGAGGCTCGCCAGACACAATCCCCTCCCACCCATTCTTCTTATACATCAGCAAAGGCTGCAGCCAGAGAACATGTGCGCACATTGCTACACTGGCAACAACACGGCGGCAGCCCTCAAGCCCTAGTCTACACAACTCTTCAGCGCTCCCGCACCTGCACGGGCCAGTCTGCCGGGCGCCTCCTTCGGTACTACCCAGTAAGGTAAGCATGCCGGCGGGAAAGAATAACAGCACCGGTTAGGAGACGATTGGGAGGGGCGTAGAGCATCCCCGGAATTGCAGAGCTCTCTGACGCTCGCACGTCTCTTTTATGGCACGTACCAGCTGCAGCAGGGGTATCGGGGTCACTACCACAAGCTTTCAGGCTTTCAGTAGGGGGGGCGCTCCTTGTGCAAATTTATTCTTGTGTATACAGTGGAAGCTCTAGTATTTAAGTATAGGAAACGCCACATGGCATGGGGTAGTAGCAGGGGATTTAAAGCACATCGTGCTTCTTACTCTGACACTTATCGTAGTGCTCACGTTGCGGCCTGCCAGCCTACTCTTCACCGGAATCCCCAGTCGTGCCTCAGCCTTGGCATTGGGGTGGGGGGGGGGGGGGGGTGGGGTCAATAGGACATTAGTGGGGCTGTGTGCTACTTCAAGCACTGCCTGCGTCAGTTTACTGAAGGCCTGACAACTGATTTCATCATGTACCATGCTGCACCTACACATGATAAAACTCTTATCCAGAAAGCTGTAAAACCCTATTTACTCCCTTTGATTTAATTTCCTTGGAAATAATAAAGCCCAGTGTGTGGTTCCTTACGGTTACTAAGCTGTATAGTGATTTTTAGTAACCTGGGGTGATGCAAATGACAAAAACACACCTTATCAAGGATATTCCAATCTATCCAGATAAAAGGTTCCCACAGTGAATAGTGCATGCTGTATTATGATGGGGTGCTTCCCACCTGCCTATTGCTCAAAATGTATTTCTCCATGATGGAACAGTGTATTTCTAAGCTGCACGTGTGAAGTTTGAAGCACCTCCTGGAATCTTGCTGCCACCACCATTCCCTATTGGTTTGCCGGTAATTCTCTTTAGGACAATCCTAATCAGTTAAGCTGCCAGGCTGGGTGAAGGGATAAATGCACTGCTGTATTATATAGATGTATGGAGAGACCCGGCCTGCCTTCACTGCACTAATACTGTAAACAAAGCTGGGTATGGCAATTATACAGTATTTTTGTTTTGTACTCCGCCACACAGGGAGCTTTCGGTGACTCATGCGGATTGCTTTCACATTGCAGCCTCCACAGCCCCCCTTCCTCCATTTTAGGAATGGTAGAGTAAACCTCACCAGGCGTCTTCTGCTGGCGCCCCCATGCCGAGTATTGTATTGCTTGTATTTCTTCCTTAATCTCCATCGCTCCAGTACTGACACCCAGAACTGGATTTCCTTTTCCACCAATGTCACCCTGAGCTGATTTTCCTCCCTCATATAATTATTGGGAAACCCCCTTCTACCCTCTACTGGTTATCCTTCCTGGAATAATCAGGAACCACCACTATTATCCATTGCTGATTTCCTCCGTTGAATCAATGACAAATACACATGCCACCTATTACTCATGATGTGCTTGCATTCATTATGGCAAAAATGACTCTGCTGTATTGTCCTGAATGGCTAAAGGTAATAATTTCATTTCCATTATAGCCATTATTTTATTGGTCTCAAATGGGAATCCCACCTTTTCATAATCTCATAGTATCACTTTTATTATGATGCAATTTAACCTACTCTAAGCTAATATTCAGTTAGTCTATTTTTTATTTGTTTGAGTTAGGAAATATTAGCTTTCAAAGTGCTCTTTCTTGTGTTTAAAACTGAAAAGTCTCTATGATTGTTTGGGTAACCCTGCAGAAAAAAAGACACTGACTTTAAGGTGTAAATGTTGGTGTTATTGTGATATTTATGACTTATTTTTCTAATTAGATTGTATCAATCTTCGATTCTGGCTTGCAAACTCCTAGATGGTTGTTAAAGGGATACTGTCATGGGAAAAAAAAAAATTTCCGTTTCAAAATGCATCAGTTAATAGTGCTGCTAGAAACAGAATTCTGCTCCAGCAGACTTTTGCACTTAAATCCATTTCTCAAAAGAGCAAAAATTTTTTTTTATATTTAATTTTTAAATCTGACACGGGGGTATATTGTCAGTTTCCCAGCTGCCTGAAGTCATGTGACTTGTGCTCTGATAAAGATCAGTCACTCTTTACTGCTGTACTTCAAGTTGGAGTGAAATCAACCCCTCCCTTTCCCCCCAGCAGCCTAACAACTGAACAATGGGAAGGTAACCAGATAACAGCTCCTTAACACAAGATAACAGCTGCCTGGTAGATCTAAGAAGAGCACTCAATAGTAAAACTGCGTCTCATTGCGTTACATTCAGTTACATTGAGTAGGGGAAACAGCAGCCTGCCAGAAAGCAGTTCCATCCTAAAGTGCTGTCTCTTTCTGAAAGCACATGAGCAGGCAAAATGACCTGAGATGGCTGCCTACAAACCAATATTACAACTTAAAAAAAAAAAACACTTGTTGGTTCAGCAATACATATAAAAATCATGACGGAATCCGTTTAAGGATTCTGCCCTAGCAAGTACTGTAGATTGCACTTTATATTCCAAGCCTGATAGCTATACAAAAAAATAAAGATCATTAAAAAAAAGAATGACTAATTGTAAATTGACTACTGTATACTGTAATTAAAGTTAATTTTAAGGCAAACTATCATTTACAATTGTCTGTGTTTAGCAGATTCTATAGTCGTAAATGTTTAGAGCACAAAGGGCTCAACAAAAACTTTGCAGATGCATTCTGGGTATTTTTAACAGAATAAGAAGTATTTTTTAGAATGCTGAAAATAGTTCCCTTGGAAGTATCTACAAACTACTACAATTCTAATCCTTTACAAGGCCAGATATCCAGTTCCGTGTGGTGTTTGTTGTTTTGAAATGCTGAATGGAAGATAGTACACTGATCCTAATAACAATGTCTGTAGCACTACTGTGAAGGTAAAGCTATTACTCCTTGTTATTTAAAAAAATAAAATATCAGGCCTAATGAAATAACTCCATATGTAATAAATTATGCTAATCTGGTCACTGATGTGGGATTCAGAGAAGAGGAATGAGGGTGGTTGGTGACCCCCTCCGCAGTATTATACTGTCAACCATGAAGACCTTTTGTGAGTACTTCATTTTTAAATTTGTTTAAAAGGGTTTCAATTAGAAATATGGTTTATTTGGCAAGGATTATCAGTTTACAGGTACTTCTAAAGGTAAACTTCCCTTTTAGACTGTTTTATTCAAGTAGCTCTGAAATAGGATGTAGGCAGAACTGGAGCCAGTCTGGTAATTTCTAATTTCCACACTCTATTAGGGTACAGACACACAGTGCTATTTGGGGGAGATTAGTCGCCTGGCGACAAATCGCTTCTTCCTCGGGCGACTAATCTCCCAGAACTGCCTCTGCACTGGCTAGAATCTAAATCACTGGCAGGATGATACTCCAAAGTCGCCTGAAGTTTCCATGTGAAGTAATTTCAGGCGACTTTGGTAAACAAAATGCTCTGGGTGTCACTGGGTGTCAGTTTCCATTATACATTTATTAACAAGTTTTATGTAAAAACAATTGCTATTGAAATCGGCATTTGCTTAACTCCTGTTTGTTACTTTTTAAACAAGGTTGCAAAGGTCTTATTTCCTAAGCAAAGACAGGTGTGTTAAAGGGGTTGTTCAGTTCAGTTGTTTTCAGATTGTTCACCAGAAATAAAGACTTTTTAAAATTACTTTGAATTATTTATTTTTTTTACAGTTTTTCCAGTTTAAATTTGAATGTTGGTGTCTCTGGTGTTTGAGTCTGGCAGCTCAGTAATTCAGGTACAGATTCTGAACTGTTACACTTTTGCAACATTTAGTTTAGTTTTCAGCAGCATCTCTGGAGTATTAGGAACTATTGTATCAATTCTAACAGCTGCTTTTAATGAAACCCAGAGATTCTGTTCAGCAGGGTCAAAGAAAAGAAATGTATCCATTAAATGTATCAATTTAGATACAGGTCGGCGACCCCCCCCTCCCAGAGATACTTTAGAAGGTGACAAATTACACTTTACACTTCAATGTTAGAAAAACTGTGATATAGAAAGTAATTGGAAAATGTAGTTATTTCTGGTGATCTATCTGAAAATAACTAGTTGTTTGAAGGTGAAAAACCCCTTTAATCAGCTAGCTTGAGACACCAGAGCTGAGAATAGAAAGGGACAAACTCTGCTTTCAATAACAATACATGTACAAATAACACAATAGAAAAATATAATTAATGTACTGTATATTGCAAAATTCCTTAGAAATATGTTTTCTTTTAATAGGCAACAAAATATTTTTTGGGTAGACATTCCCTTTAATCAAGATGATAAAAGTAGTCTTTGCATTTACATGTTTCTTTTTAGTAGTTTTAGTGATTGTACCCACTGGTATTTTTGGGTAATAATCATATTGATATATGTCCATATGTGCAGCTGAGTATACAGTAAATTCAGGCTTTTGTTTTCAGAATTTGCAGGCAATAGCGCATCCAAAAACTGTTCCCATGCTATGGTTCAAATGGAATGTTCCAGTATATCTGACCAAGGACATTTTCTTGTTGCCATGAAAGATCTTACTGGTATGGTGGCCATTGAACTACTACTTTATGTATTTAATAATAAAATGCACAATAGTCACCTACTCAGAGAGGTCGAAGAAAATCACCAGCAGCACGGTGTATAAGCCGTGATAGTGCTCGAAAAAGAATTTATCTACTCAGAGAGGTGTGATGGATATATTTTGTATGTCCATACGTATGCACATGCTGTTTATAAAGTAACATTAGTACAAATGTAAGAAACTGAAATCATCATTTATTTTATAATTTCACTTTTCAAAAACGATTGTATTACAATAGCGCAATTGAAATGAAGCGTTTGTCTTTGTAATTTTCTGTATGAGATAATTAATTGGGGTCAATGTAGTAAATTCCATTGGCATAAAAGTGAGAGGGTAATGTGAAGGAGATGGGAACAATAAATACTACTTTGTACATTGATGCTTTTGTTATAATGATTAGGATTATAAATGTGCAAAAATAAAGTGGTAGAAACACAGAAATACCTCTGGCAGGTACAGAGTGTTTTGATTAAGTTGAGTGCCATAGGTTTTAATTGATAACTTGCCTTGTTTGCGTTTTTCCCTTGCACATGCATGTACTTGAGGTTGTCATTTATATATTGATTTATGTCGCTGCTCGTTTATTTCAATGTCCTTTTTTTTTTTTAATGTTGTTAACACGTCTAAATGATCTATTCCGCTCATGAGGCAATGATACAGTGCCAAGTCAGTTTCCAGCCCCACCAACCTCTAAACAAGGACATACAGAAGGAATATGGAACATAATCCATAACTACGTGATGTTTTTAACCAAGTATAGTAAAATCACAACATTTTTCTCTGCTTGAATGAAGTACCTTTACAATTCTCTTCAACCCACCTACATTCATGACAATCATGAATCAAGGTTTTGTTATACTTTCAGTCTAGCCTATGTTTTGTTTTTTTTTTTAAATCGGGGCTAGAACATATGTATTGTGGGAAACGTTTTTTAAATGCACAAAAGGTTTTCCGACACTTAAGGGTGAGGTTCATAGTAATATGTCTTCTGACTCTTGTTAAACTGAGATGATGATCCTGCATTAAAATTCTCCCCCAGGGAATAGACAGTGTGATGATTAGATTACATACATCCGTCTAAAGTTTAAACAGAAGCGTACTTTCTAAAATGTCTGTAAAATGGTGTGTAAACGTGCCAGATATATATATATATATATATATATATATATATAAATATATATATAGACAAATGCAAGAGGTCCTCTGCACTCAACCCATTATCAATATATTTAAGACATTGAGACATTCTGTGCATACAGCTACTAAAAAATACCTTACCCTTTAAACTGTAGAGTTTAGTATCAAAATAGCCTTTGATATTATGTCTGTCCGAAAAATCATCCAAACCCCTCTTAAAAGCATCAACAGAATGAGCCATCACAACATCACCCGGCAGGGCATTCCACAACCTCACCGTCCTGACTGTGAAGAACCACCTACGCTGCTTCAAATGAAAGTCCTTTTCTTCTAGTCTGAAGGGGTGGCCTCTGGTGCGGTGATCCTCTTTATGGGTAAAAAGGTCCCCTGATATTTATCTATAATGTCCTCGAATATATTTGTAAAGTGTAATCATGTCCCCTCGCAAGCGCCTTTTTTCCAGAGAAAACAACCCCAACCTGGACAGTCTCCCCTCATAATTTAAGTCTTCCATCCCTCTAACCAGTTTAGTTGCACGTCTCTGCACTCTCTCCAGCTCATTTACATCCCTCCTAAGGACTGGAGTCCAAAACTGCACTGCATACTCCAGATGAGGCCTTACTAGGGATCTATAAAGAGGTATAATTATGTTTTCATCCCTTGAGTTTATGCCCTTTTTATGCAAGACAGAACTTTATTTGCTTTAGTAGCTACAGAATGACACTGCCCAGAATTAGACAACTTGTTATCTATAAAAACCCCAAGATCCTTCTCACTTAAGGAAACTCCCAGCACACTGCCATTTAGTGTATAACTTGCATTTATATTATTTTTGCCAAAGTGCATAACCTTGCATTTATCAACATTGAACCTCATTTTCCAGATTGCTGCCCAGTTTCCCAACTTAGACAAATCACTCTGCAAAGTGGCAGCATCCTACAAGGAACCTATAGCTCTGCACAATTTAGTATCATCTGCAAAAATAGAAACCGTACTTTCAATGCCCACATCCAGGTCATTAATAAACAAGTTGAAAAGCAAGGGACCCAGTATAGAGCCCTGCGGTACCCCACTAACAACACTGGTCCAATTAGATAATGTTCCATTTACCACTACTCTTTGTAGTCTATCTTTTAGCCAGTTCTCTATCCAGGTGCAAATGCTATGTTCAAGGCCAACATTCCTTAATTTAACCAGTAACCTTCTGTGTGGCACTGTATCGAATGCTTTAGCAAAGTCTAAGTAAATCACATCCACTGCCATCCCAGAATCGAGGTCCCAGCTTACCTTCTCATAAAAAGAAATTAAGTTAGTCTGGCAAGATCTATTACGCATAAAACCATGCTGGCACAAACTCATAGTATTGTTATTTGCTATGAAGTCCAGTATCCTATCCTTAATTAATCCTTCAAAAAGCTTTCCTACCACCGACATCAGACTAACTGGCCTATAGTTTTGAGGCTGAGAATGGGATCCCTTTTTGAATAGCGGCACCACATCAGCAATTCGCCAGTCTCTCGGCACCATGCCATATGACTGGGAACACCCCAAGGGGCTGCAGTAAAGTGGAATTACATTGCAAGTTAAATTACAGCATTAAATGCGTACACCTTTTTTTCATATTAATAGAGGTGGAAATAAATACTTATGGTCATGATGTTACATTCAGTTTAATCTGTATTGTACTTTCCTTTCCTTTGAAAGCAGAAGTGAGACACCAGTGCATGCAGTCTTTGGCTGCTTTGAGCATGCAACATAAGATATTCCTAACTGCATTGTTAAATAATATGGGTATATGGGTGTCTTTTTTTTATCTAGAAATAGGAAATTAACTAGTCACACTACAACTGAATACTTCACATATGGCATTGATAGTTATAAGCAACCAGAATGGGGTTCAGCACTTGAATTAATTAATCACTGTACAGGTATTGGGCCTGTTATCCAGAAAGCTTAGGACCTGATGTTTTCCGGATAATGGATCTTTCTGTAATTTGGATGTAATTTGGATCTTTCTGTAATTTGGATGTTCATACCTTAAGTCTACTAGAAGGATTCATTATATCTTAGTTGGGAACAAGTACAAGGCAGCATTTTAATATTACAGAGAAAAATGAATACATTTTTAACGATTTGGATTAAATGGAGTTTATGGGAGACAACCTTTCAATAATTCGTAGCTTTCTGGATAACAGGTTTCCAGATAACGGATCCCATACCTGTATTTTGGTACACCACATCAAAACTAGGCTGCAGTGTTCAGCAATAGCACACACATCACACAATAAGATTGCAACTTAGGGTTCTTTCAATTTATTCACAACCAGTTAAATCACCACAGATCAATGTTTTGGGGAGAAGGCAAACTCCTTCTATAACAACCTGTTACTTCTAAAACATTTAGCTGTGGTTTCTTTCCAGACTGTGAGTAAATTGGTTAAATCCTGACTGTGAGTAACTTGGTTAAATGTCTCACCATGCTGTGTGCTGTATCAGCTTTGCAAGTTGTGTTGTTTGCTATAACATAAGTAAGTGACAATTTCAATAATTTGTGTTTGAATACTAAGGGGCCGATTTACAAAATTCACGTGAAATGATCGAAGTTCGATCGAATATTGATTGTACGAATTTTTCGTAAAATCGTATATTCTAATTTGGCCTCTTCGATCATCGAATACCGAATTATCGAATAGATCAAATGATCGGATATTCGATCATTCGATGATCGAAGGATTCAAAATTTTTAAATTGTTTGACTACCTACTTCGGCAGATTGAACCTACTGAATTGTAATAAAAGCCTATGCAAACCCCCCATAGGCTTCTGAGACTAAGTCCTGCTCGAATACCATTCGTACGTACGATCGAACGAACGAATTGTACAAATTTTTCGGATGCTCGAAGGAAATTTTACGATTTTTTTCGTAAAATCAAACGATCGGTATCCGATCATATGAATTCATCGAGAAATCGAATATTGAGCAAAATGATAGCCTAAAACAATTCGATGGTCAAATGCTTATCGAATTTCGAGTAATCGAATTTTTGGGGAATAATAGTAAATTTGCCCCTAAGTTAAAGGTGAAAATGAAAATTTGATATAAGGTTCAGCATTCTGAAATAAGAAACTTTCAAAATACAATCAATTAAATAGTCTGCATTGTTTTTGAAATAATCAAGTTTATCTTCATTATCCCTCTCTCAGCATCTGTTTTTCTCAGAGCTCACTCAAATAACTGATACCAGTACAAACAAAATCTAACATAAAAATGCCTTTTGTATAAATTCCGCGTGTAGAGAGACATGATGTCCGGTGATTTTAATAGAGTGAGCTTTAATACATCTTGTAGGCAAAAGGAACCCCACCTATAAGATATATTGGATCTAACTGTCAATGAATATCTGACACTCAACTGCTGCATGAAGAGAAACACATTCTGAGAGAGGGATAGTGACGAAAACCAGAGGTGTTTTTTGTAATGGGTCTCTTATTTGGATTAAGGTGATGCTGCATTGGTGAATATTTTGTCAAAGAATTTTCTTGGAGATAAAGGGAATCCAGCAGTGTCTCGATAGTCAAATGCTTATCGAATTGCGAATTTGGTCGAGCAAATTTCCGGGAATAATAGTAAATTTGCCCCTTCAATCATACAGGCAAGCTTGGTGCAAAGACTTCATAAAATGGCTTTGGTGTGTTTGCTTACATATAATTATATGCCATGAGGCAATGTTCTGCATCAAGCAGAGACAGAATGAATGTAGCTCACACCCTGGGACTTAAGCAGTGTTTAAAAATTAGAGTAGATTACTGGGATATAAAGAGTGCTAAACCTTAAAACCTTTGGATACCTTCACACTGCTTAGTCAGTCCCAGTAGCTACAATATATTGCCATAGCTACAACAGAAGGTATATAAAACAATCAAGACTTCTCTTTCACCCTAATCTGCTATGGATTGTGGTCACATGACATAAATACCACTTTTTTGCCCTTTGGCATGCTTTTAAAGCTTTGAATGGCAGCTTTGAAGTTGCCTCTGTCTATCACGTGAATAAGATATTTTTAATTATTCATAATACTTTGTCTTTCCAAATTATATTTTCCTTTTTATATTTTTATTTGAAGCAGAGGTTGGGAATTTTTTTTTCTCTTTTGCAGAAACATTGCAGAAAATATATTAATCTGTTAAAAAGCTGAGCCAAGCTCCTGAATATTAAAATGTAAAACTCACATGGGAAAATGGTCAGTTGTATTTAAAAAAAAATATATATATATATAACTGATTCATGTTAATTTATATATTAATATTTATATATATTAACGCATAAAGATAAAAAATGAGATTTCACAATGTACACCTTTATTTCATGCTAATAATGTACCAGCAGCCCAAATTTCTGTCTGGTTGAGGATTATAAATGTGATACCTAAAAAGCACTATTCTTTCAGCCTATTGTTTAGATGTGGCGCAGTCTGTCTCATGTTCAAAGGGAAATCTGTTTCTCATGTCACTTCCAATCAGTGAGCACTGCCTCTCAATTCAAATAGCTCAAACACATAAAACTTAACTTAAAGGATGCATACAGTTAAGATAATGGTTATGTGGTGCACACCAATACCCCTTTCATGTTGTTGTTATATACCTAGCATACATTATTCTTTTAAAACTTTCCACTTACCTTGCACATTCCCATGAACAGCAGTAATACTTGGCATGAAGTAACATTCAGGAAATTGTAAGAAGTGTGGCATTTGCCAAAATCTCTAGGTGCCACTTTGTATGCCTAGGAGAAACAGGGAACCGTTTGTAATAAAAAAAAAGTTTAGGCACAGTTTTGTAATAGTTCTCACTACATATAAAAGACTTACATAAAACATTATAATACACCAAAGCCGTGAATGTCCTGTAAATTACTTCGACCATCGAATGATCAAATAGATTTGTATTCGAATCATTCGAATCGATCAAATTTTTTTAAATTCGATCGTCGAAGTACTCAAAAATTCAATTAGAATCTTTTTGAAAATTTCTAATCATTCATGTGAATTTGATAAATCTGTCCCTTAATGTACATTCATATGTTTAAATGCATTTTTTAGTGTTAGTATCACTTTAAGAATTTACAACCATTAAATCCATAGGCACACCATGCAAAGGCAGCGCTGTGCTTACAGGGCTCGCCTGCACCAGACCATGTTGCACCTTTAATGGAATTTAGAAAGTCAGGTAGCTGGGTTGGTGGGTAGCACTTTGCAGCACTGGGGTCCTGAGTTTGACTCCAGTATATGCAATGAGTTTTATGTTCTCGCTCAATGGGGTAAATTTATCAAAGAGTGAAGTTCTGCCACTGGAGTGAAATTCTGCAGCTCTCAATTCATTTCTATGGGATTTTGAAAGGCGTTTTTATCAATGGGTGAAGTGAAGTTTCACCCTTTGATAAATATGCCTTCAAAAATCTGCTCTATTTGCGTGTGGATTTTGGCTTAGAAATGCATAGATGGGGTGGCTGGCAGTCAGTTTGACTTTTCTCTGTGTGCCACTAGCCTTAATCATATGGATACATTGGATATGAGAAATCTTCAGATTTGTCCCAAAGAAGCAACTAGATCAAAGCACTCATGAATTACTTAGTGGAGACCCTTTAACCATTACTAATACAAATACTAAGAGCTTGGAGCAGCAAAAAGAGATATGTAACTTACATCAGTAATAACAGTTGCCCAGTATTGCCTACTATAGCCTGAAAGTATATTGTGAGATCTGTGGCTAGATCTGTGAATAATGTTGGCATTTGCTATGGTTAAACGTTAAAGCCTTTCATGCAGCTGACCAATGATTTAATGTAGTTGTCATATTTTACTTTGAACTTACTGTAACATTTGTGCCGCATAAAAAGGTATTAAAATGAGAATAACGATTACATGTTCTGTTCTGCTGTAAGACACGTCATTTGAGGTCATGGGAAATTTGGCTTTGAAAGCTCAAACTGTTTTTCTCACCAAAACTTTATGTATCCATAATTTAAATGTCATGCTCTATATTATTTGGGAAAATGTTTGCAAAGACTCCACTTAGTTTTATTTCTTTAGATTTGCTTTTAAAGGGATATTTATGGTTTAATAAACATTTATGTTTGTAAATTCTAACTGGAGCAAGCAAGACCACTAGCATTTTACTTGCAATTATTGTTATAGCTCCCAGAATCAACATAAAGATGCAAGGGTCAGTGAAAGAAATTAAGAACACAGTATACAAAAATAAATTGGGCATATTCTATTCAACAAATCAGGTGCAATTTATAAAGTGACATTCAGAGCTGCAATATTTTTTCCCTGACAAATCATTATATTTTTGTAATCTATATGCCATGCTCTGTAAGTTTTGGATATTTATCTAATGTGCATTAAAATTGATATTTATGGCTTAGTAAAACAATTATTTTACATTTAAGCTCAAACTAGAGAATTAAAAAGGATTTTCAGCAGCTCAATGAATTTTCTCGTTTTATCAAACTTTCCTGACAATCGGGAATTTTTTTATCAAATGTATTATGAGTCATCAATACTAATGCAATTTCTTCAGAATAGGTTAAACTGCATTGAGCAGTTGAACACAGATTAGTGCAAAGCTCTAACTCCTATTTCCCAATGAAAATCATATGTGGGGGAGAAAGGATTTTTTGATTTTCAAGAACAATTTATTCCAGTGCTGAAAATGAATTGTTAAATCTATTTTACTGAGTGGTAACTGTCATCACTGCTCTGTAAAATGTACTTATCATTAATAGGTAAAATCAACTGCTGAAATTGTCACTAGCTAAGAGTATCAATCTTGTATTCATATCTAAACTATTTCTGAACACTACTCTAAATAAAAAAACAGAACCTAAATATCGTAGGCGGTGTTAAAAGAGAACTAAAGTTTAAAGAACTAGGATAGCAAAAGGCAACCACAGCCCTATTCTCCTAGTAACTCTCTCATTTTCTTTTTCTATTGATTGCAAGCATATGCTCTGTGCTGCTGTTATTTACCTGAGCTTAGGGATCACCTCACAATATACTGCATATATAAAATATAAAAAGCTAAGGCTAAACAGAAATTAATTCAGATACTCAGAAACCAGTGCAATTTAGTAATCAGCCCTGTAGCATCCGCTTCTATGACAGGCAAACCTCCCTTTCTGCTTGGTGATTTGCAGAGACCCTTAAGCTTAGCTTTTTCACAGCTGCTTAGACCACACTGAGCATGTGCAGTATCACTGACACTCCTACCAAAATCCATGATGGTGACCCCCTGAGCTCAAATGTACAGGCTTGAATCATTACTGTTATAGAGATTATGAAAGTTTAGGCTGGTGCAATAAGCTCATTAAATAAAATATAGCATTTTTACCCATCTGTGTTTAGTTCTCCTTTAATGTTTTACCTGCCCTGTTATTACACATTCAAACTGCTGTGGCAACACTTTTATGCCAGTGCAAGTGGCACATAATGCTATCAAGTCATCCCTGTTCTGCTGAGCTGCCCCTGCAGGCCTGTTAATTATTTCTTTTCTCTGTCTATTTATATTTACTATCGTATGTGTATCCTAACTTGATCAATGCAAGTCATTTTCACAGACCCCCAACTCCACATATATCTACAGCACTTTCATGTATATTGCATCATTCGGTTTGTGTTGTCTTTATACAAATGGCCTGTAGAGGTCACTGTACATATGAGTTATTCTGTGCATACACTTTACCTTCTATACTGTTCAAAAGCAATAGAGTTCAAGTTACTGCTTTTGTGTAATGGCTGCATGAGCCTGCTAATAAAGCACTGTTATACCCTGCTCATTTTGGGCTATCAAAACACAACAGTTTGCCTTGGTTTTTCATAGAGTGCAGTTATGGGATTACTTTCAGTACATTGCATAATACAGATCCATTTATGTTTCTGATTGTCAATGGAAAGTGAATTTTCAGCATTGAAGCAAATTGTTAAATAGGGTTGAACAATCACCAGCATTTCTTTACTAGAAGACTTGTTTTTAATAAATTTGTATACGTATTCTGAGTAATGTTGATGTGTGATGTTTCATTTTATATTTACTGAAAACACAGAAAAGGGAGGAAGCTTAAAACCACACAATTGTAACAAACTGAAGCAAGACCACATCCTTGTTCCTTAAAAAGCCATATGTTTCAAGAAATTTCATTCATTAATATGTTAAAAACTACTAATGCTCTGTAAATAGCCATTATACTGACACTCATAAACATAATTGTTGCATTCATTTTTGACAGTAAGAAAGTCAACTGCTCTAATCCAGTTACAAATATAACAGAACATTTTTCTATAAAAATAAGGTCTGAAAGAAGCAATTCTAACATGGATTTGCTTTAATAACCAATGATTTGCAATGTACCACACATAATTACAATTATGAATAGATGTGATTATTGCTAGGTTTTAGCATACTCAATTATCTGTTTAATAACAGATTAGGTAAATTTGATGCATGTTCTTGGAATTTTTTAATAAAAGCTGTATAGTTAAATATAAGTAATTATATTGGAGGCTATAGAATGATCATTGAGGCAAAATAAATATTCCAATAAAACTGTTACAATTTCAAAGAAAAATGAAGACATCCAAATTAAAGTTGAATTTAGAGAATTGGAGATCTGGGAGAGAAGATCATAAGTAAGATGGAAGGTGGATTGACAGGTGCAAAATGGCATGAGTCAAAAAGTATAGATACTTTATAACATGGTAATATTGCCAGATTACCCACATTTTAATAAGTTTGGGGGGTTTAGCTTCTATAGTAGGGGTCCCCAACCTTTTTCAACTGTGAGCAACATTCAGATGTAAAAAGAGTTGGGGAGTTCCTGGGTGGTGCCAAATAAGGGCTTTGATTGGCTATTGGTAGCCCTTATGTGGACTGACTGGTTCTGCTGGGCAGTACACCTGGTTTTTATATAACCAAAACTTGCCTCCAAGCCTGGAATTCAAAAATAAGCACCTGCTTTGAGGCCACTGGGAGCAACATCCAAGGGGTTGAGGAGCAACATGTTACTCACGAGCTACTGGTTGGGGAGCATTGTTCTATAGGATGCAGGAAGTTCTAACCTCATCATGATGGTGTAGTTTTACTCCCAACATTTGTTTCTTTACCTTGAAAACGGTCATCCATAAACTACAGTTCTAGCAATACTAAGCACTACTAAGTACTTTTTAGATTTGCTAAGAGAATAAGGGCAGTTGATGAGAGTGCTTCTTTCATTCACCCGTTGAATGATGATACGTTTGAATGCAGTTTCTTGCCAACCATATTTGCAAAAAAAAAAAAGAATTACCTCAAAAAAATGACCAGAAAATGTATGAAGTGTTATGGAACACATACTAAAGATTGCATGTATAAATCACCTTCTCTGTGTATTGAAGGAGTTAAGGTAAAATAATCCTTTCCTGACTATTATTAAGGTCAGTCTAATCCTATCTTGGCATTTGCTTGGAAACACACTACTCTTTTAATGTTTACTTTACAAAATGATTCACAGAAATAAAGGTAGTACAGGTATTGGATTCATTATACAGAAACCCATTATCCAGAATTACAGAAAGGCTGTATTCCATTATAAAAAAATAATCAGAATTAAAAAAAATTATTTCCTTTTTCTCTGTAATAATAAAACAGTACCTTGTACTTGATCCCAACTAAGATGTAATCAATCCTTACTGGAAACAGAACCAACCTAGTGGCTTTATTTAATGTTTACATGATTTTCTATTAGAGTTAAGGTATGGTGATTCAAATTATTGAAAGACCTGTTATCTGGAAAACCTCAGGTCCTCAGCATTCTGGATAACAGGTCCCATATTTGTACTGTAAGTATTATATTGCTTTCTGGTGGTTTTTCTTTTAACAACTTTTTTGATATTGATTTTTAATATTTTTTACAGGTAATCCAGGATTATGCAACTTTGAAACTGAATACATCAGCTCTAGATGTTGATATTTTTCAAGAAAAAAAGACTTTTCATCTGACAGTTAAGGTCGTTTCACTGAGCTGAAACTGAGTTCATCCCCATAAAGCCGTTTAAAAGACAGTATATATATATATATATATTTATTTATATATACTGTATACCTTGAACACCAGCAGGACTTGCTTTTTTACTTCAGATGCCTAAGAACAGTAAGGTAGCAAAGAGAGGGCTGGATGATGATTTTGTGGAATCTGTTAAAGATTTACTTTCCAATGAGGATTCAGGGGATGAAAACTTTAAGAAGAGTTCGCTGGTAGTCCATAATCATTTAGATAAGGACAGAGATATTGAAGACGGTTCTGATATTGACGATGAAAGACCAGCATGGAACAGCAAACTGCAGTACATACTTGCTCAGGTTGGATTTTCAGTTGGCTTGGGCAATGTATGGCGCTTTCCCTATTTGTGCCAGAAAAATGGTGGAGGTAAGAATGAACGTAATTGCACTTTTAAAAATGTTGCAGGAAGTAAATTGCCTTCAAAGTATTTCTTTAATTTCACTTTTTGAAGACCAGTAGTTTGACAAATGGGTCAGAGAATGTGTTAAAATTATTGGTGCTGTACAGGAAAAGTCTTGAATGGGAGGGGTTAATATGGGATGATGAAACGTAATTTGGTTGGATGACAACTGTAGTTCTCCTTTAATATATTAATTATACAGAATTACTAACACAGTTTTATTTTTCATCAGGTGCTTACCTAGTGCCATACTTAATCCTTCTTCTGATAATTGGAATTCCAGTCTTTTTCTTGGAGCTGTCAGTGGGGCAGAGAATAAGGCGGGGAAGTATTGGGGTCTGGAACTATATTAACCCTAAAATGGGTGGAATTGGATTTTCAAGCTGCATTGTAAGTGATTAGCTACAATATGCATGTTATTTTTTTTTACTGTAAATTTGGTGCAATTAAACTGTTTTTGTAACAAATTATGGACAAGTTTTAATTCAATGAGAAAGCTGTGGTTTATCTATTGAAATGAAAAGTTTTCTGTCAGCACCCATAACCTTCTTAATTCTCCAAATTTGGTGCACGTCCACGGTTTTCACCACCAATCCGTTTAGAATCAATCTTTATGTTTTTCAGACAGCACCAATCCAGGATTAATTTGATAAAATGCCTTTATTGAGACATGGGCTCTGACCCAGTACACTGGCTATCTATTTCTATTGAAACAGCATCTGGCGCTAAGACCTAGGGTCACTGTTGCTCTAATCAAGCACAAAACATCCATGATCAGTTCCCATTTAGCTATTTGCAGAGGTGAAGATGACACTTTTAAAGCAGTACTGCTTTCTGTTCAAAATGTAGTCCTTAAATGCCAACAATGCCTCCAATTTTTTACATTTGCATTCTTCAAACAGAAATATTAAGAAGCAAATGTGTACTATAATGTTTTCTTTTTCACCTTTCTATGAAGATTTCAATGCTAACTTTGCCTAGGCTGCCATTGGCTCAAAGGCTGTCTGGCTCAGCTTTCTGTAATACTTCCCATAATGTTCCTTTTGTGTTATAGATCCCTTACAAAGAAATGAGCAAGAAGCAGGGACATAGTTACATGGTTAATTATGGATTATATATATGTGTGTATCAAAGCTGCATATCTATAAATACACATATATTATACTGAACTGTAGATCTTTTGATCCCTGTAGCCTTGGATATGCTTGTCCGGCAAAATCATCCAAGCCACTTTTAAAGGCATGAATAGCATCTGGTATCGCAACATCACCAACCTCACTAACCTCACTGCCCTCCCCACGAAGAACCATCTTTGCTACTTTTAAGCTATCTAAAGGTCCTTGGAAGCTTTGCAAGCTGAAACAGTAAATACATGGAAAAAATCCACACAGTATGGACAACAGTCCATAACACATTTCCTTCAGTTTCTGTACATGAAATGATCAAACATATTTTTATGTTATCATTACTCTAGTGGTTATATGTTTATATAAAGAGTGTTGTATTGCGAACAATAAACTTGATTTTGATTTTTTTTTGCAGGTTTGCCTATTTGTGGCACTATACTACAACGTCATTATTGGGTGGAGTATGTTTTATTTCTCCCAATCCTTTCAGCACCCTCTGCCTTGGGATCAGTGCCCTTTGGTGAAAAATGCTTCAAACACTTGTAAGACAATTTGTGTGAAATTATTATGCATGGTATACTGTATACATATATTTGTCAGATGCTGAAACTTTTTAGAAATATCTTTGCTGTATAACATTTAAGGATACTACTAAATATTAATTGTTTATATCAGTGTCATATTACATATAATATAATGATGTTTCATGATATGTGCCATACTGGCTACTTATGTAATGGTGGAAATACTGTATGATCAGGTCACATATGTATTATTCCATTGATTTTTATCTAAAATACCTTTCAGTTGTGGAACCTGAATGTGAAAAAAGCTCTGCCACTACCTATTACTGGTACAGAGAAGCGCTGAATATTTCAAACTCAATCGCAGAAGGGGGAGGGCTAAACTGGAAGATGACCGTTTGCTTGCTCGCTGCTTGGATTTTGGTCTGTCTTGCTATGATCAAGGGCATCCAGTCATCAGGAAAAGTGAGTATCATATCTATAAAGCTCTTACCTTTGCCTTGTTTCTACTCAATTTATATCACTGATACATCAATATATGTCTATTGAGTATCAGCACCAGAACATAACTTGACTTGAGTCTGAAAAATTACTTCATGGTCCTGTAAGAAATATATAGAACCTATCTTGGCTTCATTTAACCAAGCAAGAAAATCAGTTTATCTTGAGCTCAACCCATGTTTCAAATGTATTTTATTTGTCTGGTGCACATGTTCAGTATTGCAGGGATTTATTATTTAATATGTTAATAGATATTAGATTAAAATATATAAAATGTATTAATTATCAGCAGCAGCAATTTTTCTAAATCAGCTTCGTGTTACAAGTATGGGATCTGTTATCTGGAAAACTTTTGTCCAGAAAGCTACAAATTATGGAAAAACTTTCTCCCATAGGCTTCATGTTATCTAAATAATTCTCTCCAATAATAAAGCAGTACTCTGTACTTGATCCCAAATACAATATATTTAATCCTTACTGAAAGCAAAACCAACCTATTGGGTTTATTTAATGTACATGATCTTCTAGTAGATTTATGGTACGAAGAGCCAAATTATTGAAACATCTGTTATTTGGAAACCCCAGATCCAGAACATTCTGGATAACAGGTCCCATACCTGTACCAGCAAGTTGTGGCTGAAATATTCTGGTTTGTTTTGGCAGAGGGTAAATTTTATTTAATTCCAGGTTGTCTACTATTCTATTGTAAGTATTGGTGTATTGATCACATTTTTGTAAAACAACATATAATCTCTTTTTTTTAGGTGATGTACTTCAGTTCTCTGTTCCCGTATGTGGTGCTAACTTGTTTTCTTGTGCGGGCCCTGCTTTTAAATGGATCAGTAGATGGAATTCGACACATGTTTACACCAAAGGTGAGTAATCATTAATCAGTACATTATTCAGTGAACAAATGTAGGATATTTAAACATGCTTTGCTGGGTTACTAAACAAAACTGAGATATTTCACTCTTGTGAGGCACAAAAAGCAGCATCAACATTCAGTTCTCAACATTAAAGGAAAACTATACCCCCCAAACATTGTAGGTCTCTATAGAAAGATATTGCCTAAAACAACTTATATGTAAAACCTTGTTTTATGTAAATAAACCATTTTCATAATAATATACTTTTTTAGTAGTAATATACTTTTTTAATGTGCCATTGGGTAATCCTAAATAGAAAATTGACATTTTAAAAAATAAGGACAGCCTCCTGGGATCCTAGGATCCAACGGTGGTTGCTCAAGTATTTATTTTGGGGGTATAGTTTTCCTTTAATTCAACATTATGTGCTGCTAAAGTAGCCTTCTTTAATGTAATATTACACAATGTTGTCACGCTTACAGGTACATATACCTACCTTCTGTAATATGCATATTTTCATATTTGGCACTAGTTTGTCAGGGATGAAATACAATCTATGACTGGTTTTTAAAGGCCACTATACCCTCACATTTTCCATTTTGCTAATAAAGGGAATACAGATACTAGTGTATGAACATGGGACATCAACATTTCCTTTTACATACAATGAGAGGTTAAATGTGGTAGTTTGAGGTGTTTTGGATTGCCAGAACACCCAAATCAGTGTGCCATAAACCAAGGTCAAGGTGTTTATATCCCAGCCAACTAATTAACATTTTTTTATATATATACTTATATATTTATATATGTCTTTTGGAATATAATGTCACTGTTTTAAATGAGATAATCATTCATATAAAAAGTCAGCAAAACAGGCCATGATTTGAAAACAGCAGGAAGATATACATTAACCTCAGCAAAACTATTTTACTATATTATATTATGGACTTAAGTAGTCTTTTCACTGATGTAATATAGAAGTTAGCGTATACCATACAATTAAGCAATAAGATTTCACTTCCCGCAAACAAGTTTGTGAAATATTTCCTTTTCCGAGAAACATTAAATGACCACGTAATATTATTGGTGCCGAGCGCAAGAGCATTAAATGAAAGCAGGAAGTAGAACACAGTATGCAGATTGCACCATAAAGACTCAAACTGAAGATAATGTTGCATATGTTAATCATTCCAATGCATGTTCTACCAGTTCCTGTACAAAGCTGTGGTGAGCCTTTGTAGCTAGAAAATGTGTTGCGCCCCATCTAGTGGTTAGTGTCAATAATGCTGATACGTAATTTGTGATAATAAGCATTAGTAATAGCATTTCACTTGCTGTAAAGGAAACTGAATACTATTATTATCTTTTATAGAGCCGAAAACATTTACAGAACTCTTTACAGTGAATGAGTCATCATTGACATTAGTTACTGCAAGAGTGGAGCTACCCTGCCTCAGGCACATACTTTGGGCCTAGTAATTCTACATGTATATAAGCTGATGCTTTTCTGCTTTTTATATGCCAACCGCAAATTCCAGCCTCCTTAGAGAATTCTGTGGGTTGTTGTTTTGAATAGCTGAAAGCATGCATTAACATAAAACAAAATCACATCTATCTGAATCTGTTTTCCATACAAATAGAGCAGCACAGAGTTCTGTTGTTAATAATGCAGAGGCGTGTATATCAGTTCAGGGAAAGCAATTTGCATCACATCTTAGGAACGAATCATGGGCTAAAATGGTCCATTGTGCCATTTTGGTAAATGCCGTAATGTCTCAAACTAGGATGTTCACAAAACACAAGTCACAGAACACTGCCTAATACAGCCCACAAGGGAACAGTGCAAAACAGCAAGATCGAGATAAGGAAATTACATTTAAAAGGCTAAAGAATCAAAGTCATAAAACATAATGACTACAGCACTAGAAGAACCAGATTGAGGTGTAGCATGGATATTCTGCATTTGCTTGAAAACAGTTTGCATTTTAACTATCAGCTTTTTGCTGCTTGTACATATGAATTTCTCTCATGAGAGCATCTCAGACATGCATTTTGCATAAACATTTCTTATTTGATCACAGTGGTAGTAGCAGTAATGATACTCAGTTTGGAGACCAAAGTACTGAGGGTGCTTGTGTATAAAGGGCTGCACTATGCAGGAAATATTATATTTATGGAAGGGTTTCATCAGAGCTTGAGATGGAACTAAAGGAACAGTTCAGTGTAAAAATAAAAACTGAGTAAATAGATAAGCTGTTTCTTTAAATAGTTAGTTAGACAAATATGTAATGTATAAAGTCTGGGGTTGACTGGATATCTAGCAGAACAGAACAGAACACTACTTCATGCTTTGCAGCTCTCTAACTCTGAGTTAGTCAGAGACTTAAAGGACATGTCAACCCAAAAAATGACTTTTTGCCTAGTAAAAGAAAACACAATTATAAGCATGTTTCCCAAATTGAAGTATTAAAAATTGTTGGGGTGCTTTAAAAGTTATTTGTAAATGCTATTGAAAGCAGCATTTGCATATTCCTGGTTTTCCAGTCTCCTCCAGCAAGACAGGTCTGTTAATCATTTTGCAATATATTAACAAAGGCACACTCACTTCACCACTTGGTTGCAAAAAGATTTAGATTCTTCTTTTATTCATTGTGAGACCACAGCAAACGTTTCGGGGGCAACATTGTGCACCTCGAATTTGTGATATAAATGATTTAAAAGAAAACAACAGTGGTGAGAAGTTATAATTAGTGAACACTTACAGGTTTGTTAATCGTCTGGCTTATTCAAAAGCCAGAGCCACCAGTACAGAGAATAGAAAGGGACAGACAAGCACTGCTTTCAATAGCAATACATGTACAAATAACTTCAAAACCATAGAAAATGTGTAATAAATATATATTGCAAAGTTGCTTAGAATCGTGTTTTCTTTTATTAGGCAAAACATTATTTTTGGGGTTGACATATCCTTCAAAGGACATAACTGTTTAGTGAGTTTATAACTGCCCCACAGAATGCAACTCATATTAAAAAGTAAAAGTGACCCATGTGCCCCCCTCAAGTCACTGATTGGTTACTGCCTGGTAACCAATCAGTGGAAAGCAAGTGAGTTGCAGAGCAGGAAGTGGTATCCAGGCTATTATTACACATCCAGTCACTCCAGCCTTTATACATTACATTTTTGTCTAACTATATTAGAAACATTTCTTATTTTGCACAGCTTATTTATTTACCCAGTTTTTATTTTTACACTGAACAATTGATTTAGAAAAGAATTGCCAGAGGCATTTATGAAGTAAACTATTAAAGCTCCATTCTTGGACTGAGGGACCTGAGAAATCTCTTACCAGCACAAAATAGGACAATAAAAGACCTGCTTTTTTAAAATCTATCATATATATTGGAACTAATTTTATTTCAGAAAAAAATTAAAAGTTGCTAGCAAGTTATGATATGTTTGTATATTTGTTTTCAGCTTGAAATAATGCTTGAACCCAAAGTCTGGCGAGAAGCTGCAACTCAGGTGTTTTTTGCGCTTGGCCTGGGATTCGGAGGAGTAATTGCATTTTCAAGCTACAACAAAAGGGACAACAACTGTCATTTTGATGCTGTCCTGGTGTCCTTTATTAACTTTTTCACATCTGTCCTGGCAACACTGGTGGTGTTTGCGGTGTTAGGATTCAAGGCAAATATTATGAACGAGCACTGCATTTCCAAGTAAGATGCTTATACTTCTTACTTTGTGTTAAGGGAAAGTACCCCACAAAGCCGCTGATGACTAATTTTTGCTCTGTTTCAGAAACACTGTCAAGATTGTAAAATACTTGGAATCTGGCAATCTCAGTTGGAGTAATGTCCCACATCATATAAATTTTTCAAGTATATCAACACAGGACTATAGCTTGGTCTACGACATATTTCAGAAAATAAAAGAAGAAGAATTTGACAGCCTTGGGCTGGACCCCTGTCAGATAGAAGATGAACTTGACAAGGTATCCTTTTTCACATTTTCTTAACTATAAATGAATGAGATTTGCCTGCTTGTGTCAACCATTTGGCTCTCTTTCTCTAAGTTAGCAAGACTGGTTGCAGTTTGTTCTCTGGTTGGTGCTACAGAACAAAGGGGGTGCATAATCACATCCCATAGTGCTCAGTTTAAAAGTAATGTCAGTGCAGCCTGCTCTTTGCATCTTTCACTGCATTGTTGCATCTTGCACTGCATTGTTAAAAAGCTGTTACTTAATTACCCCCATTCTGACAACCTCAATATTGGTTCATTTCTTTAAAATATGCAGTTGGTTTCGGGCTCTTACACACCGGTGTTTTTTCAAAGCACAAAAAACACATATATTGAGTTTAAACTAATTTTAATGAACTAAGTGCTTTTCTGTTATAAACAGAACCCTCTGTTCTATTGATAGCTGAATAGTAGCATGCTGCATCTAAACAAAAGCAATAAAATACATAAGGAATAAAATTGAACTCAGAACACTATGAGTACAACCAGGCAGAATATATTAGCAAATCTGTTTATTTGTGCGTAAACCTGCATTTAAATGTGTGTTAAATGCTGAGAGAAAAGCTTGTGAGATCGCTTAGAGTGTTGTTATTGTATAGATTCTTTTTCTGTGACAATCACAAATAAAGACATAGCTCATATTATTTCTACACCCAGATACTAACCAGTATAAGTGACTGGGAGTTCTGTGGTCTCAGGCACTGGAAGGAGGGGGCTCTCTGCATTTGCAGGGGCTAAAAGGAATGGGTGTTATCTCCATGAGTGAATTGAGGACTTAACATATTGGGGCAAATTAATTAAAGCGCAAAGCGTCTAATGGTAGTGCTAATTCACCAGCGTGACGTCAATTTACAACTTTGCCGATTTACTAACAGTGTCCCTGGCGAAAATTCGCTAGCAAAGTAGATAGACTTGTGCAACTTTGCACTCTTACACCAGGCGAAGTTGCGCACTGACGAAGGGATGTAACTACGCTAATTCACTAAGATGAACATTTTTCTGAATGTTACCTCTTACGCTAGACGTTACTTCGCCAGGTCAGACCTGGTGAAGTTCAATACAATAGCCTCTCTGAGTGCAAATTCGCATCTTAGTGAACTTGCGTAGCGCTGTCAAAAACTCGCCTGGCGAAGTGAGGTGAACGCCGGGAAAGCTGTCGCTAGTGCATTTTCGCGCTTTAGTAAATTTGCCCCATTGTCATTTATGTTTGTTCATCTTAATTAAAAATGTTCTTAAATTAAGAAAATGAAAGGGATTGAGTGGAATGTTTTGGATGCCAGGTTTTATGTTAAGTTTCATTAACACACCTTTATTTTCTATTCTTTGTTTAGTCAGTCCAAGGAACTGGGTTGGCTTTTATCGCTTTCACTGAAGCAATGACACATTTTCCCGCGTCTCCATTTTGGTCAGTGATGTTTTTTCTCATGTTAGTAAACTTGGGCCTTGGCAGTATGTTTGGAACCATTGAAGGCATTATAACTCCCATTGTTGATACATTTAAAGTACGGAAGGAACCCCTCACTGGTAAGCTGGTATTAAATACTTTGAATGCATTGTGTTGTATCTTAGGCCATAGGTTTTGTTTTGTGAGAACACACTTATTTAGCAGTTATTCAGCTGTTCGTAATATATAAGGACAGTTATGGGACCTGTTATCCAGAATGCTCAGGACCTGATAAGGAGTCCTTCTGTAATTTGGATCTTCATACCTTAAGTCTTCTAAAAATCATTTAAACATTAAATAAACCCAATAGGATTGTTTTACCTCCAATAAGGATTCATTATTTATTTGTTCGGATCAATTACAAGGTACTGTTTTATTATTCGGTCAGACTATTATTATTAGTCTGACCGAAGCGTAAGTTTCCCTAGGCGGAAATGAACGGTAGTGAAAGTTAGTGAATTATCCCCTAAGAGTGATGACCTTCCTATTTTCAGAGCCACCTGGATAACATTTCCAGATTACAGATCCTATACCTGTAGCTATACTTCTACAGTTAGATCATGTGTATACATTAACAGTAAGGCGTGTACCAAATTCATATTTGTTTGCCATGTGCCAAATCCTTCATAACTGAATAATGAGCTAAATATGATCTGTAATGATATATTCAGATTAAATCAAAATCCCCCCAACAATAATTTTAAAAACCATTATTACTTTCTGTTATCTAGGTCTTTAAAAGAACGTCACTTTTAAGGTTTATTTGGTACCCTGTAAACAAGATTTGACCCAATCCAAAATCAGATCCTGGATTTGGTGTTTCCTTCAAAGAAAAGCAACTACAGCAGATACTTGTTAATCCAGAAACAGATCCTGGATTCAGTGCTTCGTTTTTAATTCACAGCAATATGCTTTGTTAAATGCTTCTTTTTTCCCCTCTCTTTATTCCAGTTGGATGCTGCCTGCTTGCATTCTGCATTGGCCTACTTTTTGTACAGAGATCAGGAAATTACTTTGTTACTATGTTTGATGACTATTCTGCTACATTACCACTGCTGGTTGTGGTCATTTTAGAGAATGTTACAATTGCCTGGATATATGGCATAGACAAGTAAGTACTGGCAATTTCATTGTAATACTGTTGATAAGTGTATAAGGGTGAACCTGAATGCAGAACACTACGGAAATTATTATTGTTATTCGCCATCTCTGACCTGTTGAGGTCCTGTATAAGTCAGTGGGAGAGGCACTTATCTCAATTTGAAGTTTTCGTGGTCTGCGCTGGGTTTACCCTAAAATCCAACGTTAATCCAACGTTTTCTGTGTTTTTGGGCAAAAACCTGAAAAATTCTAGCAACTCGGTAGAATAGCCTGAAAAAAACGTGATATGGATTTTCACTTGATTTCTCTGCGATCTGATAAAATCGAGTTTTTCAATTAATAAATAAGCTAAAATTGGGCATGGGCGTTTGTCAGATAAATTTGGATTTTAGTAAATAACCCTCTTACTATATATTAGAGTATTAGTACTAATCTGTGAAGAACATTGGAAATACTATATTTGCATTTTACTGTCCCATATTGGTAGTTTTGTATGAAGGACCATGCCTTATTAACCAGCAAAAGAAATGTCAAATGACACTTACAATTGTTTTGTCAACGGGACTCAATTCTGGTCAGTGTTACCCAGTGCATTCTACCATACAACACTTTGAATGTAATTAAAGTCGCAAAGAGCAAAACATTGCGCACCAATAAGATTAAAAATCCACATCTCCCAATGTAATATTGTTCCTTAACTTAATTGCAATTGCGCACTCTTAAAGGACATATAAAGCCTACATTTTCCTCCCATGTATATAAGTTGGGCATATCTTCCCCACCCAAACTGCATCATATGTACAGCATATACCCCCTTTGTTTGCTAGCACCATCACATTTTCCTAAAACAAATAGCAGCTTTCACCTGGCGGCCATTTTCCCTCTGATGCATTATCAGTACTATTGACATCTGAAATAAGACATATGCTGTAAAGTCCATGCAGTGCGGAATGCAGGTTTACACAGGCACAAAATACTTTGATAAAAAAAAGTTCTGCTGGGTTTGAGCATTGTAATTGTTAAACTGAGCTCAGGAGAGGTGGTTAGGAGAAAAAAATAGCATCAGCAGACAAGCAATGCTCTCTCTTCATTGGCTGTTAGTCTGGAGGGTGTGCTTGTAATCTGAGCTGAGAGGAACTGAGCATGATTATTCATTGATTACATTTTTGTGGAGAGGGTTGACATGTCCTTTAAGACGTGCTTGAAGGTATTGTAATCTTTTGGAGCAAACATTGTGACTTTTTCAGTAAGAAGTTTTATTACCTTGAAAGCGCATTAGCGCAAAGTATCAAATTCACAAAACGCCTTCCGCTAGCGGAAATGGTCGCTAAACAGTATCTGGGTTCGCAAAAGGTATATAGCATTTGCGCAAACAAATTTTGCTTTGCGCAAATGCAATATACCTTTTGCTAACCCAGGCTTAACTTTTTGCATTGCGAATAGTTTTTGCGTTACCAACTTATATTACATTCCCCTATTTGTGTGTTATGTAAAAAAAAAAGGCACTATGTTTGCCCTGGAACAGTAACCCATAGCAACTAATTCAACCTTGTGATTTATATCCCTCTTCCCCCCTACCCTAAATAGAACCCCTCCCTCCTCCCCCCGGCCGACCTGGTACCCTGGGCAAATGCCCCTAACTTTCTACTTACCTCTCCTTGCAAGTCCTATCCAGCAGAGTTCACAGCAGCCATCTTGCTCTCCTTCGGTCTAGTGAGCTACTGTGCATGTACAGAATTTTTATTCGGAATTTTCCAATTATCTAGACTAGTTCTTTTTAAAGGCTGATTTCAGAGATCATTATTAACAGCCTAAAATACACAGCTTTATAAAGGCCATTTTTTATTCCACTCTTTGTTTCTGCTTTAAATCAGTTTAAATGGCTTGATTAGTAGGCTCATTAGTGTCACATGCCTTGAGTCCTGAATTGTATGCAATGAATAATATCTTTAACAATCAAGTGGACATATTGACTGTAGAACCCAGACAGATACCTTATATCAGTGTCTTTGCTTCATTCTCTTTCAGATTCATGGATGATTTAAAGGACATGCTTGGATTTACCCCATACAGATATTATTACTATATGTGGAAATACGTCTCTCCTGTCTTGTTAACTATTCTTATGATAGCAAGTATAGTTCAGATGGGATTCAGTCCACCAGGCTACTATGCATGGATTGCAGAAAAGGTATTCTTATGTCTTAATCTATATATATCATTAAAGGGCACCTATCGCTTTAAAAAGTTACCCCCAACCAAAGCCCCCCGCCAGCGCAGGCAAACACGCACAGGGAGGGAGCTCCGGGTGCGAGCCGCCATGACAGTGGATGCGCACGCGCATTTACGCGTGTGTGACGTCATGCGCATTGTGAAAAGTGGTCACTGTTTGGGGCCACTTTTCTTAATGTGCATGCGTGTCTACTGTCATGGCGGGGGGCTTTTTTTTTTTCAACAAAAAGTACTGGTACCCCCAACTGGAATGCGGGCTCTATCAGCCTGCACCTTTGGTTGGGGGTAACTTTTTAAAGCGATAGGTGCCCTTTAAGTGAAAGCACTCCAATGAATATAATAAAAAAACTGAAATGGTAAACTAAGTTTATTGAGTCCAATGTTTTTGTTCTATATTAGAACCTTCATCAGGGAAATATATATATATATATATATATATATATATATATATATTATTTATATATTTTATAAGGACACTTTACCTGAGCTGTGTTCAGACTTAAAGAAAACTATACCCCTCAAACAATGTAGGTCTCTATAAAAAGATATTGCATAAAACACTGCTTCTTGTAAATAAACAATTTTCATAATAATATACTTTTTTAGCAGTATGTGCCATTGGGTAATCATAAATAGAAAATACCATTTAAAAAAAAAAAGGCAGCCCCCTGGGATCTTTTGACGGTGCACACAAACAAACCATACATGTTAGGTCACATAAGCCAATTAACAGACAGCGTTCTTTCTTTTGCTTCCACACTTCTTCATGTTACAGTTAGAGTTGTAGTATTTCTGGTCATGTGATCTCTGAGGCAGCACACAGACCATCACAAAATGGTGGTTCAAGGCAAGAGATGTAAAAGGGCAATATTTACTTAAATATATATATACCAGATTGATTATTCTTTACTATGTCACTTAATTTGAAATAAACTGTTAATGTTTTGCTCAAGTATTCATTTTGGGGGTATGGTTTTCATTTAAGGACATGTTTACAGAATATTGAACCGGGGAACCTATAAGGAATTTCTAACCATTCAATTTTAACGCTTCCCTGATTGTCAGGAAAATGTTTAACAAATTGATAGATTAATCAAATAATTTACTTTTGTCATCAGTGTCCCTCCCCCCACCAAATCATTAAACACCAAAAAATTGAAGAGAATGATTTTAGATTAATGCAATTCGAGGCAATGAGGTTGAAGGAACGGGGAGAGTTAATGAATCAGAAAAGCTGTCTTGTGCTGTGATTCATTGCGCTTTGGAAAAGAGCAAATTAATCATCACCTGAGTTTGCAAGCTAGAGATTGGGTTAGGCATTTTACTTGTAGGATTGCTGCATTTTGTGGATTCTTCCTTATATAGGTCTTTGAAGATTTCAACAAATTTATACATTATATTCAAAAGAAAATGAAAATTAAATCGAATCTAAAGTTTCTATTTTAATAGAAATGTGCCTGTAATACTTTACAAACATTCCAGCTCTGTTCATAAGAAAAAAAATTAAGCCCATGCATTCCTACCAGTCCAGGCAGAAGACATAGTTATGTTGGATGGCTGCTACATTTTGGATACAGCTATTACATCAGACCTAGGATCAGTGCAGAGACTTATTATCCCCCAGCCAGCAAGGTAGTTGTATGCCTACTACAGCAGCAGCTAGAGGGAAAAAGTTAGTGTTAGTGTGTAGGAATACTATAAAAAGACTACAACTATTTCAGATAAAAATGCAACAAATATTTTTAGAGTTGTAGTTGAAATCATGTCTGAACTTTCCACATTTTGTTTGCTTTCATCCTAGGCCAGTGAAGAACTTAAAAGTTATCCTCCATGGGGCCTCGCTGTCTGTATATCACTAATTGTACTTGCACTGTTGCCTGTGCCATTAGTGTTCATCGTCCGCTCCTGTAACCTCATTGATGATAGCTCTGGAAGCTTGGCATCGGTGTCCTATAAAAGAGGAAAAATGATCAAAGAAACATCGAATCTCGAAGATGACGCAAGCTTAATTCACGAGAAGATTCAAAGCGAAATGCCATCTCCAAATATTGGAAGTAGCATTTATCGAAAGCAGAGCGGATCGCCAACATTAAGAGTGGATACTGCTCCGAATGGACGTTATGGCATTGGGTACCTAATGGCAGATATGCCAGACATGCCTGAATCAGACTTGTAGTTGACGCAACAAAAAGTACTTTGGTACAGCACATTTATTCTTCTTAAAAGGAGAGGTTGGCTTTAATGGAATCAAAGTTGTTTAATGTTCTTGGAATCAATAATCCAGTGTTTAAAGGAGAGTGTTATAATATACAATCCTCTTTTGTTACTAGGCCTGGATAAAACTCTTAGTTCTTTCTAGGACCTTTACTACTTTGTGTCTTACCTCTCTGTGCCTAACTTTGTCCCAGTATTGGTTTCTTTTTCTAAAACAATACTTCAGCATACAAGATCTTTGTACTGTCTTACATTTATCCTTATGATAGACCAGTTGTAAGAACAGAAAGTACTGTAAGTAAAACCACTTCTCACCAACGAACCAGATGCAAGTGCAGTATTAACAGGGTAGTCAGGTCCTGCACATACATACTCTTCAAGCCATAATATTATGGTTTTGTTTATTTTTGAGCTTTAATTGTAAGTCGTTGTGCTTACGCACCTTAGAAGGTAAGAATCTGTCAGATGACATCAGGGATTTATTATTTTACAGCATAAGCTAGCTTTCCCCAAGACAAGTGCTTTAACATTAGATAGTTGAGATCATTTCATCTATCCTCAGCTGAGGCCAAATTGAGGCAGAAGGTGGCCACATGACATTTTAGGGTAACTTTGTAAAAATTTAAACTTGCTAATGAATTCTAAGTATTCACAAAGTGGCATGTTTAGCAAAGTGCTCCCTGCCTTGACAGATGTTTAACTTGGTATAAAGGTGTCTAACTGCTTTGAAGAGTTCAGCAGACCCCCTTCTTTGCTATGGGCCGATGGAGCTAAGTGGTAATGCTGAACTCTAACACCCTATATGACCATTAAAGGGCAAGTCAACCCCAAAATGTGCCCGATAAAAGAAAACATAATTCTAAGCAACTTTGCAATATGCATTCATGTCAAATTGTCTATAGTGTTTAAGTTATTTGTATATGTATTGTTACTGGAAAGCAGTGTTTGTCCTGGTCTATTCTCTGCCCTGATGGCTCAGACTGTTGATACAATGTAAGACAAGGCAGCTGATTAACAAACCTGTCTTTGCTGGGGGAAATAAGACTTTTGAATTTTTTTTAAAAAAAGTAACAACTAGGAGTTCAACAAATGCTACTTTCAACAGCAATTGTTTTTACAAATAACTTTAAAAGCATAGATTTTTTTTAAAAATAAATGTGTATTGGAAAGTTGCTTAGAATTATATTTTCTTTTATTAGGCAAATCTTTATGTTGGGGTTAACTTGCCCAAAGATTTAACCAGCTTTGCAGTAAATGATAAACTATAGTAAATGTTACTGCTCAGTAAAGAAAATACTTTTCATAAGTCAGCCCTGTGTTCACTTCAGGATTTACATAAGGTGATAAAATAGATGTGGCACTGCCAGCTGACACCTCCCTTAATGAATTGGTGCATGTGCTGATTGCTAAGGAGAGGGGTTGCCCCTCTGCTACATTGTCATATTTAGTGCATACATTTTTTTCTATATATGCTTCCATGGGTTGCTCCCCTACAAAGGCTGCCTCTACGATTGGCTTGCTGTTTCACATTTCAAACGTGTTGTCATATAGAAACCAATATAATTTTTTAAGGGTCTGTGACTTATTTTGTTGTTCTGTTACTACTATAGAAAAGCAAAAAAAGGTTTTTAAATGTATGAAAGTATTGTACTATAAGGAAGAGAGCACTGATGAAAATATTTTGCACAAATACAGAGAATGTATTGCTAGTAAGCTTCACACTGTTAATTGAATTAGATTTTTCTAATGAAAAAAAAAAAAGACAGCATAAAATGTATTTTAGGGACCATTAGGCCTCTTTCATTCCCCTCCTCTCAAATATTCAATTATGTTTGAAAACTAAAAAAAAGTTTTAAAAAATTGTCAGGTAAGGCAATCGTTTATTTAAGCAAACCAAGGTGCAAAATATACATTTTTTATGATCACTTATGAATTCTTATGTTATGAAGGCGGCTTCCCCCTTCAGAAACTTATGTGAGGCACATATATGACCTGTCCCATTCACCTGCCTCTCCCATTCCCTGAGCAGGTGCTGCTCTGGTGGGTCGTGGGAAGGGTTGCTCATGAGTGTCATGACAGTTTCCAGGTTGATGATAATCAGTTACATGACCAGTTAAGTTGCTGACAGCCAGGGACCTGGAAACTGCATGATATGCTGGAGTTCCAACTTCAGAGTAGATGTATCGGCCAATAAGGTAAAGAAAAGCATGAAAATGATGCTTAATTGCATGATATGACAGATCTGAACCTGTGTATTCGTATCTTCATTTGCCCCATTTCTTCATTAATCTTTCTTTTCTTCCTCTTTTTCTTTCTGCTTCCCATTGTTTCATTAGGAAACCTCCATTGTATGTAATCTGAATTATAACTTCCTTATAGCAACCCCATATTAATGCACCATTCATGAAAATCTGTATCCAGTTCTGTTTTTTTACTAACGTAACAGTAATTAATTTTTTTTAGGTTTTCCATGTTGCTAATGTATAATATAGAATGTTATAGACTGTACTTATTTTATTAACATTGAACGGTTATTTTGTCTGTTAGCTAAAGAGTAAGATAAATCAACGTGCTTCATATTTTCTTATGGATTAGCTGTATAAAGCATTTGTAACCAGAAGAAATATAGCACTTAAAGGCTGTGGGTACAAATGTATTACCCTTTGTTGCTTTGGATGTACTGTATGACCTAAAACTGTATATTTTCAGTAAAAAATTGGTTTAGTTGCAAGATAATGTGGGCTCAGTTATGACGGGTTAGACACAAGTGCTAGTGTACTAATGGGTACCAAGTTATGTCCATTAGCATAATGTTAGTGTATCCAGCACTCAAAAGCCCTGTACTAATCCCCTGGCTCGATCAGGTAGTAGGTACAGTGGTTTTGATGTGCTCCTTACACAGTTGCTGGATCTAGAACATAAGAGATAACACGCTAGTAAAGGGCCGCGCATGTGCACAGCAATGAGTAAAGGTGGCCATAGACAATTACAATCTTTCCTGCGACCATTGGTTTTCAATACACACGTGTAGAGCTGAATCGTAAGATATACAGGTAGAAACAATAGAATTCTACCTGTATCTGATGATTCAGCACTAACAGTGGATAATGTTCAGGTTCCTGCACCTGATTAAAATTTTCCAACAAGCCTGATTGATGAGCCAACCAATATCCACGACTTCTCCCGCCATACACGCACCAAATATCATACGAAAATTTGTTTTGTATGATATTATCGGTGCATCTATGGAGACCTTTACCTAGGTGCTGCCAAATACCTGCTGGGGGCAACTTGTACCACTTGCAAGCTGTTCACTTGCAGTCACAGATACAGCAGATCAAGGTGCATTGTAGGCAATGCAACCATGGAACTGTTGTTTTCACTTTGTGTCTTACCGCGTTTCGTAACTGAGCCCTTTAGGTCCTGTTAGAAATAGTAAAGAAAATGACACCTGTGTAGTTTTTAATGTTGCTTCTTTAGCCCAATTATTGGTTGATATTTATTGTAGCTACATCATGTACGACATGTAGTATATTTATAGAATCCCCGCTACTGTAAATATGTATATAACTACCTTGCTTTCAAGAGTCAAAGCTTAGCAACTCTTTCTCAAATGATGCACATGCATCTCGCTTCTCTCGTTTAACCGAAGAGATTACCTATTTTTCTGCTATTTTGAAAATGTATACACTATGTATATTCATATATGTATAATGCATATACATTTGCACTGTATACTGTATTACATGCCGAAATAAATGAGATCAATACAGTTTGTGGTTCTTTTTCTCACTATAGCTTCCAGTAAGGTAAGATATATTTACTTTTGTACTTGTCTTTTACGCAATTCACAGCAAACTGTGAATGAATTTCTTTGTCCTGTGTAACTAGCGAGTCACTTCCCATAAGCTACATCAAGTTATAGGGTAGGTAGAACTTTTGATATGAAGCATAACAAAAGTGGTGTAAAGGGGATACCTTCATTGGCTAACTAAGTTGATAATCACAGCAAGCTTTCAGAACACTGCTGTTCCTTCTTCAAAGCGGATTACTGTAATGTTCTGAAAGCTTGCTGTGATTATCATCTTAGTTAGCCAATGAAGGTATCACCTTTACACCTCTTTTGTTATGCTTCATATCAGAAGTTCTACCCTATAACTTTTTCAGTGGGCTAACCCAGTACAAAAAACATTACTTGGAACCATAAGCTACATCATAAACATATGGTATACGTATCGAATTATTTTGAGCCTTACAGAGCATTGGGTTATGACGTCAATGACCCCCATTTGAAAGCTAGAGCGTCAGAAGAAGAAAGCAAATAATTTAGAAAAAAACTTTAAGAAATAGATAATGAAGACCAATTGAAAATTCTACAGCATACTCAAAGTGGATTTAAAGGTGAACCGCTCCATTAAAGTAATTTAAATATAATGTATTATTACCCTGCACTAATTTTCATTAAACAGACAGATCTTTGGTGGAAAATTGAGCTTTATTTTTAGCAAATGCAATAAAACAGAAAATTTATTTGCAATGGTGCAGTACACACTTTCACAAGAAAGGGGTGAACATTAACCCTGCAAGTACAAACCTGGAGCTCTAGTACTTGTACTAGAGGTTTCTATGCAGACACCTTTGTATGGACATAAAGCAAACACAACTTTCCATATACAGGTATGGGATCTTTTATCCAGAATGCTCGGGACCTAGTGTTTTCCAGATAACAGATCTTTCTATAATTTGGATCTCCATACCTTAAGTCTACTAGAAAATCATGTAAACATTAAAGCAACCCAATAGGCTGGTTTTGCTTCCAATAAGGATTAATTATATATTAGATAGGATCAAGTACAAGGAACTGTTTTATTATTATAGGGTAAAAGGAAATCATTTTTAAAAACTCAGATTATTTAGATATAATGGAGTCTATAGGAGATGGACATTTTTTAAGGCACACTCATAGCACAGCTGAGGCACATGCTTCAAACAAAATAGGACTCAGTTTGGTTAACTTTACTGCTGCAAAGTGCCCACACAGATTATATACATAGATATTTACATGGATTAACATTTATGGATGAACAAAATTATTTTTTTTTTTAGCTAAATTCGCTCCATCCCAGTTGCTGCAGAAATTCTCCTATTGTTCATATAATTAAGCTCTCCTACGCCATCAGAGCTGCCATTGAAGCTGAGAAAAGGCATAGATTAAACAGCAGATAAGATCTGCAGAATACAATGTGTTATGTTCATGTTAGGGTTGGGTAGGCAGCTGCATCAACATATTTTGAATGTAAAAAATGTTACTGGTCCTTTAAACATGGGTAAATTCATAAAAGTGTGAAATGTCAAAAACAAACTGTTTTTTTTTTGCTGGAAAATATTTTACTATCTGGAAAAGGTATTTTTACCAGGTCCATGCTGGCAGATGTACCATTAAAAAGGTACAGCAGACACATAAGCATCTCGAATAAGATCCAACCAAGATTCTAAAGGTGGCCATACACAGGCCGATAAAAGCTGGCGACATCGTTGATGCGGTCCCGTGATCCGACTGCCCGTATCCCCTGCATTGTGATCCGATTGTTGGGCCCTAGGGCCCACAATCAGATCAGCCCGATATCGCCCTCCTCAAGGTGGGCATATCGGAGAGAGATCCACACGTTTGGCGACATCGCCAAAAGAGCAAATCTCTCCTTGTATGGCCACCTTAACTTTCAATTTACTACTAAATGACATTGTCTCAGGATAAAAAAGGCCAAGAAGCCACTTAATTTTAGAGTATGTATGTGTTTTATGGAAACTCTGGTTATGAAACTCTATTTATATTGTGTGTTTTATGGGCCAAGAAATAATAAATATCACACTCTTGGGTTCTGTTTTCCTATTCAAAAAATATTTATAAATGCTCCAAGGGTCTGGCATCTCTCATCATTTCCATGTTATCATAAAATAGAAATAGGCCCTTTTCCCCATGTGTCTGTTCAGGTAAGGGTAACAGAAGCAAAGTTAGTGGTATTAACAAACAATATTAATACAGTAGAACCCCCATTTTACGTTTTTCAGGGGACCAGAAAAAAATGGTGTAAAATGAGGGAAAACTTAAAATCAGGGAAATGTATTATGCATAATATATAGGTGGGACCACAAAACAACAATGTAAAATGAGGGAAAACTTAAAATCAGGGGATGTAAAATGGGGGTTCTACTGTAATATTAATAAATACAATCACACAAGGATAAGAAGGATTAGTACCTCCAGTGCATTTTGGGTTCCCAAACCCTGAACAAGTAGCTATCAGAAAAGATAAATATGAATTGTGATTTTGTTCTGCACACACACACAAACATACATAAATGTGCATGCGTGTGCAATGTCACCTCAAACCCCTAAAAAATTATTTAGGACACATTTATACTCATATTACTAAATAAACATGTTTTTAAGTTTTAGCAGTGCAACTGCCGAGAGCCCAGGAATATAGAGGCAGCAGTTTCAAAGTTTACAAACCATTACCTTCACAATATTTAGGGAAACCCTAATGGGATTTGAAGATGAGAGATTCCTGTTTAGCACATGCTGTGCTGGGAGTTACAAGGAGTTGTAACTTGCCATGTGGGTTTGGGAAAGGAAAAGATGCTGTTTCCTGTATCAGAGAATGCTACAGCTGTTGTGAATGATGAAAAGTAATGCAGTTTTGTGGCAATAATAATAATTCTTAGGATTGCTACATCAAGTGATAATAATACCAAATATTTAATTGAATTGCAATGTTACCTATAAACTTTATTGCTCACTAGTCACGCTGGGCCTTTCTGTGTTGTGAACTAGGAAATTTAAAAGAAAATAGAAATATGGGCCAGCAATTATCCTTCTATCCATTCTAGCTTCCACATCATCATTTCCCACTTTCTTGTTAGACCCTATCCGTGGCTAAGTGATATATTGTGTGCACTCAAACTGTCACAAGATGGCGCTAGTGTGCTGTTTTTAGACAGTCATCATTCGATCAAAGAGAAATTGTTTTGAATAGATTGGTACTACCTTACTAATATGTAACACGTCATACAGTTTAATTAAAAGCAGTTAAAAGCAACCTGAGCAGAGCTGAACACTTAGAAAGTTTTTAATTAATCCAAAGTACTTAGCAGAGATAAAGATACATTTAAAGGTGGTGCCTGCCCAAATACTGGGGAAAAAAAAGGTTTTGCAGAATGATAGGAAACAAAATTAGTAGCAAATTCACAATATACAGAATTACAAATGTTTTTAAGTATATGGATTTAATGCCAGGTTTTAACAGGGCGAGGGTGTTGTCTCTCATTTAGAGTCACAGTCCCATTACATCTGTGGGTTCAGGCAAATGCCAGAAGGGCTGCTGCAAGTTGTCATAGACACTATTTAGTGGGCTGGTTGGGGACTGTTTGGGCCTCTGTGTTCCTGAAATTACAGAACCTATTTTGAATCCCAGTCCAGACCTGGGCAACTAGCATTTACAGGTCACCTGTTTCAAAGCAAACATGAAATTGGTTTCCATGGGTTACTGCACCTGAGCAGACTTTTATAACATAAGGGAATAAATATCAATGGTTTAACACAGTGGTTCTCAACCTTCCTAATGCCGCGACCCTTTAATACAGTCCCTCATGTTGTGGTGACCCCCAACTATAAAATATTAAAATATTTTCATTGCCAGCCGAGCACGGATTGTAAGGAAAGTACAGGAGACAGCGTGGCTGCATAAAGGTTTGTTTTCCGTGCGTAGTACAGCAAAACATTTTTTGCAACACCCATTTTGTGGCACACCCCAATTACCATGTTAATTTTACAAATTTTAAATGGGCAAGGAGAGCTGTATGGCAGTCCCTACTAAGGGGAAATATAAAGTTGTAGTGCAACTGGCTTCCCTACACAGGTTACTAAACTAGAACTCCCAGCACCAACACCCGGATAGCTACAACCTTGCCCCAGGGCTAGTGGGGAGAAAGATGAACCTGCTCCTGGAACCCCTTAAGGGACCCCTGTGAAAGGGTCATTCGACCCCCAAAGGGGTCCCAACCCCCAGGTTGAGAACCACTGGTTTAACAAATAAACCTTTCCCAGTGTATAACTTTATTTCACCTTGAGAATGCAGGTCTTTTTGTATAGAATCAGGAGTGTTCCTTTATCCCATTTCTAATGTAAGTTTGTGTTAAACTGTATAGTAGTGCCAAGCCACTTTGCCTGGGGGACTCTGCAAAGAAATAAGCTGACGTGTACTAAATATTGTCACCTTGACTTTTCACATGGATTGATTGATTTCATTACCCTCCGAGTACATTCCTGGGGGTAACATGATATCAAATGGCCACATTCTGTTGTATAAATCATAGCATTCAAATCAAGCTGTGAATTGTAAGGTTATTCACTAGTCAATGGATATTCCATTTTTATAATGATCTAACTAGTACAGAGATTACAGGTGATTCTGAAATTGTGGGTGTAGATAGAGATGCTAAGAGGCGTGATTATAATCCCTTATTCACTGCAGATGTGAGCTTGTTATCAGGGATAGCTCAGCTATTGAACTAATGGACTACAACTCCCAGAATCCCACAACAGCCAGGGACCATCATTGTAGTATAAAACCTGGATACTGCTAATCATAACTCACATCTACACTGGAAATTACCCCTCTTTTATTAGTTACCACTAGCAATTTTCCATTAGACCAGGAGGACCCTCCTTTGCATGCAGAATTCTACACTATAGACATTCACACGATACACTTGCACTGTGCACACTCTATCTGGACCAACTGCCTTTCATTGGATGCAAGTGTCTGCAATGGTACACTGATGTGTCTCAGATATTATATTCTGCTGGGTGAAGTTACTGGGATCATCCTATACACAGGCCACTACATTTCAGGCCCTATTATTTTGGGGTGACCTTGAATCAGGGTAATGCAGACCCAGTCTATTAGTATTCCAAATATGGAGGATAGCTCCTGGATCCCACAAGTACCAAGTACCTTACCAAGTGTAAGGATTCAGGTGGCTTTGGTTATTTGGAGGAAGACTATAGAAGAAATATTTATGTTGTTTATGAATGTAAATGGTAAGAATATGTACATGTTGTAGACGAGAACCCCCAGTGAGTGAAGAAAGCAAGTATTTGGACAATTAAAAGCTCCTGTAGCATAAAAAAGAATATATACATGTGTGTGTTTGTGCACCATTCTTTTTACAGATCTTCTAAAAAAAAAGTTCAAAAGGTTTTGCTCGGATTCAGGGAAACATCATAGCAAATGCATCCGGCCTCACAAACAATGAGTTATTTAGGCTGATAATCTATTGTTCATACTTTATGAATCATAATTAAATATTAGAGAAATATGCAAGATCACACTTCCAAATATTAGAATGAATTATCCATGTCTACACCATTTCTCTACTGGTTACACAACTGTAATAATTTCATTAGGTATTAAACTTTATCTAAAATAAAGCAATTTATATCTACATTAGGGATACTGTCATGGGAAAACATGTTTTTTTTTTTTTCAAAATGCATCAGTTAATAGTGCTGCTCCAGTAGACTTCTGCACTGTAATCCATTCCTCAAAAGAGCAAACAGATTTTTTTATTTTCAGTTTTGAAATGTGACATTGGGCTAGACATTTTGTCAATTTCCCAGCTGTCCCTGATCATGTGACTTTGACAGCACTTTAGGAGGGAACTGCTTTCTGGCAGGCTGGTGTTTTTCCTTTTTATTGTAACCGAATAGAATGCAGTGGGACATGGGGTTTTATTATTGAGTGCTGTTCTTAGATCTACCAGGCAGTCGTTATCTTGTGTTAGGGAGCTGTTATCTGGTTACCTTCCCATTGTTTTTTTGTTAGGCTGCTGGGTGGGGGAAAGGGAGGGGTGATATCACTCCAACTTGCAGTAACGAGTGATTGAAGTTTATCAGAGCACAAGTCACATGACTTGGGGCAGCTGGGAAATTGACTATGTCTAGCCCCAAGTCAGATTTCAAAATGAAATATAAAAAAATCTGTTTGCTCTTTTGAGAAATGGATTTCAATGCAGAATTCTGCTGGAGCAGCACTATTGACTGATGCATTTTGAAAAAAAAAAATTTTTCCCATGACAGTATCCCTTTGAGAATGAAGCAGTAGTGTCAGTTTTTACCTACTATACGGTTAAAATTGTGAAATGCACTTGATAGAAAACAGCAGGCACGGACTTGTGAAAGGAAAATAAAAGAGAGAAAAAAAACACAAAGTAGTTTAACCACAAGCTGCCTACATTTCATTATATTTTCATTCGAAATGAGCCATTTTTCCGTATGTGTCAATTTGTTTCCCAACTAAGAGTTTCTAGAGGGACTGCAGGAAATTTTCAAATTATATTGCCAATCTAAGCAAGTCTCTGTGCACTCTAGCAATTTAATATCATGTTTGCTTCTAAAACATAGCAAAATGTGCTTTACGTTCAGGAAATGTTAGTGGAAAGGGTACAAAGGGGACACTGGTAACAGTCTGACTTTTAGACACTTTCATTTGGAAATTCAAATCTTTGAACCAATGAATATGAAACATATTTACTAATCCTCCTGCTATACAAGATTCAGAAACAGCTGCAGAGCCAATTATAGGAAACGTGAAAATCAGACGAGAATTACAGGTATGGGACCTGTTCTCCACAATGCTCGGGACCTGGGGTTTTCTGGATAATGGATCTCTCCGTAATTTAGATCTTCATACCTTAAGTCTACTAGAAAATCATGTAAACATTAAATAAACCCAATGGGCTGGTTTTCCTTCCAATAAGGATTAATTACATCTTAGTTTGGATAAAGTACAAGCAAGTTTCTATTATTACAGAGAAAAAGAAAATTATTATTAAAAATGGGGATTATTTGGACAAAGTGGAATCTATGGGAGATGACCATTCCATAATTTGGAGCTTTCGGGATAATGGGTTTCCAGATAATGGATCCCATACCCGCAGTAAGCATATTCCTGCCACTTCTTGTGAAGAACATAAACATTAAAAAAAAAAAAACTATCGCCACAATAAAATTGTGTAACTCACTAAAATTCAGGTGATGGAGGATTCAAGGGTTCTCCGACATGATTCACATCCTCTAGATTCGAGGATTATCATGAGTGGGATATACTGGAACACATACTGCAAGTCAGGCTTGATCCCCAACATCACATGCTTTTGTGGCAAAATCAAAGTAAATTCCACCCAAAATTGTTCCACTATCTAGTAGAAAAAAGAAACCGTGGGAGAACCAAACTTCTTATTAACACCCCTTTACCCTTTCTATAGTATAGAATAAATGGACATCCTGTATCCATCCCCTACAGAAGCAGAGTTGCAACCTCACCCCTATAAAGCCAAACACATATGGAAGCCACAGCCTGCACTGCTAGTTAGCTATTTATTTAGATGCATGATGTATGGCTGCACATACATCAGTTTAGTCTGCAGACTAAATGAATTGCTGATTAGCCATGCAGGCTGTATATTCCATATGTGTTTGGTTTTAAAGGGGTGAGGTGGCAACCCTAAAAGAAGTGATACCCCCATATACCGTATCCAATTGTTTTTCTATTTCTGGGGGCCTTAAATACAGTGATTCATTTAGGACTCTAAGCACAACCCCCAGGGCTGTATAATAATTGGAAATATTCACCTGTGTTCAGTATTCGAAAAATAAATTGGTTTATGTTGAAACATTTTCTATTAATTTAATAATTAAAATGTTCTTTATTTTTGTTATAATACACTTTTGATATTATTCTTACTACACCCCCCTCCCCATAAGTAACCAGCTCCTTTCTTCTACTTTGTCGCCTGTGTCCAATGCTTACAGATAATGAGGAGTTCGTAGTAAACAAAGAGTATATTGATTACCTGCCTCTCACAGTTGCTGCGGAGAACCAGATAAGCTGCAAAATGACAGTGCTTTTGATTTCTTTTCTCTGCACAAAGCGAAAGCGGTAACAATAAAGTACAGCAGATATATGCACTGTACATATGTGGGGGGCTTTTAGAAATGATCCTAATATGTGAGTCATTCAGGCACAAGGCATAGTGATGCTACATATGCCCAGATTCATGGGAAATCCACAAAGCCATGGGCCAAAAGTAGCAAGATTTGTGGCATGTTATCTGCACTGGGGACTGAGTGGGTAGTAGATTTTGACAACTACCTAACCACCCAGTTCCTAATGTGATTACATTTCAAAGGAGTGGGTCTCTAGTGGGTCAGGATGGAGGTGGTGCAAGCAATGGGTATAGCTGTTTGGGCTGAGTCGAGAAGCCCATGTGATCACCACATTGAAATCCACCCCTGCCTGCACCCACCTGTTAAGTGCAGTCATCAATTTGGAATTTCTAATTGTATTGCTTAAGAAAAAAATCAGGGCTTTATAAAGTCTAGGAGACTCTCTTTAAATCCAGTGCTACCTTTTTTTTTCTTTGTTTTAATTATAGTTTGAATGTTTCAGTGTATCTACAAAAAAATCTACTGCTTGGATTCATTTTCTCCTTCTTCTTGCCAGGCACATTCAGTCTTTGACTATCCTGGTAATACAGGTATAGAACCCATTATCTGGAAACCCATTATCCAGAAAGCTCTGAATTATGGAAAGGCTATCTCCATTGACTCCATTTTATCCAAATAATCAATTTTTTTAAAAAAAGGATTGCCTTTTTCTCAGTAATAATAAAACAGTAGCTTGTACTTGATCCAAACTAAGATATCATTAATCCTTATTGGAAGCAAAACCAGACTATTGGGTTTATATAATGTTTACATGATTTTCTAGTAGACTTATGGTTAGGAAGATCCAAGTTTCGGAAAGATCTGTTATCTGGAAAATCCTAGGTCCTGAGCATTCTGGATAACAGATCCCATACTAAACTACTCTTGGTAACAGGCTGCTATGGAATTCTGGGAGATATATTTCAATACTGATGCAATGCCACTGTTATACTCTTCATTAATTCCTAAATATATATAGTGGGCTAGACAAATAAGGCTCTATTTAGGCATTCTTTGTTTATATTTTATGAAAGAAATTGCACAGTGTATGTTTACAGCAGGGGTCCCGAACCACCAGGCCGAGGCCCGGAAGCGGGTCGCGGCCAGTCCTGAGCTTAGCCACGAGCTTATTAATTATTATTATTATTATTATTATTAACAAGGTGCATCAAAATGTCTGCCAGAATTGTACGACGGAGCACCAAAATTGGATGCCAGGACTGGACTGAGAATTAAAATAGGCCCTGGCATTTCAGGTACACAAGAGGCCCATCAGCCCACATAGAGGCCCAAACAGCCCCCACCAGCCCACTAAACACTGACTTTCTATGGGACCTTATAGCAGCCCCTCTGGCATTTGCCCTAACCCACAAATGGCCAGTCCGGGCCTGTTGGACGCTGACTGCTCCCGCCCCCCCTTGACACCCCAGTCCTTGCAAAAAAATTTGGAGCTACACCCGTCCCCGGGCCAAAATAGGTTGGGGAACCCTGGTTACAGGACTTTCTGCAACTCACGTACAACCTGCATTTGGATTTGGGAAATCCCTTGTTAAAAACATCCACAGCAGTTTTGTATAAGACATTTGATGGGGCAGCTGTACGGCGTAAACTGCATCTACAATTTCAGAGATAAAATATTTTACCAAGCAGTAGTTCAGAGGCAAGTTTATCTTATAATTTGAAAGTTAAATCTTGATTTAATGCTCAGGAGCTTTCTGGGACATGTAACATTTTTCTTTTTAAATCTTCTTTTGCTGTAAATCTGGAACAGGATCTAGAAACTATTTGGGGCACTGAAGATAGTTTTCTTTCATTAATTTGTGCCGTCGGTTTGAAGGTGCAGTATAACAACGTATAACCTTTGCAATGAATGGAAAGAAACTCTTGTCTGGTAAGATATAGATACCTTCAGGTGGGATACAAATGGAGTCATAGCGAATTGTATTCATTAGTTTCTACAGTGCAAGGCCTGCTTTGAAGATTCAGTGCTTTACTCTTGAAACTCCAGATTAGTGGGCTTTGTATCTGATATAAAATAATGAACATTGTAACAGTATGTTCTAGACAGACAAAAACTGTCTTATGTTTAGATATCAGTTTGTCAATGTGTTATTAAACATTTTGGGATTGTGTAAGAATGAATTATGGAATGCAGAAGGATGCTAATCAAAACAGTCCTGGAATACAGAAGGATGCTAATCAAAACAGTCCTGACTGTCAGGAAGAAATGAGCAAACTGACACTTTTATAAAAGCTGCTAAAGTTGTTTGACAGCTTTGAGTAGTTGGGCACATTAATACAGCTTAGAAATAGTGATGGGCGAATAGATTCACATGGCATGGATTTGTTGTGAAATTCCTCTAATGTTTTGTGAAAATTCACCAGCGAAAAATCCGCCGTGAAAAAAACAATTCACATGCATGCAAATTGACGCTCGTCAAAATTATCAGGACGTCCATTGACTTTAAAGGGGTTGTTCACCTTTGCGTTAACTTTTAGTATAATGTAGAGAGTGAATTCTGAGAAAATTTGCAATTGGTTTTCATTTTTTATTGTTTGTGGTTTTATAGTTATTTAGCTTTTTATTCAGCAGCTCTCTAATTTGCAGTTTAAGCAATTCGGTTTCTAGGGTACTAATTACCCTAGCAACCCTGCATTGATTTGAATAAGAGACTGGAATATGAATAGGAGAGGGACTGAATAGAACGAAAAGTAATAAAAATCAGCAATAACAATACATTTGTAGCCTTACAGAGCATGTGTTTTTAGATGGTGTCAGTGACCCCCATTTGAAAGCTGCAAAGAAACAGAAGAAGGTTGCAAATTATTAAAAAACTATGAAAAATAAATAATGAAGACCAATTGAAAAGTTTCTTAGAATTGGCCCTTCTACAATATACTAAAAGTTAACTTGAAGGTGAACCACCCCTTTAATGCATTTGGACAAAATAGTTGTGTGTATAAAAATTGTTGGTTGTGTCAAAAATTGTCACGCATCAAAGGTATTTTGACGCCCATTGGCTTCAATGCGTTTTCACTAATTTAAATATTTAAATCCAATACCTTGTTAATATTTATTGATCAGTAATAATTGTTACCAAGAAATAATAAATCAGCCTCATAAAGTGGAGTTTACCTGACAGTGCTTTCATAAAGTATTACCCTAACAGATGAGCAGTATGAATAACAGTGATGTATGCAAGCGAGTCAGCATTTGTGTGGTGAATAAGACGTTTCCATGCATAATTATATTGTAGATTAGACCCTAGAAGCTGCTTATACATTTAGGCAAAGAAATGAAAAAATGTTATTGTCTCACCTCTCTTGTACACCCCATTCAGTGGTATTTCATTGATTCTGTTTGGAAATGTTTTTACTCTAATAAAATTTTTCTTTGAAACTGCAAAAGAAAACAGTCCTCCTCTTTTTTTTTTTAAAAAAGCATCTGTTATAAATCTAAATCCAGATTAATTGCTCATTTTCTCTTGGAACAATCTAATAAAACAGTTCTTCTAATATATATCTGCTTTATAGATGAACAATCTGGTTTTGCTTCTGCATTGGTTGCAAATGGGAAAGTAATTTTTAATAAAAAAAAAAAACGAATTAACGTATTCAATATTGCCAATATTGCATATCAAAGCGTTCCGAACATCTGTTAAAGGTGACCTAGAAGACTTGTTTTATGTTTGTCTGAAACTTAGGCATAATGCTTCAACCTGCAACTCTGTGACTTATACAGTGTATTAAAAAAAATGGACAAAATCATGTATGTCCCTAAGAGCAAAACCAGATGCAAGCGATTTTATAGACATTCAATGAAAATAGTGTCTGAAATTGCATGCATCAGCCTATCTTGGAAGTGAAATATTTTTGCCCATTATGTGCATACTTTGTAATAAATTATATGTTCCAGTAGTATACATTTAAGGTGAGGGGAGAAACTGCAGAAGTATGGCCTGAAAATTTCCAAGAGAGCAGTTGTGATCATTAATGAAAACAACATCTGTGCATTTTATGGTTAAATTTATTAAATACTTTCAAACATACCATCAGAAGTCTTGAGAGCTAATGTAAATAGCAGGTTCGTTACATGTTAATCGCAATCTAAGGTTAAGTTTGGGAGCACAAAAATAATTGTATAAATCCACCACAGGTATATGAATGGCAAAAACCACTAAATGGGGGCATTTAGGGGTTTTTTTTGCCTTTCAGGCACCATTGGTGGAACTATAAAATTATTTCGGTTCTCCAAAACATGAATTTCTAAAATAAAAAAGTTTAAAATAAAAAAATGTAAGTTAAAAATATTTCAGTGATAAGGACAGATAATTGTATCACTGTGTTCTTCTGAACAAGATTAAATAGCAAAAACAATAGAATCTTATCACTTGTTTTTTTTCTCATTTATGATTAATATCTGGTGGGCATGTTTAAATGACTAAGAATATCAGTTTTAAATAACACGGGGCAGATTTTTTAAAAGTTTTGGTAAATGAGTTTTTTTTATTTTCACATTCTTATCGCCAATGAAAAATTCTAGACGTCTCATATTTTATTATTGCTTTTGAGCGCTTTTTCCTAAGGGAAAGATTTTTCAAATGTTGGCAATAAAACATTTGTTCATAGTTACATAGTTAAGTTGAAAAAAGACCAAAGTTCATCAAGTTCAACCACTCCAAATGAAACACAGTGCACATATGTACACATATTTATACAGACCTATATACAGTATACAGTCACATATAAACAAATATATACAGATACCTATACCTGAAATAACTGTAGATATTAAAACTGTAATATAATTTGTTGGTTTTCATCTGCTCAACATATATAGAGAAAGACTTTATAGAGTAAAAAAGCATAAAAAAAAACATTTTACTAAGAAATACAATTCAACCTTTCATAAATTTGCCCCTCTGGGAAAGTCCTGCAAATCAGTAAAATATTTGTCCTTTCAAAAAAGGAAAGACGACAGGAAAAAATGGCAAATACTTTACAATATATTGCATTATTTTTACTGCTGAGAAAATGGGAAAAGAAAAGATTTCGTTCTCTAACCATCGATAAAGTGTTGGCATTTTTACAGAAATAACATATGAAAGGGGTATGCCCTTTCCTTGATTTATGCCATTTGCTGCTCACAATACAAACTGTTTTTTGTACCTGCATTGTTTTTACAATATTCAGGCTTATCACCCTTCCCATCACTAATCTTGGCTTTGAATTCCCCAGAGATAGACATTTTGGTGTGTTATGGAGCAAAATTTATACTTCTCCTAGAATACTATCATACACTTGAAAAGATGCAAGCCAAATTTATAATATGAGTTCTGCACCAACAGATTCACCCTAGGGAGGCTAAGAGTTTCAGTTACATGTGACATGAAAAATCTGGCTTTTGCACAGGTACCATCTCACTGTAGGCAAGGGGGGATATAAATTTCTAACTATGTACAAGACTACCCATTTACACCCCAGTGTGTTTAGCACCCACCCATGCTTTATCTAGCTAATGCCAAACAGTGCAGAAAAAAAGCAAAGTTTAAAATGCCCAAAAAGCCAAAAAAGTTGAGCAGCAAAAGATTGGTATTATTGGTGGCCTAGAAGTATGTCATGTTTTTGCTGGTAAGTTAAAGGGCAAGGAAAGGCAAAGAAATAAAATCCCATTTTTACTTTCTTTAATGAAAAAGAAATCTATCTCCAATATACTTTAATTAAAAAATGTGTACCATTTTTATAAGAAACCTGACTGTATGCAGTGAAATTCTCCCTTCATTTAGTGCTGTGGATAGGAATTTGCAGATGGTTCCTAACTTCTGGCAGGGAAACAATCATACTTATGAACAGCAGGGGGAGCCCCTGCCTTACTTACCAGCCATGCAGAACTCCTTGTGTTTTGATCATTTATGATGATTCCTATGAAGCCCAGATCACACTGAGCATATGTATGTAGTCTAGTCTTGCAGAGATGTATAACAAAGTTACAAGATGACAGCCCCCTGTGGCCAACTTTGAAAGCATAAATAATTTGTTTTATTAGGCTTGTGGTGCAGTAAGTTCATGTTTATGTTTAGTATACAAAATGCAGCATATCTAGCCTTATTCTATTTTACACTTTCCTTGCGCTTTAAACATCAACCTTCAGGTTGCCATTTGCTTTGTTGTGATTTCATTATGCACCTTGGTGTTGCTTTTAATACTTTGTTATTTTCTTCTTGTCATTAACGGCTGAACCTTGTGGAAGGATTCATCTCGAGGCGACAAAACGCAAGCGACAAGACGGAAACGCAGAATTTAATGGGAGTGATCTCAGTGAAAAATCTCAGGTACAAACTACGTCTCTCACATGACACGTTTATCAGATGTGAACACTGTGTCTTCATCCAACAGTTTTGTGTGTAGTTTGTACCTATGATGTTTCTATAAATCCCATTATATTTGGCACCTCCAACTTGTGATGAACGATGAATCGCTCGTTCCATGGAGTTCAACCCTAAAAGTTTTGTTTTATTCTTATTACTACTGCAATCCCAACATGACCATTGGAGTTATGGTGCAATTAAACTGAGTTTTATTTGGAGCCCCCACTCCTTGTTGACTGCAATCAAATTTGACTCAGGTGCACCTTTCTCCCTTTACTTTTAGCTATATTAGAGTATGGTGCAAGATTTTCTTTGTCAGTTAGTTTTCTGTAAATAATAAAACAGTATCTTATACTTAATCCCAAGTAAGATATAATGAATCCTTACTGGTGATAGTATAAACCTATTTAATGTTTATATGATTTTTTTAGATATGGAGATCCAATTTACAGGAAGATCTGTAAGACTTTGTTGCAAGCATTCTGCATTACATGCAATGTACTTGTAATGCTTAATTGTAAATGCAGTGTGTATTTGTATACTGCTGAGATGACAATAAAGTTTACTTTTACCTTTGACCTTTGTTCATAGTATTTAGGTCAACATATCCACAGAAGAGATTGTATCATTTATAGTGATGGGCAAATCTCACCTGTTTCGATTTGCCAAAAATTCACGAAACGTCTATGTGCCGTGAAACTTGCCAAAAAATTTCGCTCATCACTACTTTCATTCACATTAGCTAAAGCTTACAATCTAAGGTCCCGATCAAATTTACACACATTACAGTAAATTCCATTAGGAGCCAATGAACTGTATAATTTACACAAACAAATGTTTCCCAGCTGGGAATCTCGGCATGAAACTATAAATACAGCGCAAAACATGAAGAAAAACCTTACACTGGTAATAATTGCTTTATGGAAAACTGTTCTAAATAGAATAATGTGTTAATGGAAAATGTTTGTAAAAATGCAGCTTGAACAGATAGATTGCTCTGTTTGGGAAGTCTGTTCTTCCTCAGCTGTCTGCTACATAGGGTGCTGGAAATTGCACAGGGTGCCTATAGCACACTATGACATCTTGTAGGTTTCCAGGCAGCTTCTACTGTAGGCAGCCAACATAAAGTAGAACAATTAATATGAATGAAAACGATCACTGCAGTTTCCCATTAATGACTTTAACTATAGGACTGTGGTTAAGTAAAAAAGACTAAATGTCAGTCTGACTAATTAGGTAAGTTCAGCTGCATGTGTTGGACCAGACCTCCCAGCCCTTAGCTAGTCCACAAAGATGGGGGAAAGTAGACTGTTGTGTATGGAAATAATTGATAGTATACTTATGCATAATAGTACATGTTTTTGTTCTTCGCTTAAATAATGGAGAATAATTACAGGCAAAACATTTGCAATCTATATAGTTACTTTTATGTTTTGTCTGCTGCATGAATTTCATCATTTCACCTGAGCTGCATTTTAAAGGAGAACTAAAGCTTAATGGACCCTAAACTTCGCTTCTCAAATGCTGCTCACATGTATGTGATACAGATAAATGCAGAATTCCCAATACAACAGTAAGAATACTACTGGTAGTATTATGAAACACCTACACACTATTAAAATGTTCTTCTGTTTAATGGATTCTCAGAGACATAACTATCCCTGCCTAGGATTTTTTTTATCTAGTCAGAATAGGATTGGGCCATGTGTGGGTCCTGCAAAATCAAACTGCCTAACTAGAAGCTTCTTGGTATAAAATAGATTTTTATCAAACATTTCTGAGAATTTGACCAGTTGATTATTTGGCATACATTATATGTGCCCCTCTGTGGTGTTCCTCCTGAGCATTACAATCAGGGAAAATACCATATTTTTTGTGGCTGCTAATACAGAAAAGGTCTTACAAAAATGTTAGAGTTTATATCCTTTTTTGTACCAACTTGAAGAAAAGACAATTGAAGAGATATAAATGAAGACCCAGATTCTATAATCTTGCTACCCTTCAACAAAAAAGAATAAATTGGAAAGCTGAAATATTTTCATTGCTTAGACTCAATATGCCTAAAAACCTATATAGTATCTATAATATTAAGAAGACAGTTATAAAACCATTAGCCATGCTTTTCTGCTATCATTTATATAGGTATGCCTATAACTCCAGTTGTAATCTTTGTGCAGATAACTGAGAAACCTAAGCACTGTCTCCTTTCCATATCTAGCCAATAATTCATACAAACACAGTGTTTTATGTGGATATAAAGCTTAGTTCATAGTTATTGGGAAAACCACAAAACAAACCAAAGCACAGTTTTGGCTTTGGTATGTAGGGGGATGAAGTGTTTTCAAACCACCTGTTTCCCAGAGAGGAAACCTTGACCGCTAAATACTTATGTTAAGGGAACTTGTTTTGGCCACTTTACTGGTTTATGTAAAAGAGGGAAACTGAGCCTGTTTCACTAAAGCAAATGTTGCAATTTTCATCTAAATTCCCATGATATTTGCCTGAGCTGTAATGTTTTGGGATGTTTCTATTGCTGGATTAATAAAATTGGATCATGAATCATGCTTCTCTTTTTTCTTTGTTGTTTTTCCCAGTCACATTTGGAAGTTAACAATACTAGCTTTTTGTCATTTTTTCAACTTCAGCTTTTGCCTCGCTGTATAACTAGAAAAGCGCAATAGGGCTTGTGTAGGAACACAAAATAATCATTAGAAATACAAATACATAATTCTTTTTGATGTGACTCTAAACCATGTTTTTGAAATGTAAGAAATAGTTATCATTGATATAAAATAAATGGTTACAAAATGCTGCTGACACTGTATTAATATATTCCAATGTCAGTCATGGCTTAAGCTATGGGAGGGGGTGAGTAGTTTTCCCCAGTGCAGAGTGCCCTGGTAGATTCCAGATTCCAAGGTATCAATATTGACCATTTCTTTATCAAGCTGAGCTGCCATGTGCTCAGGGCTCAGTTCTTCCCTGTTCACTTCAGGATGGAGTCATTAGTTTTGGCTGTGGCTTTTGCAGCAGGGAGGCCCCAGGCTATGAAGAGAAGCCACATGGATGATGAGGCCCTTGGTGAGCTCAGGGATACTGGGATAATCACATGGAAGCTTGACTGAATTCAGATGTCTGGAGCTCCAAGGCAGCAAAGAAAGTAGTGGAGCTGCCTGATAATGGATTCCTGTGAAATCTGCTCACACTCCAGATGAGCGTTGGAGTCAGGCCTGAAGATTTCATACTGTGGATGTCTATACCAGCTCTGAATGAGCCCTCAGGAGTCTCTGCCTAAAGAAAGAGTATTGGAATGACTCTAGTATGTGTCCCCTTTGTGAGGACAGGGTTTGTTAATAGTCTGCTACATGTGTAAGGAGGCAAAATGTCAATAGTTAACCTAATAGTTAATGTATAATTAGTAAATTCACAAAGTTGCAACAGAGGGGTGACTCCAAACTTCTTACACTCCTTGGTGTCTGTTTCAGTACCCCGTCCAAGGCACCAAATTTGTACTCACAACAACTAGTAGATGGAAACAGACGAGGAGAAGAGCAGTACTTTGCTGCAAGTGATCCTTTTATTAAACACTACATGTTTCGAGCAAAATGCCCTTTATCAAGTGTACCTTTGTACACTTGATAAAGGGCATTTTGCTCGAAACATGTAGTGTTTAATAAAAGGATCACTTGCAGCAAAGTACTGCTCTTCTCCTCGTCTGTTTCCATCTACTAGTTGTTAATGTATAATTAGTTTGGCCACTAGCTGGCAGTTTGGGTTGAGGTAACTTTTTTGTCTGACCATTATGTATACATTTATGTTGTGCTGCCAGTAGTACTGGGTAAACAATTTGTGAACATTCAAAAGAAGCAGGTCCCCAGATATTGCAGACTAGTCTTCACCAGTAAGATTTCTTCAACATATTTATTATGAAAAAAAAGTAATTTTTATAATAAGGGCATATTTCATTGATTTATCTAATTGCTACTCAACAGACATTCCAAGGCACGTTTTTCAGAACCTAGCATGAAAAAAGAGCCATGTACGTGCTATGTTTTTGTAGTCGGCCTGGCTTTTACACAGACCACAGTAACTATTATTAGTTTCTTTAGTTTTAGAAGAATATAACACTAAGCTGGCAGCTGCAGAACTGCTGTGCTATTTAACAGGATCTTGCAACTAGAAAGTAATGATGTACATGGATCTTACATTGCTCATCCTGAACGTCAACAGCATCTCTGACCTTTCCTCTGACCACTAATTTCACTCCATGCCATTTTGCTCTGCCATTCTGCAAACTCATTAACCTTTTAGGAGGAGGCAGAAGAACAATCAAATCATAATATCAAATATTGAAAAGGTTGGAGTAGCTGTGTGCCATTGTAAGAGCTAGGATGTTTTAGAGAGTTTTGCTAAAATGTTGGCAAAGATTTATTTTTATTTTTCACAGAAGGTTTTTGTTTGCATCCACAGGACAGCTATGATGCCACCTTTTCATTACCATGCATCACCCACCAGAAGCTCAATGCAGTTCCAATATCCTATACAAATACGTAAAGAAATGTTAAAGGTGTGCAATTTAAGGAGTTGTATTTTAGAAAAAAGAGAAACATGGATTATGGTGTGAATAAATATAAAAATCTACTTGCATGAAACTGCCAGAGTCAATGTAATTCCCTAAAGCAGAATCAAACCCTTTTTAATTAACATCACGTTAATCAAAATGGAACTAGGAGAGGGCAGTCTCTCCCACCTATCTCATATGAACTTTAACTTCTCTTTACTGTGTGTGTGTGTAAAGGCACCAACGAGAATTGTTTTTTGTTATTGACAAACTACTTTGCAATTATGAATTATATAATGCTTTTTTCTGTAGCTACAAAAACTACTAAAAAAATAAAATCTTAAATTCTAAAGGGCTTATTTAAGATTTCAAATCAATCAATCAATCAATCAATCAATCAATCAATCAAGAAAGTGGGTATTTATGCTAGGGAACTTTCAGATTACTGCCAACAGAAGTAGATCTAGAAGTAATTCCAGCATTCACAACATGCACAACATAAGTGTAAAGGTTTTAGGAATATCTCTAATAAGGAAAATAAGGCTTCAAGGTCCTTAAGGCATAATCTATTGTCAATACCATGGAAAAGGAATATTATTATTAACAAATATTTCTATAGCGCCAACATATTGCGTAGCGCTTTATATTGAATACAGTGGATTATGTTCCCAAATTAAAAACATGCTTGGCCAATATGACAGATTTCTTAAATAGAATACAGAAGACTGAATCATTCTACTGATAATTGCCTATGTTGTGTTCTCTAGATGTTAAAAGATAGCCCAAAATTCGATTTGAATTGGTCAAATTCGTAAATTCGAATTCGATTGTCAAAGTACTGGCCCTTTAAAAAAAATTTGATATAACAATTCGCCAGATTAAACCTACCGAATTGCTATATATCCCTATGGGAAGCTCCATAGTTCCAAGTTTTTTTGATCGAATAAAAAACATTCGATCGAATGCTTAAAATAGTTCAAATCATTTGAATCGAACGATTTTATTGATCGATTGAATTTTTTATATTCGATCGTTTGAAAAATCTTATTGCGTTAAAACCCGTCAAATTCAAAATTAGAATTTTAGGGGTTTTAATTTGACCAAAATTCGACAGTCAAATTCAAGGGTTTTAACTCTCGAAATTTGACCCTTAGTAAATGTGCCCCTAAGCATTGTAAATAAATGCTTAATTGTAATCAGTACAAAGTAGCTCTTTAGTTGGATTCCTTGATCCAACTGTATCCAGATATACCCATTTCTCAGAACATGACATAGCCTTTAATGAACAACCAGTGTAAATAAAGGCAGAACATTGCACTTAACATATGCAGCTCAGGCAGTCCTATAGTAATGTCCATGATGATGAATGGAAAATAGGATTTTGCATAGAAAAACTAGGATGATGGGAGGGTAGTTGTCACTCAATACTAAACAGTACTTTGATATCAGTCACAATGTACTTTGAAGTGAGATGTATAACACACAATAGTAATTATAATAATATTTTGAACAGATGAATTATGATGAATTACTTTCTTGCTTTAGGGGATAAACTTCTTAGACCCCCCTGGTCTTATCCAACATTTTCTGAATCTGAAATGATTCTATTTCAATGAAATTTAAATACATGAATATTTACACAATAATGAATTCTGCTAACACTCACTATATACCAGTTCTACTGAATGTATTAAATAATTCTGTAGGCCACCAAAAGCCTGTTTTGAAACATTTTATTCTTTTACATAGTATTGTGTTGCGTGCACAAATGGTGACTGTTGCTCTATTTTATGGCTGTTATGTGTGTTCTTCAAATATATTGTTTTCAATGTGATGTTAATTTTAGATATATCCTTCCATGTGTATTTATCTTTCCAGTGTATTTATTTCTAGCCCTTTGAACTTTTTTCTTAATGTGCCACTTGCCTGCGGTACATTGAAGTTAAATATATTCAAATGAACTCCATTTACCTCCTCAAATAAATGATTCTTTCTTAACCTGGAAGAAGCTCAATAATAAAGTTGTTGGTACTTCCATTTTTCCAGCATTAATCTTTCACTAATCACCTCATGGCCATGACCAGTGTTTGGACAGATATACATAAATTACACATTGCTGTGCTATAGTACAACCTACATGTTTCAGTGCAGTCCTCCCATGACCATCTGTTTCAAACATCTCCTCACCAACCCCATCATATGGAGGCAGATTAAGTAGGAAGTGAATACCAAAAGTGATATATGGAAGAAGGAGAAGAAGGTCAATTAGACTATGACAGATACAGCAAATAAATAATGTAAGAAAACAATAAGGAATTTTGAGGAAAGTTAAGAGGATATGAATCACTGGAAGTTTGATATGTCACTACAAATGTTAGAAATGCACATCAATAGAAGAACAAAAAGAAACCTTAAATACTCTGGGAAGTAAAACATATATTTTAACTGAAAGTTAATTATTGTATTTGTAATATTTCTACCCTATTACACACACATACACAATAAATTCATCTTTAAAAATTTATATTTTTTTCCCTGGTATCTGGCATGCAACAACTGAAAACCATCTGGCAGGAAAGTCACACTACTATGTAGCTGTTGAAGTAGTGAGTGTGAGTGGAGATTCAACTGAAAGGGATAGGTTGAGAAGATCCTAGAGGTCACATTGCAACAAGGAGACGTCTTATTTTGAAGGATAGGGCAAGATTCAACAGTTGTGGGGAGAAGTAGGGAAGAAATTCTCAAGAATGAGTTCAGGAAAATAGCTGAGAAGCTGTGCAAGGTCCTGTCCTGAGTACATTTCTTAAAGATATTAAACATGCTACATTAGGGAGACAAAGTAAAGTTAGAGAGATTAATGTGTGGCAAAGAACTTAGGGGCAAATTTACTATTATTCCCCATAATTAGCTCGACCAAATTCGATATTCAATTAGCATTCGATCATCGAATGCTAAACGAATAGTTTTAGGCTACCTTTTATTCAATATTCAATCATTCGACGATCGAATACAAATTTATTCGATCAGTTGAATAATTTATTCGATCAGTCGAATAAATCATTCGATCATTCAAATAATTCGTACGATTCATTATCTGCTTTGGTTCCAGTACAGTGAAGAAAATGTAATTACAATATATCTGTATAGACAGGGATTATTTACATGTTATTTGAAAGTTTTTAAGCAATCACATTAATATTATGTTTTACAGAATGGCATTGTAAGTATTAATCAGCAAGGCTTTATGAAAGACAGATCATTTTATGGTTTACTAAATAGGTACATAGACATTAGGGTTGCAGACAATTTGTTCTATACAGATTTATAATACAGTACAGCATGCTATTGTGCTTTTTTAAACTAATGTCTTGGTCATCTCATCTTTTGATAAGATTGTGCAGATGTCATATACTAGGACACAGGGTCCACTCTCCATAATAAATCACCAACTGGGCTAATTCTTTTATATACATGTGTCAGGGTTTGTTTTACCTTGTTGCATAATGACAGATCTCTACACACAATTGTATTGTATTGTCTTGTAACTGTCAACTGCAAGGCAATGTCTACCATATGCTTTGGATAGCCATGAGATGAAAAACATTCACTCGTCAATTTAATTTCACATTCTCTATCAGCACTATCTGAACAAGTACTCGCAGATTAGTATTTTCCCAATGCAGTAGGGTAAATGAAATTCCCTCCCCCTGTTTAGTTAAAATATTTTTTTTCACATTCCATTTCAAATAACATTAATTTTATATTAAAAAATATATTATATATTATATTTAGTTTAAAGACAGTGTTGCCTTCTTAGCAAGTAATTAAAGGGGTTGTTCACCTTTGAGTTAACTGTTAGTATGATGTAGAGAGTGATATTCTGAAACAATTTGCAATTGGTTTTCATTTTTTATTGTTTGTGGTTTGTGGTTTTATAGTTATTTAGCTTTTTATTCAGCAACTCTATAGTTTGCAGTGTCAGCAATTTGTTTTCTAGGGTACAAATTACCCTAGCAACCCTGCATTGACTTGAATAAGAGAATGGAATATGAATAGGAGAGGAACTGAATAGAATGATAAGTTATAAAAAGTGGCAATAGCAATACATTTGTAGCCTTACAGAGAATTTGTTTTTAGATGGTGTCAGTGACCCCCATTTGAAAGCTGCAAAGAAACAGAAGAAAATTGTAAATAATTCAAAAACTATGATAAATAAATAATGAAGATCAATTGAAAAGTTTCTTAGAATTGGTCCTTCTACAATATACTAAAAGTTAACTTGAAGGTGAACCACCCCTTTAAATGAAAGGTTATTGCAATTGACTTTTAGTATAAAGTTAATCCAGAGGTCTGGTTGCCTTCTTGGAGTCAAGAATAGTGATGAGCAAAACTGGCCATGAAACATGAAAATTTTAGTCAATGGGAAGGCAAATTACCTTGCAGTTAAAGAGATTCAGTCATGTTTTTTATGGTTTAATTACACTGTTTGCATTGCAAATAATTCACTCGACCATTTTAAATTTTATTCTTTATTCAACAAATGTGTTTTTTCTCTGTAATATTGGTATGGAAGCAGCCATCTTAATGCATTGTGCCTGATTCTGAGCTTTGAGAAGGAGTCAGCACTTCAGAATGGAATTACTTTGAGACAGCTATTGTTTCTCCCCTTCCAATTGTACTTTACCACAACTTAGGTTGTACTCCTTAGACCTAGTGGTAGACATGAGAATGGCATCCAAGCATGAAAAAGCACCTGTAGCAATGCAAACAAATCCTTCAGTAGCGGTGTCATTAAGCTGCTTGTTAGCTACCCATTGTTCTGTTTATAGGCTACTGATGGGCTGCTGGGGGTAGAGATGGGAAGGGTGATATCACTCCAACTTCCAGTGTAGCATTAAAAAATGATCGATTCACAAGTCATATGACCTGAGAGCACATGGAAACTAACAATATGTCTAGCACCATGCCAAATTTGAAAATATAAAAAAATCTGTTTGCTCTTTAAAAAAAATGGATTTCAGCGCAGAATTTTGCTGAAGCAGCAATATCCCTTTAAGGGATTTTTAAACTCTAGTATACATTACCCTACCTTGTCAGAGAAGCTCTTTTCCACTGTGCTCCAACTGTTTTTCATAGGAAAAGAAAGTTTGCCATTTTTCCAGGGTAAATGCCAGTCAGCTGGTGAAGGCATATCTGTGATGTCACTGTCATGCATGTGATGATGTGGACATTGGGCCACTAAGAAATATATGTTCCAACAGACCAAGACCAACGACATGTCCCATTGTGTAAGGGATGGTGCTCTATGCTTGCAATTTTCAACTATGGGCGAAAAATTCTCTCTCTTTTTGGGAAGGCTTCAGATGGGTTTTTGTCTTCCTTTGGATCAACTAGCTGGCGAATTGAATTTGGACAGAAAGGCTGATCTTGATAGATATGTTGTTTTCAATTTTGCAATTGGTAGGTAGCAGGAAAACTAGAGGAAGGCAATGAAGATTTGTGACTTAAGCCCCTACTTGCCCTCACCTGTCCAGCGTCACCCTCACCTACTACGTACTTTGACTAATACTCAGGAGTGTGTGTTCTAATGCCTTAACGATATAAACTGCAGCATGAGGCTACATCAGCTTGTGATACTGGCTATGTGGGTGCAAATTGTAGTGTCCATGCAGTCAGTATGAATAGGTGCTCCCGCAAAAGTTCAAAAACAGTGTTCGTGCAAAAGTTCAAGTTTAATGCAATCTGTGCCCATTTTGGCTACTCTAGATGACTATAACTGTAGCACCTTTTGTTATGTAACACTATAAAGAATGGAGTTGAAAGAATGGAGTTGAAAGAATATATATATATATATATATATATATTCATTCATTCATATAAACACAGTGTTCTCCGTTATCTAATATAAGGAATTCTAAAACAACCGGACTTGCTGAATAATCATTGAAGATGTTTGAGTACTCAACCAAGCAACTTTTTCAGTTCAACTAACTGGTGTGAGAAGTTCTCAGCATATAAACTCTTCCACAAATCCAATCACAATGGCACATTGTAACTCTTCAAAGAGGTGACATCTGAAATTTACAAAGGTGTTGATTCTATGTATTACTGTGATAGTATTACCAATGTATCATGCAACTCCTAGAAACAGGTGTTACTTGTGAGAGTTGCATGAACGGATGTGTGAAGTGTACTGCACCCGCCTGGGTACAGATGTGAGAACAGCATTACATGTAGCAGACAGGTGATGTCGAAGGCTCCGGCCTCTTTTCAGGGATGTTTTTTCCACCTTGTCACTCCATCTACATATGGGATGACTATGTATTGCCTACTTCATGCAACTCTCACAAGTAACACCTGTTTCTAGGAGTTGCATAACACAACTGGCAATCCTATCACAGTAACTACTGTAAATAGAATCAACACCGCTGTAAATTTTAGATGTCACCTCTTTGAAGACTTAAAATGTACCATTGTGATTGCATTAGTGGAAGAGTTTATATGCCAAGAACTTCCCACACCAGCCAGTTGAACTGAAGAAGCTGCTCGGATGAGTAGTGAAATGTCTTCAATGATTACTCAGCAAGTCCAGTTGTTTTGGAATTACTTATATTAGATATACCATGACCTGGATGAATAAACATCTTCATAGTTGTATTCTACACTGTATAAATATTGATTATTCATATACAATTGAGTCTTTACTTTTAGCACTGGCCATTTAAAGCTGAAATGTGAATCCAGTTGTCTAATGATGTAAATAGTTTAAACATACTATCGAACAGATAAACATTGTTCCAATTGGCAGACAGTTCTTGCCTTATTGAAATTCAAGAGTAATAGATACACTTTAATACAGAGCTCTGATTTCATGTCACCCCAAGGAGAGGTACTATAAAACAGAGCAACAGATAATTGCATATGCTGAAGCTGCCACTAAAATAAAATATATACTGTTATAGAAAATGTCTAGACATCTCTCACGTTTTGTAGTGATCTTTTATTTTCAAGGCTTAGGTCATAAACTATGTTGAAGCAACCAATATGCTCTTTGGCTGTGATTACTACAGATGACTGACCCCACAGCCCAGTAGGAAAGTAAATTGTTAAAAAATGACGGTAATGTTTCTGCCGATTTTAAACATGCAATCCAGCGCCACACTTCTCAGGACTGGCTCAAGTTTCTTGTGTGCAAACCACTAGTGCTTTATTTTTTTATAATTCTTTCTTTGCACTTGCTTGTGTAAAAACAAACTACTTAACAATGTCTGTAGGATTATGTTGCAACTACAAAACTTATATTTTAGCTAAATATAATTAATTTCTGCCAAGTGAAATCTCAGCATTCTCCTTTCAAAGTAGCTTTTAACAACATTTTTAGAATCATCTGTACAATTGAAGGGACACATTTATCAAAATGTGAGTTTAGAGCTCAATAAATAAAGCTGTTGTATTTATCAAAGGGTGAAAGTTAAAACTCACCATTTGATAAATAGGGTTCTAAAAATCCAATAGGAATGAACAGAATGTAGGCAAGTTTTTATTTATTAAGCTTTAAACTCACATTTTGATAAATCCACTCCTTGATGCTTTAAAATAAACTTTTATACCAGAAACACCAAAAGTGAAAATCATTTATCTGACTTGCTATCAATGTTTGTACTGCATATAGAGACATATTTTCTATCAAAACAATATTCCAGTTTTATTGTTGTCAGCTCCGCTGTGTTCTACATCATTAATCTGATTCTAAATAAAATTATGTTCAACCTACTGTGTTCAAAAGAGAACAGATATTCATGAACTGCCCACTAAAACTTAACCAGAAAAGCTCCAGGTATTTTAATGTGCAAATTAATTGAATTTTAAGGGGTTGATTTAGGTAGAAAATACTTTGAAATTCGACCATCGAATTAAAATCCTTCGACTTCGAATAGAGCCTATTCCAAAATTTCACTGATATGATACATGATATGATTCCAACTTCACTGATATGATACATCTGTATGCAGATGCTGGGTTATCTTCCAAAGCATTTATCTTGTCACTGTGCCTTTCTCTCACACTCATTTTGGCCCATTTAGTATACTTACTCAATACAAATTTTGCCAAGTCCTTCTGCGTCCACAATACTGTGATATTATGTGATAAATCTCTCCATTATCATTTTTTTCATATCTATTTGAACACCACAAAACATTTTTGGTCACATAATTGCAAATGCAGACATTATGACAGCTGAATACAATTTAATGTATGATTTCAGTTGTTATCAGGGCATTAACAATTTTCTGGCTTGTTTAAAGATACAGGATTCTCCCTGGGCAAATAATGGGTCAGTTCTCACACAAATAGCAATCTGAATTTTAGAGTAAGGAGGAAGACAAAAAAAGCTAATTTAAAGGAGTTTAAAACTCTTTGTAACCATTTAAAAGATTACAAACAGTCCTATAATGCCACTGTCCGCAGCATACTAAAAGTTAATACAAAGGTAAACATTCCATCTAAGCTGTTAAAAACAGATTACTACATTGTTCTGTAAAAGCAATGCTGGTAATGTAAGTATTGGAGAAAGTGGTGATTCCTTAATTTCATAAATACTGTTATCCATTTTTCTGGACACATGCAGGTTAGCATCTTGTCTTAGGTAGAACATTCTGAAAACCAATAAAGTGCCCCAAAGGAAAGTTTTGCATACCACACTTTAGATGACTGGGTATTACTGCTTTAGATGGTTAAATGATTGGCCTGTCCCCAATTCTAGTCATGCCTTTTGATTGTGGTTTCATTGAGGAGTCCTAGGTTACAATAGACTAGTTGCTAGATACATGATGATGTATATATATATATATATATATTCAAAATGTGAAAGCACTCACAGCGAATTCCATCAGCAGTCACATAAAAATATTTCTTTATTTCATGCTTACATCTACACGTTTCAACCCGCACAAGGTCGTCATCAGGACCCTGTGGGGGTTGAAATGCGTGTAAGCGTGAATTAAAGAAATATTTTTTATGTGACTGCTGATGGAATTCGCTGTGAGTGCTTTCACTTTTTGAATATGTCATTGTTTTTTGGTTAGCACCCAGCTGTGGCCATTGAATGGTGAGTGCCGTTGGACTATGCTATATAAATATATATATATATATATATATATATATATATATATAAAGCTGAATAGTAGGAGAATAGTGGTTTCTTTGAGGAGTCCTAGGTTACAATCGACTACCTGCTAGATAAATTATGATTTATATATAAAAAAAACTGAGAGAGAAATGTTAATAAGAATAGCTGTAAGTGTTTTAAGAAAATAATTGTATTTCTTTAATGCAAAGGGGCAAAGATGATTACTAGATAATTTCTCTGTGTATATTTCTTAATTTTAACATTTGTTTGCAACCATCCAGAATCACAGTTCAGAAATGCACAGGGATTATCAGAACAGAGTTATATTTATATAAAAGGTATGGGATCTATCTGAATAATGGGGTTCTGTTACTCTCTCTCTCTCTCTCTCTAGATAGAATTAGCTGGTTAGTTGATGTTCTTTTTCTTAAGAATCAAAGGATTTTCAAGGACTAGATGTTGCAAGTAAGAAAATAGAAAATGTGATCAATGCTAAAGAACCTATTTTACTAGTACATTGTTTAGGGGACAATTTATCACACTGAATAAAATGTAACTACTTTCTGAAGTTGGGGAAGAAATTTAAATGTAATAAAAAGTATAATCAATCACTTGTCGTGCATTTATTTTATCTCCATCGCACGGGAAAATCTTGATTCATTATTACCTCGGAGTAAGACTAATGGGAAAAGGGGTCCTGATGATTTAAACTATATTAGGCATAGCACGGGAACCTTCTAGTGTAAAACAATTTTTATCAATTTCTCTTTTTTTCGACAGCTTCATTATACCATAATCAAGTAGATGGAATGCATGACAAAATGATTTAATGTCCTGTAGATGTTCAAACAGTATAATTAAGGTAGCAACTTCCATAACTTTGAAACAGCAGATAATGGACTATAAATGTTATGGAAAGTGGAACAGGCTTATAAAGCCCATGGCCCTTTTCTGTTGTGACTTTCAGTTCTTAGCCTTCTCTCTCATTGCAATTATTACTCACCCTAGAAACATTTCCAGGGTAATTTACTTCAGTCTTGCTTTGTGGAGCACCTGCTTGCTGCCAATGTTAGAGTAGATTACGAGGATAATTAACCCAAAGAAACTGACGTCACTTGATCTTGAGCCTGTATGACATAAGTGTGATGGGACTGGACTTTGCAAAAGGAGTCAGATAAAGCCTGAAGTATTTTGGGCAGTCCTGCTACTAGCTGTGTTTTATTAGGACTTCCTTGCAGCAAATAAACTCATAAAAACCGAAGGCTCCTTTATATTAAACTTTCCGTGGGAAGCAAGAAATATTGCCATGATAAATTTTTGAGAGTAGTAATAAAATATGTTGTCTTACAATAACAAAACTTTTTGCGTTTCATCATCTAAAAATGAAAAGCAAGTAGCTTCAATAAACTCCAAAACCATCATCTCCTGGCTATGAATAAATGGACCATAGATGTTGTGGAATGCATTAAGCTGATAATAATTAGAAGATTACAAGTAATTATACATGAATATGTTAATAAAACAATTAATGCAGTACTTCTGAGAACAAAGCAAAGGTCTCTGATTGCAGCTGTTTGAGAGCAATGCACATGCAGCCCAAAGATAATCACATAGTCTGCTTCTGCTTAAAACTATTCAGTATCCTTTAGCAGACAGTCTGCAGCTTGCACACAAGGAAGACACGAATTAAGGCAATAGCTGCACATGCATCACTTGTTGCTCTAGTATAGTTGGAGTGTCTATCAATATACAGTATCTAGCTATCATTTATCTGTCTGTCTATATATCATCTATCAGTCATCTTTCCTTCAACAATATACCTATTTCTTGGCATTTTCTAAAAACAAAAAAATACAATTAGACATTCCTTCTTACACATAATTTTGGCAATTTTTTCCTGGCAATCAGGAAAACCTTGGTACCTCTGAAAATGTAATGGTCTTGGCTATAAATGTATGTTATTAAATATGAATAAAAAAGTTACCAATAAAAAAAAGTATAAATACATACAGATTTACTGCTGCTTTTCTGTATTACAATTAGACTCTTACACACTATATTCCTATATGATAATGCATGCAGAATAACAATTATATGTATCTGCGCTGGGTGTCTGATTCTCTATTAGACACAATTTCATAAAGTGATAAAATTGCAGCTAATGCTCTATGTTTTCATGCATGAAGCACATGGAATCTGTTCCATGAGATCAAAATAATTGCATACATCTTTAAAACACTCCATTAAATCATGTCATCAAAGACTTTAAATAATGATATACAGGATGTTTTTCAGCACTCGTATTAAAAGCTTTGTAGAAATATTATGTGTCATTTATGACCATAGCTACAATTGCAGTCATGCAAAAAGGAAAACAAATGTCCCACAAATTGATGCAATTCATTAGATGTACTTGCACCTAAACATATTCCTTGGACATGCACACAGTTTTACCAAGTGATGTTATGTCTGCCAAGTCAGTGCAAAATAATTGTCCACCAAGTGCATCGACTGGGGCAGGGGAGCTCTCAGGCTAGATCCAGCCTAAAGGTATAAGTAATTACATTAAATTATGTGGAATGTGTAACTTCTTTGGCAGAATGTTTAATTTTAAATTGGTGGTGTTTAACAAGTTAATTAGCATAACCTTTTTCCCATTTAATAAGATGGTTCCACTCCTATGATTTCATATTAGGAAAACATTTAGGATCAGCTGAAAAGCAGTTACTTACTCTGTTTTCTATCAAGATAGAGGACAGAGCTTCTCAAAAATGCAGTGGGAGTCTTACCCTGAAATCTGATATTTGGAGCAATGGATCTACATACAAGCCATTATTGTGGGACTGACACCAAAAGAGCCAAGGGCACACACGTGTTAACAATAGACAACTATCAACACATCTGACTTGAATCTCCGTTTAATTCGAATCTCTGATTCATGTTCAAAATGCATACAGGAACTCTGTTATTAAAATAGCTAAGTGTCAGGCATAGTTTTTGGATGTGCTTGGAAAAACATTCTGCTAAAGTTCAATGTTCTTTCAGCTAGGCATAACAAAAGAAGAAGAATTTCTCATGTACGGTGATTAAAAAGGAAGAATTCTGTCTCTGAAAAAGAAGAAACAAATTGAATGCATTGTTGTAAGATGTACTGTGTAAAATGAATTATGTTATTACCAAAATTAAAGAAATTTATTTCATTGTCACCCCAATGGAAATTTGCAAAACTTATTACAAAGACTGTTGATTTTTAGAGACTTCAGGGCTTCTTTATAAGTGTTTATTGGCACAATATTTTTGCCCACAATGCACCCTGCCCCCTTTCATTGAGCCTTTGTAGTGAAGACGTTTTGGTGGCTGGAGGGAATGGAATGCAAGTGTCCCTTTACATGCCATTTCTGTGCACATCATTTAGCTGTTGCAAGGAAGGGGTACCATGAGATGCCAGACACAACATGAAATTAAAGCCTCCTCAGGACGGGTGTTAAGTACAGTATTGGAATTCCTTGCTCCACTGGGCATTGGGTTTTGCACCTTGCACTTGATTTACTATCTAGTGCAAGGCACAGAGAGCAATTTGCACTGTGCAGGTTATGCCTACACCTCATGGTGGGACATTTGACATTTTTGTGTCTGGCATCAATGATGTACAGAATAAATGTATTTCCTCTTAGCCAAAAAAATATATGTTGCAAATCTTGCTAGTTTGCTACATGTTTTTAAATAGTTTTTAAATAGTGTGCAGTAAAGAGTTTTTTATATAACTAATTTTTTGGAGACTTATTTTTCACATTTTATTTTCATAAAGTAAAACTGATAGACTTATAGCACCTAAAAGGATACTGCTGTGTTGTGATGAGTGATTTTTTTTTGGCATGTATCATTTGACCACAAATTTCGAAGTTTCACAGCTGGTGAAAACATTCAGTTTAATGTATGTACAAAAAAGTCATGCAGTAGACAAAAAACGTAATGTGATAGACTAGAAAATTGCTTGCATCCTATTATCGTCCCCTCTCCTTCCACATTACCCAATGGGACTTGAGCAACTGGGATTTGAGCACCTGGATATTATCTGTTGTTGTCAAGTGTAGACGTAGATACCATTACCAATGAACTGGCGGTAATGTAAAAACATCACAGACATGTTTTTAAAAACTAGCAAAACGGGATCCTTTATTTCTATTGAAAAAGCAGTTCTAGCATAGTGGATAGGATGTCCTTAACAATGTAGGGCATGTAAGTAACAATATACTGAGCAAAAAATGCATGTGATTTTGCCTTCCCACTGCAGTTTGGCAACATGTTTACACTAGTTTGTCAATTTTGACACAAAGGGGCAGATTTATCAAAGGACGAAGCAGAAATTTGACACACAGTCAACAAAACTTGAAAGGAAGGAAAATGTTTTTATTTGTAGCTCAAAAGCAGAAACACTGTGCCCAAAAGACACCAGCAGAATAATTTTCTACAAAAAAGTTACTTTAATGTGTTGTGAATTGTTCCCTGTTTCACAAATTTTCACCTAGTTTCACAAATTTTCATGTATTTTTGCAAAGTTCTTGGCAAAGAGAAACAAGATATTCAAAGTGTTTACTTTTCATAAATATATTAGTATTGATGTTATTTTGGGGAAATAAAATATAAAATAGTGGTCAGATTTTTTTTCCTCTCTTATACTGTGTGTTTACTTTTCTGTGTGTTTACTTTTACAACAATGTACAATATTGTGTACGGCAGTGTAATTTTGTAGGTCATTGGTGAAAAAGCATTGCCACAATAGACTAGCTTTATCAATGGGAAAATAACAATGAAAAAATGAATCTATTCTGCATGGGGTTGCCTCCAAAAAAATTGGAATATATATATATATATATATATATATATATATATATGTATATACTATATCTATAGTATGCCTCTACCCATCTATTGTACCACACATTTCTTGTAAACACAAACTGTCACTATTGTATTCTGAACATTATGTTTCTGTCCATCTGATCTGTTAAACCATGTGTATGTTAATTTTATGCATATCTAACCTGTTAAACCCTGTTATGTTGTTTTTGTCATGTGCAAACAAATACATTTAATCTGTGTTATTTAAAGGGGACATAGACCTTCAATAGAAATGTTTCATCACCCAAATTATGCTAAACTGTAACTCCCAACAGTTCTTAGCATAATATTAAGGATTTAAGAATAAGTGCTGTAGTCCATCAGAATCAACAGATATTAATGATATAGTGAAAATATTTTGGTAACGATACCCCTTTAAACTGCAGAGTAAAAATGATCATATTACTATAGTCTTAGAAAGTAAAATATTCAATGACTCTTTTGTACTATGGGAACAGTGTTTCTTGTTAAATAAAGCTTACTTTAGATGCCTTCCATGATGGCATTATCTATTTAAAATACTATATTCAGTAAACGTATTGACGCTATAGAAATGAATATTTTAAATAGATAATGCAGTCAGCAGTTACTATATTCAGTAAACGTATTGACGCTATAGAAATGAATAACTGCTGGCTGATTTTTTTCCAATACCATGCATCAGTGAGGCGAAAACCTAACTTCCAGTTCTGATCAGGTCCCTAGTGAATCTCTCCATATTTTTTCAGATATACCAAATCCCTTTAGAAGACATCAGCTTGTTAGCTGACACACAGCCATCTGTGTGTGCATATAGAATGAAGAACGCAAACATTCCTGTGAGTGCTCAATTCTCCTTTTTCAATTAGTTTTGTTTACAGTCAGATTGCAAAATAAAGTTGATCCCAAAATAAAAGGACAATTCATATTAAAAAAAGTACACAGATGCAAAAAGTAAACAAATTTAACCGACATTTGTTTCAGTTTAGAAATTCTACAGTGAGCACTTTTAAGATTTTACATTTTACAAAAAAACAAAATTGCCCTGTTATGGCCCCAGAAAAAACTCTGAAAAAAAAATTATGTTGCTGCAGAGCTCATGCAGTTTATTGAAGCAATGGAATCTGTCAGCATATCTTAAAGCAACAGGGTCCTAGAGAGTAAAAGAGAGATGGACATTTAAATTAAAAATCATAGTGTAAAATTATAATGAAATCATCATTAGGTCAACGCATTCCACTGATACCCTCAATCATTTGGTTGTGGCTTGCTTCTTAGCTTAAAGGGATCCTGTCATGGGAAAAAATTTTTTTTCCAAAATGCATCAATTAATAGTGCTGTTCCAGAAGAATTCTGCATTGAAATCCATTTCTCAAAAGAGCAAACAGATTTTTTTTACATTTCATTTTGAAATCTGACATGGGGTTAGATATTTTGTCAATTTCCCAGCTGCCCCAAGTCATGTGACTTGTGCTCTGATAAACTTCAAACACTCTTTACTGCTGTACTACAAGTTGGAGTGATATCACCCCCTACCTTTCCCCCACCCAGCAGCCTAACAAAAGAACAATGGGAAGGTAACCAGATAACAGCTCCCTAACACAAGATAACAGCTGCCTGGTAGATCTAAGAACAGCACTCAATAGTAAACCCATGTCCCACTGCGTACTATTCAGTTACATTGAGAAGGAAAAACAACAGCCTGCCAGAAAGCAGTTCCCCCCTAAAGTACTGGCACAAGTCACATGACCAGGGGCAGCTGGGAAATTGACAAAATGCCTAGCCCCATGTCAGATTTCAAAACTAAATATAAAAAAAAATCTCTTTTGAGAAATGGATTTCAGTGCAGAAGTCTGCTGGAGCAGCACTATTGACTGATGCGTTTTAAAAAAAAAAAACATGTTTTCCCATGACAGTTTCCCTTTAACATTCTTTTTCTTTTCTGGCTAGTCTACCCCAACAAGAACTTAAAGCCAAACCAATAAAAATTTTTAAAGGTTTAAATAAAAAAAAATAGGAGATTATTATTTTTAGAGACTTTTGGAAAAGAAAAATTGATTATTATTAATTATGCTACTTAGAATATAATGTGATTTTAATATATAATTTAAAACTGGCTAAATTTCTCTGTGAATTGGACCTGGTCTTGTGCCCTGTAGAGTTTTAGTAGGGTAGTAGGTTATTAGTAGTATTTTTTTTCCATTCTTAGGGGGAGGTGGAAGTGTAACAACTTATACAGTATTCATCTGGTTGTCCACCTTTAAAACTAAAAAAAGTTTTTACATCTTGTCTTATGACAGGGATAAGAGCTGATGTCTCATAAGAATCACGGCAAGATTAAATACCATTTTACAAATGTGTATGTATATCTACAGCTATGTAACCTCTGAATGACTGTAAGTGATTTAAGTGACTTAGTTGATAAAGTTTGGCTGAGGCCTTTTATTTGATCTCTTTAATATAATTAGCTGGATCATGCAGTATCTGGTTGGGGAATGAGTAGGGCCATTCCCTTGTAAACAGTATGCAACATAGCAGATCTTTTTTCATTGATTCATTTGTAGCATTGCATATGATCACTAAGCACCTACATTTCTATGTTTGTTTCATCAGCTTGTTATGGATCTGACTTAAGTGCTGTAAATTGGAAAAGCAGGGTTGAATATTTTGTTAAATCTTGACCAACAATTTATACAAACAGGCATAGGAGTCATATAACTGTGAATATTTTCATTCATATTTTCATAATGGTATATCTAATATGTCATTAAAAAAGCATCTGAACTTGCTGAAAATTTTTAATGAAGAAGTTTCACTGCCCATCCAAGCAACTTCTTCAGTTCAACTGTGGGAAGTTCTCGGCATAAAGACTCTTCCAACAATACAATCACAACGGCACATTGTAACTTTTCAGAGAGGTGACATCTGAAATTCATAGATAGTGCTCCTAGGCTGAGCCATTTGCTTGGTGAAGATAGGAGGTGGAACTCTACAGGGCAAGACTTGGCGTCTTTCTACACCTAAAATATGAGGGACACTCCTTTGTCGGATAGCAATGTCGAATATCAAGAATAAAGAAGACCACTGGTTTGAAAAAGGTGTGAAAGACGCTATTCATGTCAAGGTGGAGAAAACATCCCTAAATAGAAGCGGGGGCCTTCGACACCTCCAGTCTGCTACATATAATGCTGTTCGAACATCTGTACCCCGGTGTTTTCAGAACACTTCACACATCCATTCATGCAACTCTCACAATTAACACCTGTTTCTAAGAGTTGCATGACACACTGGTAATCCTATCACAGTAACTACACAGAATCAACACCTGTGAATTTCACATGTCACCTCTGATTGTCAGTTGAACGGAAGAATCTGCTTAGATGGGCAGTGAAATGTTTTCATTAAAAATTTTCAGCAAGTCCAGTTGCTTTTATTAGATAATTGGTACAGGAGTCATTCACAAACATCTGTAGAATATCAAGACACGAAGATTTGTGAAATGCTGAACTGAGCTGAAACAACTGTATTCATACATGGGCTGGCTTCTGGGACACCACCCAATTTCTCCACCCATATTCCTCAAAATAGCTCAAAGTTTACTGCTAGTATTAAAGTCTTTTATTGATATGATTAGCTCCACTTTAAGCCTTTAACGAAACAGAAGTGCTCATCAAACGTGTTCAAACTATGTGATCCTTTAACCCAAACATAAATAAAATGAAGTGATACATGTATCATTTATTGAATTAATAGAATTGGGGCTATTTATAAGTAACCCTTCATTACTTGGTTCCTCATTTGTGTAGACAGATGAAAAATAACAGTTTAGAATCACTGGTTTATCTCTGTTCTCATCAATCAACTGTACCCCTTGACAACAATGGTCAGTCAACCCAAGCTTCACCATGATACTCTGGTTTACCCATCCCCTTGCATAGTTTAAACACTCCTCCAACATCTTAGCCATTCTTTCCCCTAGCACAGTGGACCCCTTCCATTGAGGTGCAATCCATCATGACTATATAGATTGTACCCCAAGAAAAAAATCAGCCATTGCTCTAGTAACCCAAACCTTTCCTTCCTACACTAAGATTTTAGCCACGTATTTAACTCCCTAAGCTCCCGCTGTCTTGCACTTGGTACATATGTGGTTCTATTTCTACAATCTGTTCAGGTGCACTAATCAAATCCCACCTAAATCATACTGAAGAAGATTTAACGTCAAAGTAAAGTAGCTTCTGGCAAACTTACCAAACTTTGTTATTTAGCACTGAAGACTGAAAAAGCTATCAAAATAAAACCAAGTAGCTAACTAGCCAAACCTTTATCCAAAATAACAATTTATAAAAATATTTTTGTTTATTTGATTTCTCAGATGCTTTCATCAGCCTGTTTGTAAGCTGTAAGAATTTAAATTCATATTTATTGTTACATTATTTCTTAATATGTTCTAAAAACCAAGGGACATTGCAAACACTTGAGTGTCCCTGGAAAGTATATTTCAGAGAGATAAAAAGAGAATTTACTGTAGTTCATAAAGTCACCACATGCACCCCAATAAAGAGAAATGACTCTCTTTTTTCATGGGTGGGTGTTGGAGGGAATAGGTAAAGTTTGTTCAACTGATAACAATCATGAATCAGATATCAGAAGTAAACTTTAATCTTGGGGGCTGCAAAAACTCTGCAAGAGTTATTGCAATCAGCCTTAGTCTCCTGTATATATTTATGTGACCACCAATCAACTCCGACAGATGAAAACAGAACAATGTCACATCGAATAATAAAGGCACAATTTACAATATATTATTTAAAAGGTACAGTAATACTGCTTTCTGCATTATTTTTTATACCTCAATTTTCTTTACCTTTTATAGATAAATCACAACTTTCCTGTCTGAACACTGGCTATTTACAGCAGTATACTGTAATTTCTTAAGTGCTTGAGATCACTGTATGCCTCCTTCATATGTATTATTAAATCTCTGGAAATGTTGATGCTCCAGTTTAAATGTGCACAGGCCATAAACAGTCAATGTTTGCTTCCTGCATGAAAACTTTTTTTTATTTAATTTACTGTAAATGATTTAAAGCATGTGAATCTTAGCTGATACATTGTTGGTAATGTACTATACAAATTATTCAATCCAGACATGAGTTACAATCATAATTTTGTCTGGGGATGTAGTTATAACTGCCAAGTTGTCTTGAGGGTCATAATGAATTGCTTCACAGACTTAAAATAACAGGGAGAAAAGGAATAAATTAAATTTTTCTATTTGTTGCTTACATACATGCATGTTACTTACATACATGCATGCAATGAACATGCATGTAGTTAAAGGGGGTTACTCCTGCCCTACAACCGACTCTTTCTGAAGCAAGGGGAGTTTATGTAAAAAAAAAAGATGGATAAAACCAAGGATGTAAAACTGATGTATGTACTAGCTAAAACCTTGCTGTAAAGAGCAGGACCTTGGTGATCAGATGGTCCATAAACCAGGCTGTTCTGGTTATTGAACAAAGTCCGTAAGTTACTATTGCTTTTGTTACACAGTGTTACAAGTTTCTTCTCTCTTGAACTCTGTTGTGAATAAAACATATTTCTTTTTAAAGCTACCTAGATGTTGCTACATTTCTACACTTAATTTTTGCTAAGGCTAATATTAGATTGAATTCCCAAAATACCAACATTACATGATTCAAAAGACAGCCACGATAAGTTGAGTGGGTGGTGTTAGTAAAAGATCTTTGCTAATTTTCCATACTGTCAAATAATTTTTAGTTATCTCTAAAGTCTCAGCCATGGAACATCTACATCTGTGTTTCAGCAGTGAAAATTTCAACATCCTAATTTCCCAATTTGCAAATGTTGTTTTAAAGGGGTTGCTCACCTTCCAAACACTTTTTTCAACTCAGTTGTTTTTAAATTGTTCCCCAGAAATTAATACTTTTTAAAATTACTTTACATTTTTTATTTTGTACTATTTATCCAAAATCTATGCCACCTGAAATAAGAGATAGGATAGTTCCATATATTGTTTCTGGCAGTTCTTTGCATTTACTCTTTGTAGAAGTAGCTTAACCCAATTCCCATGAACAATAATTTATTAACGATAGTGCTCTAATATTGTAAGGCCATAACAATAAAATTAATTTAATAATTGATATACATATATGTCCATTGCTTCAAATTTTTGCAGATGTGTTAGGTTCTAGTTACATCATTTTACGATTGTAAAAATTGTCATCACAGTAGTAGCAAACCTGCTGATGTTGAAAATGCCTGGTAAGCTATTACAATTGGAAAGTCCATTTACCAATGTATTGCTTGGAAGAGGTAATACACACAACAAATATATCACAACAAAGTTTTACACTTAATATAATTCCTGAGTAGATACTGTTTACCAGTAGCTGGACTGGTAAGAGTCTTATATGTAATGCACCTCAGCATCAGCATTACATGAGTTGAAACCCTTGTATTCCAGCCATGTACCTGTTTGTTTTTTTACTGCAAAACACACTTGGGAGACAAACTGTTTCCTAAAATATGTAAATTTCAAGTAACTTTTCGAAAACCAATTTAAAATAGACCCTCAAGATGTTCTCAAACTATATCAGTGACAGTTGAAAGTGCTATGATCTGGGACAAAGAACTATAAAGTTTTTCAATAACCACAATTCCTTTTGCATTATTGTCCTTTCATCAAGTTATACAATCATTACCAAACAAAGATTTAAAAGGCTTAAGTAAATATTTGATCCCCCCAAGTAAAAAAGATATCAGTCATGTAAATGAAATGATTGCTGTAAAATCATCATCCAGTAGTATATACGGATTGTATTATTTATGTATTATTTTATTGTGCCTCCCATGTATTATGAACCAATAAAACCGATAAGGTATGAAAAATATTTGGAAAACCTGATAAAATGATTTAGGAATTCACACATTATTGGCACAGATTAAAAATGATTGCCTCCTCAGTTACAGATACAAACTATGTAAATGCACTGAATAAGTTCAGGGAAATAGGGTATGTGTTATAAGATAAGATATGTAATTGCATCATCATTAGGGTTTGGCGAATTTGACCTGTTTCACAAAAAATTCACCAGAAAATACACAAGGCAAATTATTTTTTGAAATGCTACAACATTCATCTCTATGGGCATCATTTCCATGGCGAAACATAGCAAAAAAATGTGCTCATCCCTAATCCTCAACCTATGATACAAAGTATACACATTCACATAGAGACATGGGTTCTATATGTGGATTCATGCTAGCAAATTAAAAATCCAGTAGAAAATACTGTCTTATTAGAGAAAAAAATGCAAATCAGTATTAAAAAATGTGGGGAATGACATTCCTGTACTTTGGAGATTTCAAGTGTTTTCAAGTATTTTTTATGCCATACACCACCCAAGTGTGAACATGCATAATGAAAAAGTTCTACATAAGGATGAAAGTGGATTGTTTTTCTTATGTTCGTTGCCTTTTGTAGTTGTGAGAAATATTGTCATGGGTTCTTTATAGGTACGTTTTAAATTGTTCGCACTTAACCAAACTGTTCCAAGTGAACAGCCGGAAGCAAGGAAAGTAAAGCAAACAAGCTTGACAGCTCCTTCACAAGATCAAGTATGTTTAACCAAGGCTACAGGCACAGTTGTTTATTTGCAGAATTATTTTTCTTTTTCTACTTGTCTTGTGGGTTGTGGAGAGATACATTTACAAGATAGATTTAGAGTGTTAGAAAGAGAGGCATGAGTATTTGGTTGGGCTTTTTATTTACCAGGAAAAGGTTAAAGCATGTACAGGTATGTCCAAGCTGCAGCTCTTCGCCTCTTTTTGTATCAGTTTGTAAATATGACATATCATTGGAGAAGCAGTGATATCTAATTACCCACTCAGTACTCTGATCAGACACCTTGTAATGCTCTTTGCGCATTAGTTTCAATATCTGAACATGCCCATCCACTTGTCTTATTATACAGTATCTGGCTAAAACATGGTGGGTCAGTTGCAGTGCTGACATGTATAAAAATTCTTATTACATTTCTGACATACAATACGTCTATGAATTTGCAGCAAAACTAAGTTACATGCTTTGGAGTAATTATTGGCTTCAAACTAAAGTTGTCCCAATGACCATATCTGCTATCAAAGTTTGTATTTATGACTATTTATGAAAAGTTCTTTGCATGTTTCTGCCCACATTTCCTTTAATTTTGGTTTGTAAGACAACCAGGCAATGCATGTACTATACCTGTTATTTTTAAAAGGCCTGCAATTGCATTTCTTGTACTGATGGGTTATAAAAAAAAAAAAAGTCTGTGAATTATTGTGGATTTTCTGTTTGAATTTATGCTGAATTTATGCTGAATAATCTCAGCTGAGATGAGGCATTGGAGACATCAGAGAAACCCTAATACATAAGGTTAAAAATTATTGGAGTATAAAAACAGCAGAAATTATTCCTATACCACAGCTACACTGGCGTCAGTTTATCTTATATCTTTATATAGTGTTATTTTGACAACCTGCTAGTAGAAATAGCTAGCTGCTCTTTCAAGTAATACCTTGCGAGGCAAAGATGAGTCCAAAGGTAGAGGAAGATATTTAGATGACAAAAAAGACAATGAAAAAGGAAAAAAAATCCTTAGAGACTTCTACTGTAATTCTAGTATATGTTCTGTTTTAAGTTAAATAAATACTATGAAATATTTTAGAAATTCCAATGGTTTACATATTATGCTTTTATGAATGCTAATTCTGAGTTCAGTTGCGGTGACATTTACAGTATAGATGTTTGCAAAAAAACTGTACAAATATGTATAAAAATGTAGAAAATAGATTTTGCAATGCATTACTGCTATGCCACCTGAAAACAACAATGTTAACAGGTGAATCCTTCATTATAACTCTGAAAGAATAGATAAGCGCAGAAAATATGGCACCTCTAAAAATTGGAGGATGGCTCCTACCAATCAGTAATATGATTACAGTTTCTTTCACTGCCTTTCACTGAGTGTTGGTACTTAATAATAGGGATGCACCAAATCAAAGTTGTTTGATGAAAAATTGCATGATTTTTTGGATTCGGTTCGACCAGGTACCTGGAATCAAGTCTAAATCCTGCTGAAAAATGCCAAATTCTTAATAAAACCCTGGATTCAGTGCATCCCTAATTAATAATGATACAGGTATGGGATCTATTATTCAAAATGCGGTTTTCCGGATAATGGATCTTTCGGTAATTCCGTAATTTGGATAAACCCAAAAGGCTGGTTTTGCTTAGTTTGGATCAAGTATAAGGTGCTGTTTTATTATTACAGAGAAAAAGAAAATAATTTTAAAAAGTTTGGATTATTTGGATAAAATGGAGTCTATGCACAACAGCATTTCTGTAATTCAGAGCTTTCTGGATAACAGGTATCCAGATAACAGGCCCCATACCTGTGTTATATAAAAACTAAAAAGATGAGAAAAGAGCATGAACATCCTGCTGATGTGCCGTACATTTTTGTTTAAAGTCTCAAACTTCATAAAGAAATATATATTCATAAAGAAATATAGATGCCCAAGCAAACTTCTTTCTTATCAAAAATCAAGCTGTCAAATTAAATTTCAGCAAATTATATATATTTTGAGTGAAAGCACACAAACTAAATACTGTGTTGTAATAATGCATCCACGCCTTATCATCAAGAGCGCAACATTGGTGACTTTCTTTTACTAAGAGAGTAATACATTTGGTGCTATAATATCAGTTCTTAAGGATAAATACTTTCTGAATTGTTCACTGTATTTCAACTGTAAAAGTACCTCCTTTCTATAAAGCATTCATCCACATATTCTGTTCTTTTCTTTTTTTCTAGATCTAGTGATTTGTTAGCCAAGGCACTTTTCATCCAATTTAGCACACCTGCACCATTGTTTCTGCAGACAAGGGTGGGAAATTCGAATTCCAACTCTTTAGCATAGAGTGGCCAGCAGATGAACCCTCACCAAAAACAATCTAATTTTCTAGAGACTTTAGTTGATTCTCCACAGTTTTCATACTTGATCTAAGTTCATCCAGTAAATTAAACAAAATCACTAACATCTGGAAAAGTATCCACCTTTACCTCTCTATACATTGTCTTGCAAACAAAATCCTTCACTACCTGAAATCCCTGAACGCCAAACTCCCATCTCTTGTCAGATGTACTGATGTAACCTTTGGGTGGGAGTGGATAATTTGCAGTGAGATGGACACAAGTGGTTTTGCTATGATTGTAAAATAGCACAAGATAAAATATATTTTTTTCTCTTTAGACCATTCTGAACAGCATTTTCTGAAGTGTTACAAACCAGACCCTCAGAACTAATCTGCAGGTTTCACTGCAGAAATATACAGTGACATATTTTTTTCTCTGTAATAATAAAACAGTAAAGTACCCTGTAAGTAATTCCATAAGAAGATATAAGATATAATTAATCCTTGTTGGAGGCAAAGCTTATTATTTTCTAATAGACTTAAGGTGTGAAGATCTAAATTATGGTAAGATCCATTAACTGGAGAAGTCCAGGTCTCAAGCATCTTTGATAATACAGCCCTTACTTGTATTGTGTACATTTTTTTTTTTATTTTTTCTATCAAAAGTAATGGGTACTTTGTAATGGCTGCATTCCCTAAATTACTTAATACCACATTTATTTGAACCCCCAAATTATTTGAATTTGCTGTAAATAATGTTGCAGTTACAACAGTACAGCATGACATGCCCTCACATTAGAATGTCCTAAAGATTATCTCTTGCCATTTTTTATTGCTACTGATTTCCATTGCTCCACTTATAAAAAGGTCCTTTTCACTGACCATATTTTATTATGAATGCACATTATCATAATAAGAATGCCTCATTTTGCATATTTGTTAACATATATTTGTAAACGGTTTGTAGATATCTGTTTCTATATTTAAAAGATGGAAATTGAAAAAGGACATTTTAATTATTCTATTTTTACTATGTTAGATTTTATATAAACCTGTAGGTTAAAGTGACCTATGCAGAGACCATCTGGTATAACCTGGCAATCATTTAAAGTTAAAATTCAAAGATGAAGCAGCAATGAAAATCATGTTGTGCTGCAAATTAAACTGTGCACAAGAACTTTATATATAACGTCTTCAGCAGTAAGACAAATAAGTACTTTTTTTTCAAAAGCATAAAATATAATAGGCAATACTTATAATTGGTATGGGAAGTACATTGACTCAATGATTAGCCCATATTACAGTGATGGGGTTCTGAATTTGACTTTTTATTGACGCAACAATATAAAAACAATATTAATGTTAAATATTATGTTAAATATATTATGTTAAAACTGGGATATATTTACTCCAGATTGCAATTTTCCTGGTACCTCAGTTTGCTCCCATGCCCCAAAAGCATACAGTCATGTTTATTGGCTCTTTATCAGACAGCTGATTAAACACGAGTGGCTTGGGGTACATAGAGGGTATTAAACCATAGTTCTATGACCCATAGTATTTAAAATGCAATGAAGGGCATGCATGTTGCTTTTTTGGTTAAAGTATTCATAGCATTAGTGATTGTTTCCCATCCTATAAACAGCTCTCATTTGTCTTAAGGCCTGTTCTATGCCCATTAATCTTAATGATACTACATTGTATTTCTTTTCTTTACAGTGCTCTTCTAGGACAGTTTTGTAGATCTGTCTTATGTTTAGAGAAACAATCCTTTCCTTTCTGAATAGTTTTACCAATATAACATTGCCAACTAGGGCATTTAATCATAAAACATAATGTGTACTCTGTAATTCTTTGTCTTTTGTTAGATTTTGCAGTTCTTTGATAATATGGTTGCATGAAGCACAGCCAAAGCCTCCATAGCACCAAGGTTTTGGTAAACCATGAAAAGGTAGTCTTAGTTTATTAATTCCCATGTGTTGTTTCTGTATTTAATTTCATTTTTTTTTACTTTGTAGATTCACAGAAGACTAGGCAACATGGAGGAACCAACAAGTCTTTAGGATCATTAGCACATATGTATGCAAACCTTGGCATCATCTGAAAGCTTATTTTCCTTATCTTTCCTTATCTTTTACTTAGCTTTCCAATTATGTCTTGAGATTATCCTCTCTCCATAAATCTACTAGCCATCTCCTTTAATGATCCCTTATGCACCTGCTCTTCAGAAATAATCCTCTTTTGGGAAGAATGGTGGGGGATCAAACACTCACATAGGTACAATAGCTTCAGCTTCAGTTCACAAATGTAATTGTACAGAATACAATTTCGAGCCCTGCAAGAGATAAAAGATATGATTGATATATCGGAAATACTGGAGGTACAGTGAATTTTTGATCCTTTTTTCCTGACTAAGATTTGGGTGTTTGGTGGGAACACCTAATACAGATATGGATCCATAGATAAGATATAATTCATCCTTATTGGAAGCAAAACCAGCCTATTGAGTTTTTTTATGTTTACATGATTTTATAGTAGACTTAAAGGGGTTGTTCACCTTTGAGTTAACTTTTAGTATAATGTAGAGAGTGATATTCTGAGACAATTTGCAATTGGCTTTAATTTTAATTTTTTTGTGGTTTTTGAGTTATTTAGCTTTTTATTTGGCAGCTCTCTAGTTTGCAGTGTCAGCAATTTGGTTTCTAGGGAACAAATTACCCTAGCAATCCTGCATTGATTTGAATAAGAGACTGGAATATGAATAGGAGATGGACTGCCACAAAGTGGCAATAACAATACATTTGTAGCCTTACAGAGCATTTGTTTTTAGATGGTGTCAGTGACCCCCATTTGAAAGCTGCAAAGAAACAGAAGAAAATTGCAAATCATTAAAAAACTATGAAAAATAAATAATGAAGACCAATTGAAACGTTTCTTAGAATTGGCCCTTCTACAATATACTAAAAGTTAACTTGAAGGTGAACCACCCCTTTAAGATATGAAGATCCAAATCCATAGATCCATTATCCATAAAACCCAACGTCACTCATCTATGCAGTAGTATTCATATGGTTTATACAATGATGTATGCTCTCAATTCTTCTGGGGTCAAGACACCTTTACAATGTGGTGACAGTAACAAATATGTGACAGAGTAAAATTGGCTAATTATTTTGCAAAACTAATTTATATCATGCAAGGTGCCGGATTTTATTTGGGCAGATTTTGAGTTGCACCAGTATTTACAGTATTTAAATAGTAAATATTTAAAAGCTGAGCTAAGATGTGTCACCCAAAGTTTTTTGTGACATATGTCATAAACATTCACTACTTTATTCATACCACTGAAGATGTTTGGGGTTATTGCAATGGACAGTGAGATTATGATACACATGTTCCTGTGATTGTTGATTTACTGTAACATAATATATGTTTTTATTTTGGTATGGAGTTTTGTTTACATTGTTTGTACTACAGTACATCCACTGATTTTAACCAATACTGGAAAACTATCAAAGGTTCAGTAGTAGTTTACCATGCTGTAATGGACAATTATGTACACACACACACACACACACACACACACACACACACACACACACACACACACACACACACACACACACACACACACACATGGGTATATGCTCTACTGTAACCTTTAAGTATCAGAAAATTACCAGCAGTCTGAAACTATAAAATACATGAATATATTAATTTAAATACTTAGAGAATTAAAATAGCTTCCTTCCCATTATCAAGTTTACCCATGATTAATTATGACTGTAAGAAATTTAAGTAATTAACAATAATCATTGGTTTTAATCTAAAACTTCCAGATTTTCATCCTCCTTGTGTTTTATTTTATTAGTTTTTTCCATATATATATAATCATGCCTGAATGGTTTTTGCCTTTGAAAATATGTTTTTCTCTCTGTTGAGAGCTGAATTCCTGCTAGTCATGTGACTTTTAAACATCCCGATTTAATATCCCAGTATATTTAGACTGAAATGTCAGTTCTGTTACTATACTTGTGAAGTATAATAGCACAAATGTTCAGTTTGTTCTGTATATGAATTCTGTAAGATAACACCTTGCAGTATTTCCAACATCTGACAAGCTGACCAAGCACCATACTGTATATAGTAAGGCACATAAGCAAATGTTAGCTGCAACAACCAAATTTTGAATTTGACCTTCCTGAAAACACCTCAAGGGGCCAGCTAGGGAAGCCATGGAGCACATGAGATTACCAAAAGACTCAGTATATACAAATCCAATTATCTAGAGAGCAACCTACTGTATCTCATAGATAGGGATGGTGCGAACTGTTCGCCGGCGAACTTGTTCGAGCGAACATCGGCTGTTCGCGCTCGCCGGAAGTTCGCGAACATCGCGCGACGTTCGCCAATTTGGGTTCGCCTTAGTTGGCGCTTTTTTTTTGCAATTTCTCCCCCAGACCAGCAGATACATGGCAGCCAATCAGTAAGCTCTCCCTCCTGGACCACCCCCACACCCCCTGGACCACTCCCCTTCCCTATAAAAACCGAAGCCCTGCAGCGTTTTTTCACTCTGCCTGTGTGTGCTGAAGAGCTAGTGTAGGGAGAGAGCTGCCTGTTCTTGATTTCATGGACAGTGGATAGTAAGTTTGCTGGCTAGTAATCTACTGTTCTTCAAACAACTGCCATCTAGCTGTGTGAGCTTGTTCACATTCTGTCTAAATATCCATAATATTACCCTCTCCAGAAAAAGCACCTGAGTGACTTTTTTCAGGCAGCCATAATATATTTTACGTAATCCGTATCCACCGCTGTAGTAGTGTATACGTTGACCTTGTAGCCATTATTTGCCCTGTAGGCATTTTTTGCCCAGTGTGTTCTTCAAACAACTGCCATCTAGCTGTGTGAGCTTGTTCACATTCTGTCTAAATATCCATAATATTACAGTGTCCACAACCACCTGAGTGACTTTTTTCCCTTTACAGCACAAAACGCAGCGCTGTGTCAACAATGCATTTTTCAGATACATTTTTGCCCTTGATCCCTCTCTGGCATGCCACTGTCCAGGTCGTTGCACCCTTTAAACAACTTTAAAATCATTTTTCTGGCCAGAAATGTCTTTTTTAGCTGTTAAAGTTCGCCTTCCCATTGAAGTCTATGAGGTTCGCGAACCGTTCGCGAACCGTTCGCAATTTTCCGGAAGTTCGCGAACATGTTCGCGAACTTTTTTTCCGCGGTTCGCGCCATCCCTACTCATAGATATTCTTTCCATCCATGCCCAGCATTCCTCTAGCTTGCAAATGAATCTGACTGTAAGGGTTACAATCTATAGCTATCAGAAAGCAGTGAGACTATTATTTTTTTAAAAAATGAGATTAATTAATGCCTATTTTAAATGCATCAATTTCTCATATGTTCTGGACTTGAGAATTTCTAGATAATCTTCGAGTAATTTAGTTGTTTATATGTAATTCACTTTCTGGAGTTTTATGGATAACAGGTAAAAGACCTGTACTGTAGCAAAATATTATTAATATCAAATTGAATATTTCCATTATTTCCCATTTTATTAGGTATAACATGGATTAGAGTTTTATGGTAAGCAATGGTAGTTGTCATTACTACTCACTCTAGAAGTAATCCACCACCATGATTCTCATTTTGCAGCAAGAAAAAAAACACTGGGTTTGAAAGTATACAATTATAATAATCCTCGCAATACAACAACCTTGTACAACTGAAGAGCTCAAGCAACTGAGCGGATAGCATCTAATGAGTAGATTTATACTAGTGAAAACTTTGCCCAAAGTGCTTAATAATCAGTTCAACATGATGGCTATCCAAAAATAGCAAGTCTGTTTTGAACAGCCGAGAACTGTACGTATACTCTTCAAAATAAGAGCACAAGAAATGACTGACCTAAGGTGTATCACTGAGTTTTTGCCTACTTCCTTAAGAGGCATTTCGCCACATTGGGTTTGTTTGGTTACTGTTGAATTAAAAGTTTTACATTATGAAACTTAAACCTAAAGAGTGCTTTTGCACTGTTATTTATTGATTAAAGTGGAGAACAGGATGAATCAGTAACCCAATTCTGAATATCAGAGGTCATCTGCAGAATCACAGTTGCATAAACATGAGCATCCATTTGGTGTTTCTATAGGCTAATCCATGTTCATTTGCACTGTGCGATACCATAACTTTATCCATGATTTCCAGTCTCCATTATTAATGTGTCCAAAGTCAGAACCTAGTGCAGGATCTCCAAGTTCCATTATTATCCACCTGGGAAAAGTCTATTTTGCACTTTCATTATACCCCTGTGGTGGCAGGAGTTGTGTTGAATAATGCCAGCCCTGTGGAGTTTTTGTGCGTTGTATATACTCAAATCTAAATTTGACCTTCCTTGAAACAGGACATTTTAAAATAATCATCTGGGTTTGAGGGCAGAGAATCTGAAAATGTATCATAAAGTTGTTTATATTTTGCTTGCTTGCTTGTTGGTCTCAAAATAAGTTACTGTTCAACTTTGCACATGTTTCGGTCCAATTATTTCTAAAACCACATGTCCTAAGGCTAGATTATGATAAAATTATGTTGTCATGGAAATATGTCTTTAAGTTGGACCATGGATCTCCAGATTGACAGGCCTATTTTTGTCTATCCATTTTCTGTATCTTATGTGGGTTTATTTATGGATAATATAAACTTTCCATAGAACAGACTCTATTGCTTTCCACGTAGGCATCACTAAATTACAGATAAAGGAGCATTGTATAGCAAGAATCATACTCATTGTTATCTAACAATAATCTACAGCTGTTTAGGTGTTCAGAGCCAAAATTAAAGAAATTAAGGTTTATTTAACTAAAATAAGGAATATATATAGAGGTGGCTTAGACAGGAGAAACATTGCTTCTGTTTTCCACATGACTGTATTGTCTCAAAATTTTTTTGTTTTAATGCTGCTAAGTTGTAGCTTCTCATGTACTGCTAGGGGAAAAGCACTTTAATTCAGGAAAAATTATATTGGTGTTTGATAAATAATGAAAACCATTAGAACGTCATGCTAGCAACATCATTTTAAGATTTTATCTGAATATACTGTAAATACATAGGCCCCTAAAGGAATACATTTTGGATGAAACTTGACTAACCACAGAGTTTCCCTTGAACAAACTTCTCATGGTTAAGTGCTAATCTCAGTTGATTTCACCAAGTGTGCCAGCTGAATTGTGCCAGAAGTGACGTCTTTTGGTGGATTTGCAACAGAGTCTTAAGTGAGCTGCTGTAAATCTGCAAAGAAAGCTCCAGCACTTCCGAAGCAGCTGACATTCTTCAGCAAAATGGGGAGATGTATTGCTCAACTTTATAGTGCCCAGCCTTTGCTGCTCTATACCTTGTACAGTACATTCCTATCTTCCAGGCAAAGCAGTTATGCCCTTCCTTCCTGCTCATCTACATTATTCTCACTGGTAAACTTCACTTCCAGGCTCTGCATTATCACCGTTGTCATATAAAAATGACTGAGGAGGTTTATCTGATTCAATTTCTGTACTGTATGACATTTTTAATTATGTTAAAAGGGCTAGAGGTGTGCTTTGGGATGCTTCTGTTCAAACAATCCAAAACACTCCAGTCTTGTCATTCCTAAAAAGCAATGCCGAAAAATATTATTGCTTGCCTGGGAGTGGAAAAAAAGTTCATACAGAGGTAAATTGGGTCCATTAGTCATTGGGACACAGGCCAGCTGTGAATATATTTTCAATTCATCACACAGCCCCTCAAAGAGAAATCTGATAGGGGTGAGAATTATTTATAATATAAAATAGATCTAAGTACACTGTTGAATGCCTTGTTATATAGTTATAACAACTATTTTTTACTTGTAAATATTGGGTTACATAGTTGGGTTGAAAAAAGACCAAAGTCCATCATGTTCCACCCATCAAAATGAAACCCAGCATTCATGCACACACACACCCACATTGGGTTGGCATTGTTCTATAATAAAAAGAAGTGACAGGTCTGGATACTTCCATTGAGTATGTACAGTACATTCTTGAAGGAGAACTCAGCTAACAGGCATTGCCCCCTCCCTCCCCACAATGTGCTTTAGTGTAAAAAAAAACCTCACCCTTAATTGCAGAGAAGCACAATAGAGCTCCAGTAGACAACTTGCACATCCTTGAGTTTTTGAGTCTCATCCCTGATGTGCAGTTGAAGCGGATTCCTGACTTGGCCAAACTGCACATCGGCAGGTTTTGTGGCAACTAAGGGACCCGATGACTACACAATGATCTGCATTTTTTAAAGGTTTTTTTTTTTTACATTTATTGCTAGTCCACATGGGAAGATTAATGGATTTGATGCTGCATTTTCTTAAGTCGTTGAAAATTGCCTCGTGACTTAGAAAAACGCAGCGGGTGCGTTTGAATAGGCGCAGGCAACTTTGCATTTTAGCGGATGCGAGACATGGGTAAGCAATTCAAGGAGATTGGTTGCCCCAAAGAAGCGGCGACTGGCGAATCTTCCCATGTGGACTAGCCCTAAAGCACATTGTAGGAAGGGAAAGGGGGCAATGCCTGAAAGCTTAGGATGCACTTATGGTAGGGGAAGGTTGAGTTCTCCTTCAAGCTAATGGATAGTTAGTGGACTACACTCACACACCATGGCCCTCCAGGGGAAAGAAAACCTGGTGCACAGTAATAGAGAGATCGGCTCCCTCCCAATCAGTGTAAAATGAAAACATTCATTGCACACAAAGCAAATATTAACTAGAGTAGGGCCTTGCAGGTTTATTGCAGAAGTGCAATGCAATGTTTTGACATCACACTACATTTCCCAGTGATGCCTTGGCTGCACTACATCTTTTCCATACACTGTTAATTTACACTGATTATGGCAGGCATAGGGCTTAATGAAATATTACCCCAGAATGTCACTCCTTTCTGCTGAGAAATGCACTGGCCCTTGGGTCCATTAAGTGTCGGGGCCAAGGTTGGGCGCATAGCATCCAGCACAGCATGTATTAACATTAAATACTAATAACCAATGCAACATGTGCATTGTTCACTAGTCTGGTGTTAATCATATGTCAGTTCTACATTATAATATTCTGCTTTATTTAAAATATATGAACAGGGGTCTGCCACATATTTTATGGATGCACTGAATGGTTTTTGAGATTCAGCCCTCTTCATAATTAACATAAGATGTTCTGATTTTCGTATTACTCTAGGGGAAGTAGAATGATATTCATACACAGTATAAAATAATTATAGCATCTTCAAATAACCAGATTGAAATGATTTTGTATATAAATATATATGTATATATACGCATTTATCACAGCATATGGAGCTGTGAAATATACGGTCTATGTTGTAAAAGAAAATATTGGGGATATTGGTGAGTGGAATTATAGGGATGTGAGAGCAATAATCTACAATCATTATTTTATATAATGTATTACCTTTAATGACAATTTTAAAAATTAATCTATAAGGCAATCTTTTTGTAGTAGAAAAACACATGTAATATTATATATTTTTTTAAAACTGTGCTAGAGATAAATTCCAGCTTTTGGATGCTAACATTTTGTACATAGAAAAAGCAGCAGCACTTTCTATGATTTAGGACCCTCACACTTCATTTATTGCTTTTAATCCTAAATAAATATTCCCTTGGCATAATGTGCCTGCAAACGGCTTCATATGATACCATGAGCTAAAGTATATTTTACAATATTTTGGTTTACTGCCAAAATAACTTAAGTTCACTTTGCTGATTATTGTAATAATTTGCAGTAAACATTAATGTTGGTGTTATATGTAACACTAGACTGTAAATCACAATCCCTTAAGAAAATGTGTGTTTTAAAGTCTTACCCAAAGATGTGAAATAATGGAAGCCATAGCAAATGTTTTCTATAGGGATTTGCAATTTATTTAAAAAGGAGTTGACACACAAGCTAGAAAAGAAAAAAAAAAGTGCACATATGCTGGATAACCGAAATCCTTTTTCTAACCATTTAACTTTATTGCAGACATAATGCTGTAGTCCATGAAATAGCAGCCTTGGGAACAGTTAAAATATGTATGAAATAATTAGGTCATTGCGACGGCTTTCTTTTAAATGGAAAAAAAATTTAACATATTTGTTTGGAACTGAAAAGCCGGTTGCATTAATATATTTTACTGCTTTGAATCTGTCAAAAATACTCAAAGAAAATTCTAATTTTACTCAATCTAGTGAGCAGTTCTTGCATTCAGGAATCAGGGATAGAGGACATTAGGCATCCTTATATTAAAGAATGGGTCTAATTCAGTACCCCTGGTCAAGTCAATGCATTTGATTCAAGCAGAAAAATAAAAACAAGTTATATTGAAAGTTATGCTTACTGGCCAAAGAGACACTTAGGAGTATCATGTTTGCAAATACCTTGGGGGGAATGTAATTAAATTCGCAAAGAGCAAAAGAATAAAAATTGTGCCCATTGCATGGACATTGTTGTAATAGTTGCAGGCCTCTACTCTCTGTTTTAGAGCACAGAGACCAAACTACTGAAGCTAGATAGGCCATGCTAGATTCAAAAATGCTAGATTCATTCAGCCATGCAAGGTACAGAGTAGCAGGAGATGTAGGCTGCATAAGGGCTATATGGGCTCTCAGTTGCTCTAGGGCAAGCAGTAAGGGCACCTCCTGAAACTGCAGCACACCCCTGGCCACAAGTTCTCTTAGAATGATCACTACGGGGGTGTACTCTTGGATTTGCACACAGGCGATTTGAGAATGAACGCTTTCATCTGTAGGCTTCCTTACTAATATACATTTTAATCTAATTTGGTCTTTTATCAACCCAACTTAACTATGTAACAAAATCTAGATTAATTATGACCAACAGTGCAGGAGGTCCCTTTAAGAAAAATTAACTTGGAGTACTTATGGACAATAATCTTTAGCCAGCAATTTGAGTGACAAGAAGGGTCACAAAATATGTTTGTGCCTTGTTTTAAAAGGGCATAGATTCACAGGAGAGGAGGTTCATTGTTTCCCCTTACCTGCTCTGGTAAAAATCCATCTAGAATATGTCATGTAGTTTCCATATTTCAAGCTGAAAAGAGACATGATGATGAGTCTATAGAAGAAGATGATTTCGGGTACAGCAGTTGTAAAGATTGGTCATGTTAGAGTTCTTTACATAAGAGAAGAGTTGATTAAGGGGCTCTATGATAGCTGTGACAAAAGAAGAAAACCATACCATAAACTAAAACCTTTGTCAAACACAGACCATTCCAGGGGGACACAAGGGATGATATAAGAAGAGAAGAGTTTACACTGAGGTTCAGAAAGGTGTTTTTTTACAGTGAGGAATGTGTAGTTGTGAAATGCTTTCCCTTAAGCTTTTTATTGCTTAGATAATTACAAGGCTACTGTTTTTATTTGCTGAGCTATTTCTGTTGTGATAGTAACTTTATGTAATTGTTTACTTGATCCTGCAGTGCACCATCTGTTAATTTTAAACACTGCAATATTCACAAATGGGAAACTATAGCAATGTGATGTGAGTCACTGGTCTGAAAGTTCATGCCTATTAATATATACAAGAAGTATAATGCAGTGATGAGTGTACTTTAGTGTTGACTCATTTTGTTGACAATTAAGTTCATTGGAAGTACTATTATATCATGTGCGATGGCTTTTATCTGAGGGAATGAATGCAGAGCCTTAAAGTATATGTTTGAATAGCAGCATACAATGGGAAAAGCCCAGTAGGTATACGTGTAATGTTTTTTATTTAATAACATGTTCCTTACCCACCAGCTAAGAATATTTTTTTGGGGAAAATGTAATGAATTAGCCCTTTTAAAATGACTTTCTATTAAGTCAGACTGACACATAGCAGAGAACCTTTTGTATCTGAGGATCATTGCAAAACCAGTTGTTTCATTTTTGTTGGGTGTGCCAAATGCCAGTTATTCTGGTACTTTTAAGACAGGCAATGCCATAATGAATGTAGTCCAAGCCTCGCGGTATCCCAATCAAACATTTATCACGTGCTATGACAACTGATAGCTTTAAGGTTTCCTGCCAAACTTATTTTAGTGCCGAAAACAATTTTCAAAAATGATATATAGCTTCTAAACAGTTCAAAATATACTTATTACAACATTGTTTGTAACATAGAAGGACCTCTGGAAATTATCCAGCTAATTTCCTGTGTAGCTGAGGTAGTGAGGAAATCTTATTTTCCAAAGCACCAAGAGAACCTAATGTTTCCTTTGGGAATTTTATTCAGCATCCAGCCTCTCTTCTTAGCCGATTCAGACAGTATATCAGAATTTACAGACAACTATTTAAAGTAAAGGCTTTTGGAGCATTAGGTAATCTTAACAAATTCTGATTTCTGTTCTAGAAAAACTGCACAAGTATCTACATTAAATTAATCTATGATTTTGCAAGTTAAAGATGGAACATTGCCTTTTGAACATACTTAGTATTAGAAGAATTAGCCTATTTCTATTTGTTTTGTCATTATTCATTTAAACTACAATGCATAGCTTATCAGACAGAAATCATAGAGTTTTTACTAACAGCAAGTTTAACATGGTGTCCCACCCTTTTATTGGTGAAAAACATTTGCACCCATATAATAGCTCATTATATTAACATTTGTTAGTGATATTGGCTGTCCGGATAGATATTAAACAGGAAGGAGGAAGCAGGTTCTGAGCAACTGACAGAACAGCCAAAGTATGGGCTTGGATAAAAGGCACAATAAGCATAATCTAATAGGGTCTTAACTAAGGTGTGGAAATGATCATGGTCAAGTTGAGGGACAGGTCAAGGCAGGAAGATTTCAGGATAGTTAGAATTAGAGGCATTTTAATAAATAAATAAGTGTCATATGTTCAGAAAATAAGGAAGTGAACTGATTCTTCCCCTGACATCACATCCCTCTCTTACTCCACCCCTGGGCCTGGACATATCCTGCTTTAACTCATTCCTTCTCACCTAAACACAGCTAGGATTCTGCCCAACTCTGACCTAGACCAGAGTTGCTCTAAAGTTGCAGTCATTGTTTTTTTATTGATTTCACTGGGGATGGTGTATTGTTTAAGGAGCCCAAGTTCTCTTGTGCAAAGTTGTTAATCCAGAAATGGACTATAAACATGAGGTGGCCACTATTAATAGAGAAGAATAAATCACCTTAGAAGATATTTCCTGTTTCAAAGTTTTAGTTAAAGCATTTCTCCACTCTACGTTCATTTTTTTCAGCTAGGCTAAATTGTTTATATTCCAAGTTATTGCATTATTTTTCTTATCTCCAACACTGGCATGGAAATAGCACACTGAGTGACATTTATACAAAGTAATGTAACTAGCCACCACTTTTCTAATCAATAGAACAAACTGAACGGAATTTCATTTGACGCTCAGATGGATATTTCTTTGGAAAAGGACACTTAGAGCTCATATGATTTGTTTGATTAATTTTTATACTCTGGGTGACAAAAGGACCTGTGCTAAGGTTGGAAGCAACATATTTTCCCTACATGCACTGAAAGAATTCTTTTTACTTTAGAAAAATACTTGACAAAGGGGCATGCCCCGAAACGTTGCACGTCTGTTCACATTAAACTTGCAAGGGGTAACCCTGCTTGGAATTACCTTGAGTGCCAGTATTTTTCTAAAGTATTCTTTCCCACATATGCCACTAATGACAGGGCTATATTGGGGTAATCCGAACGTTCGGCCCTATGGGGAATCCATATCAATCGATTGCTTTTTTTGAAGGGGTGAGATGCCATATGTGCTTTAGTGTCAGGAGTGCTCATCGGCGTGTCTTACCTGTCTGGTGGTACACCAAGTTGGTGGCGCCCATAGCTGCCATGTGGGTAATGCTGATGCCTGTCCTGACACTGGCCCGATAACATCACATTTGGATTAGCCAGCACCAAATCCAAAATAAAAGGATGGCAAGGACACTGGTTTGATGCCTGATTGTAGGTTTTGTTTGGAACACTTCTGCGTGACTCTTGTTATACGGATTTCTGGACTTCTGACCCTGCCTGAACATCGACCTTGCTTCTAATCTGCCTGCCTTTGAACCTTTGCCTGAATTTTGACTACAACTACTTCTGATCCTTATTGGTACCACAAACTTGGACTTTAACCCTTAAGCATCCTCCTTTGTCCTTACTACTGCTGCTAGTAGCTGATAGGCCCCCTGACATTACAATCAGGACATGGACCCCACTGAGGAAGCTACGCCAGATGTCGGAAGAGCCCTCTGGGGCATGACATCCCGCATAGATGCTTATGAGGCTCAGCAAATCCGCATTCGGCAAGTACTTGATATGTTTCTTTCTCGGATGCCTCTCACTCCTCCAGCCGCAGGCATATCTTCCACTGCAATTACTCCTTCAGTTGTGGTTTCATTGGCTGGTGAGCCGCGCATTCTTCCTCCACCCCACTATAATGGGGACCTGCAAGCCTGCAGAGAGTTTGTTATTCAGTGCCTTATTCAGTTTGAATTCCAACTTTTGCAATACTCTGCTGAGCTTTCTAAAGTGGGGTATGTGATGTCCCATTTGGAGGGCAAGCTGCTAGAGTGGGCAACAACTTTGTGGGAGAAGAATTCTCCTCTGACCTTCGATGCCAAGGAGTTCATCCAGACTTTTAAAACTGTGTTTGTTGCCCTCGGTCGCAGGTCCGGACTGAGCATTAAAATAGGCCCAGGCACTTCAGGTACACAGAGGCCCAATCAGCCCACACAGAGGCCGAAACAGACCCCACCAGCCCTCTAAATACTGACTTTCTATGGTACCTTATAGCAGCCCTTCTGGCATTTGCCAGAACCCACAGATTGCCAGACCGGGCCTGCGAGTCGGTCGTGTCGCTAATGCCTCATCCCGGCTTGTGCAAATCCAGCAGGGAAGTTACAGTGTCATTGAGTATGCTTATGACTTTATAACTTTAATGGCAGAAACCAATTGGAATGATAAGGCAAATAAGGCCATCTTCTACCAAGGCCTGTCCACTTGAAAGACGATCTCGTCTCCAAAGAACTTCCTGAGCTGCAGTAAGATTTAATTGCACTCGCTATCAAGGTGGATACACATCTCAGGGAGCATCAAGTTGCTAAGGAGCGCAGCAAAAAATTACAGCCAACTCTAGCGCCACGCTTCCAGAACTCTGTTCTGCCTGTCTCTTCCCAACTGCTTCCAGCCACCTTCCTGGAGGAACCAATGCAGATCAGGAAGGCATGTCTTTCAGAGCAGGAGAAACTCCGGAATCGCTCTGCGGGTTTGTCATTTTGCCAATTCCTGCCCTGTAATGCCTAAAGGTAATCCAGGGGGTGTCACATGTGGTTGGTATTACACCATAACCCCAAGAGAACTCTCTTCTTCTGCCCATACAGATTTGGTTGCTACAACTATTTGAGTCTCAGCTTTTCTCGACTCTGGGGCTGCAGGAAATTTTATGAATGATGTCTTTGCCAAACGAGCGGGTATTCCTCTACATCCCATGTCTACTCCCCTGTGGTTCTTCAATCGACGACAAACCCTTAATGTCTGAGATTATGACTACAGAGGAACTTTGCACACTGAGAGAGAGTTTTCTAATCCTTTCAGGAGGGAAAGGAAACAGGGAATTCACAGATGTATTTTGTAAAAAGTCTGCGAAATTCCTCCCTCCACATCATCACTATGATTGCCCCATCAACCTCCTTACCGGAACCATGACCTCTAGATGTTGCACTTATCCCCTGTCTCATGTTGAAACCTGTGACTATATCCAGGAGAAACTCCAGTGTGGATTTATTCGTCCCACTACATCTTCGGCAGGGGCTGGCTTGTTCTTCGTGGAGAAGAAGAATGGTGGTCTGCGTCCTGCATTGACTTCCGGGGACTTAATGAAATTCAAGGGACTGAATCCCCGACAAACAAGGTTGACCCTCTTCTTTTCACGATTCAACTTTGTTTTGACATATTGTCCAGGCTCCAAGAATCAGAAAGCGGATGTATAATCCTGAAGCTTCACTCCAATGAAAGACAAGAACCAGTTATTCCTTCTGCCAGAATGATTGCCTTCCTCTTTCCCCAGTTTGCCGAGCAAATCCTGTCTGGTCAGTCTTCTGCTCCTTCTGATACACCTATCTGGATGGCATTTGTACCCTCAGAGCTGCGCATGCCCATTTTGCAGTAGACCCACTGTTCTAAGCAAACTGGACATCCCAGTCCTGAAAAGACTCTAGAGCTTTTAAAAGGCTTAGTCTGGTGGCTGACTATCCGCAAGGATGTTAAAGACTTTATCACTGCTTGTACTATTCGTGCCACTTCTAAGGCCAGCCATAATCATCTCAGTCCATTACAACCTGTACCCACTCCATCTCATCCTTGCACTCTTCTAGCTATAGACTTTTTTTGGGTTAAACACATTGTGAACAATAGCACCTGAGGAAGGATCATCTAGATCTGAAACATGTAGTGCATTAAATAAAAGATTACTTATTTGGAAAAGCATTGGTTCTCCAAAGTGATTTATTGTGACTTGTGAAGATAAGAAAGTTTGGCAACTCCCTACTCTGTCTGATGAATCCAATACATGGATATTTGATTCCTATACTTTATTGTAGAATTACCCCCCCTCAAAAGGGAACACTGTCATCTGGGTATTTATAGATTGTTTCAGTAAGATGGCACACTTCATTCCTCTACGGCAGTGATCCCCAACCAGTAGCTCGCGAGCAACATGTTGCTCCACAAACCCTTAGATGTTGCTCTCAGTGACCTCAGAGCAGGTGATTATTTTTGAATTCCAGGCTTGGAGGCAAGTTTTGGTTGTATAAAAACCAGGTGTACTGCCAAACAGAGCCTCCCTTAGTCTGCCAGTCCACATAGGGACTACGAATAGTCAATCACATACCTTATTTGGCACCACCAGGGAACATTTTTCATGTTTGTGTTGCTCCCCAACTCTTTTTACATCTGAATGTTGCTCACGGGTGAAAAAGGTTGGGGACCCCTGCTACGGAAACTTCCGACAGCAGTACACTGTCACAGTTGTTCATCCAATTAATTTTATGTTGCATGGCTTCCCGGTCGAAATAGTCTCTGACAGGGGATCTCAGTTCACATCTAGGTTTTGGTGCTCTTTATATAAAGATCTGGGTATGACTCTTCAGTTTTTTCTGCCTACCATCCCCAAGCCAATGGGGCAGCAGAGCGGGTGAATCAAGCATTAGAACAATGCCTGAGGAACCATATTTCCCTTTCAGGCCGATTGGTCTGATCTCCTCCCATGGGCAGAATTTGCCCATAACATTGCATGTCATACTTCCACTGGAAGGTCTCATTTTATGTCATATTATGGACAACATCCTTGGATGTCCCCACTGCAGATGATCATGCAGCCCATATGTCTGCTATTTGGGCCCTGACCAAATCAAATTTGGTGTGTTCTGGTGCATAAAACTTTTGCTGAACACAGATAGAGATCCCCACAAGATCGATGACAAGGTGTGGTTGTCTACTAGAAACATTCCTTTAAAGGTTCCTTCTCCCAAGTTGGGCCCAAGATTTGTTTGTCCTTTTTCCCTTTGTGAGGTAGTTAACCTTGTGACAGTCCAACACCTACTTCCCCCTGAGATGCGAACTTCTAATGTGTTTCATGTCTCCCTGGTAAAACTGGCAATTCTCTTCAGTTCAGACTCTTCCTTTATCTAACTCATTGGACAGTCAACAGCAGTACAAGGTGGAAAGGATCTTGGATTCCAGACTCTCCAGGGGGTCTCTACATTTCCTTATTAAGTGGAAGGGCTTTGGTCCTGAAGAATGGCAAGGTTTGGTGGTCCAGTGGCCCCCCCTTTGCTTCTAATCTGCCTGCTGAATTTGGCTGAATATTGACTACGACTATGTCTGATATGTTTGTACCGCAAACTTGGACTTAACCCTTCAGCTTCTTCCTTGGTCCTGACTACTCCGGCTGGGAGTCGATAGGCCCCCTGACATTTAGTCAGTAGCTGTCAGTAGCTGTAACAATAACTGGTGGTCCAGTGGTGAAATGTTGGGGACACTCACAGATTCAGGTGCAGGAATACAGCCTGTTTTCTGTGTGCACTTGGTGCTTGCACATCTTTTGCAGTCAGAAGCTCATTTGTAATTATGCCACTGTGGTGCATAAGTAAAGGACCTAGGTTATAAATGCAAGCTGCCCAATGTAGGTTCTGTTTGGTTGTTCCTGGGTGTTGTTATTATTCTGATATCTGTGTTTGACCTTCTGCCTGTTCTGATGTTTTGCTGCCTGTCCTGACCCTCTTGCCTGTTTTGATAATGATTATCGATCTTGATTTTGTACTGCATTGCTCTCTCTCGGTTTGACCCTGCCTATCCCTTGGCTACATATTTCCTGACTCCCGTCCATCTGATTTATGCTCTGTTTCCCTTGCCTGCAAAGAAACTGAGCCTTGGTTCTCTCACTATGGGGTAAATTTTTAAGGGGGGAAAATTTGTCAGTGACGGCTTCACAACCATCACAACACTTCACCAGGTGAAAATTTGATGGGACAGCGCTAATTTACTAAGATGCTAATTTTTATCCTTGCCGATGGACGCTGCCTAATTTTTGCTAGCGTTACTAGTATGGGAAATCTTAGCTTTGTGGATACACTGGATAAATTGGGGATGTTCACGCTGGAGAAGAGGTGCTTAAGGGGTGATATGATAAATATGTATAAATATATAAGTGGATCATATAATAACCTCTCTAATGTTTTATTCACCAGTAGGTCTTTCTGACACTAGGTCACCCATTCCGTTTAGAAGAAAAGAGGTTTCGCCTAAATATTCGGAAGGGTTTTTTTTACCCTAAATAGATTGTACAGGCTGATACATTAGATAGCTTTAAGAAGGGGTTGGATGGCTTTTTAGCAAGTGAGGGAATACAGGGCTATGGAAGATAGCTAATAGTACAAGTTGATGCAGGGACTAGTCCGATTGCCATTTTGGAGTCAGGAAAGAATTTTTTCCCCCTCTGAGGCAAATTGGAGAGGCTTCAGATTGGGTTTTTGCCTTCCTCTGGATCAACTAGCAGTTAGGCAGTTTAAAAAAAAAAAGTTTAAAGGTTGAACTTGATGGAGGTGTGTCTTTTTTTCAGCCTAACTTACTATGTTACTATGTACTTTGGTACTGCAAGCAAGTCAAAGTGAAGATGCACTAGTATTCACTTCTGCCTAGTGCAAATTCATTAGGGTCTTCACTCGCTAATTTGCATATGGTGGGAAATTTAAAGTTGAATGGACCTCTTCGTGTTACATGTTGCATCTATTACATTACATTGACACTGATATATAGTCCAGGGAACCTTAATAAAGTCAATAGAGTTGTTTAATGCCCTACACATGAGCTCACTGTAAAATAATGTTTCATATGTTAGAAAATGGGGCAAACTGGTTACCCAAAAAAAGTTTATGCCTTTTGCAGCCTATCACTCTGAAAAATGGAAAAGTCATCAGCGTTTTTTGAATTTAGATGATTTTTCCACTCAGAATATGATGTAAGTAACTTAAGAATGAGGATGTTCTATGCAAACCACTTCACCTGGTCTGAGCTGGCGAAGGCAAGTCTGGCGTAAGAGGTAACGTTCAGTAAAATCAGCATTTTAGTGAATTTGTGGAGTAACGTCCATTTGCCAGAGCGAAAAGTCACCTGCCGATAGAGTGCGCATCACCTTTAGCATCTATCTCTTTTGCTAGCCAGTTAGTAAATTGGCAAAGTCCCTGTGGGGGGGTTTAGTTACTTCAACCTTTAGTAAATCTGCCCCTATAAGTCCTGGTGGCATGGCATCTGGGTGGTGGAGGAGGGCTCCTCTGAAAGTGAAAGGTGGCAGTTATAGGCTGAAGCATAAGCCAAGATTGGAACCTTGGGGTTTTTTCAGGGTTTTTGTTAACCGAGTATGACAGTATCAAGTCTTCTGAAGTTTTTCCTCTCCATTTACCTTTTACTTGATATATATATGTGTAAGTGTGTGTGTATTTTTTCCTATCTGCTTTCTTTTTTTATTGGGACACATTTGTGGCACTTTCAGGGCTACTCCATTCAGTGATCAATCTTCATCTTCTTGACCCTTGCCCTCCATATTGGGACCTTTGTGCTTTCAACAACAATTTAACAACCTAACATGGAAATACCATCTTTTTTGGTCCCATTTTTCCCCTTTCAGAAGGTAATATGATTTTTCTGTTGATGCTGATATTTTTTCAAAATACAATGCATATAGAGAAGGGACATACTGTAGTTGCACATACTACCAATTCAAACACATGAGGGTACATACAGTATGGGGTATATTAGAGAGAAGCATTAGTATGTGTTGCAAATAAAGTCTCTATTAATTAGTGCAAACATTGCATGACATTTCCTCAATTATTTGCAAGTCTGGATGAGTGCTGAGCTCTTGATTTATACAGCAGAATTTAATAATACAAAGTATTAATCTCAAATATAAATCAACTTATTTATATTATATGGCTGAAATCCAACAATTATAGAATTTTTAAATATTTAAATGTGTTACTTTATACCATTTACCAAGCTTTTTCAATAAACAACAGGGCCATTCTGTAACCAGAGTTATGTTACATTACTATACTCATAAGTCAAAATATTGAAACTGCAATAGAGATAAAAAATGTGCAGGTCTTGAATTTTCATGTCACGGATTAAGGGGAATGGTAACATTTGCCATATACAAATATATTATCAATGTTGGAATAGGGAATAACTGCACTTCACAAACGTTTAATCCTTTCAAGACATAAAGGTTAAAGTTACCTGAGCTTTTCAACTTCAGTTAATGAAAAAGACATACATTTCAAAATATGTGTGACTGCTGTTTTGCATAAACCTTTAAAAATGGAAAGAATTTTCTAGATATCTGTATTACCTATATCTGAAATACAATGTAAAAGCATACAAGGACTTATTTTCCCTATACTGGACACACTTATTTCAAATAAAACAAAGGGGAGCAAGGTACAGTATAAATTCCTCCAATACCAAAAAGCACAGTTCTTCTCACTATAACATTTTTATTTCTGTCTGTCCTTTTGAAGGAAGAGCATTTTTAAGGAGACCCTGAACCACAATAGGAAATGTTTAGTAATGTGCAAATTTAGTTGCATGGAATCACATCAAAATTTCATATAGGTTCCCCATAGGTGAATTTTTTAGTGAAACTGCAACAAAAATTCCCCACAAGAAATTTTGCCACGTAAAAATGCACAAAAAAATGGCCAAGCATTTGAGAAAAACCTCACATGGACTATGCATTAGGACTGAAAAAAAACTTGAGAAAATGCAATTGGTGTGTGAAAAAAAACCCATAGACTAATATATGTTGCTACAAAAAAGTAGGCAATACAAAAAATTCACCCATAGACAATGATATATTTTGCAACAAAAAAACCGGCACGACCAGGACATAAAAGTTGGCCAATGACTCTAAAATACATTTTGCAAATTGTTTGCTCTTTTGCCAAATTTTCAGCAGTTTGTTAAGTTTGCAGTGAAATGGGGCAGACTTGCTCTTCACTATTTAGGATGTGTATAATCAATCACAGCTCTGCCAACTTGGAGGAACAAATGAATTGCAGCTCCATTTCAGCTCCACTTAACTTCTGGCTACCCTTTTACCAGACAAGGATTGGCTGGCATTCACTGGTGTAAAGTCATGAGTGCTTTCAGCTTTCTTGCACAGCCTGCAGCAGAATGAAATGGCATAAGTAGCTTATGCTATCAAGGATTTTAGGGAACTTTTCAGTAAAGCAATACAAATGGTAACTTTTAAAGGCAAATTCCTAAATGTGCATCATGCAAAAAATCAATGACAGCTATTTCAGAATAAGTAAAAATATATAAAGGGGAAAGTAATAAAAGGCTGTAACTATTCGCAATGCGAAAAGTTAAGCCTTTGCGCAAAACATTTTGCTTTGCGTGAATTTAATATAGCTTTTGCGAACACGGAAACTGTTTAGTGACCACTTCCGACATTGGAAGGCTGCTTGCAAATTTTATAGTTTGTTTGCTCCAAATGATTATGACACCTTCAAGCACTTCTTAAGAGTGAGCAATTATAATTATCAATGCGCAATTACAATTTGAAATGGAATAACAGTTTAAGGAACCATATAACATTGTGAGATGTAGATTTTTATTCTTATTGGTGCAAATTGTTTTGCTCTTTGCGACTTTAATTATATTAACTACCCCATAGTATGAAACATTTAACACATTTCCATACTAATAATCTATTATTTTAGCATATTGTATGCTTCAAATAAAACATTAACGTGGAAACGACTGTTGTGCTTTTTGTTTAAAAATAAATGTATGACATTGATTAAAGAATACATTTCATTTCTTACGATACTTTCCCTGTTCTCTCTGTAATATACACCCACTTACTTTGTCATTTTAACTTACCTTTTTAACAATTCAAGTAATTGAATGTTTTACTCATGTTTAAAGGGGTTATGTAATAAAACTTGCAAAGTATTCACCATTTCTAGCAACCAATCAGCAAGCAACATTTACTTGTCAATGTTTTGAAAACAAACAGATTGGCTGTAATAACCAAACAGATCTGGCGCATTTCCAGCGTTTTCGACGCGAGTTGCGTCCTTTTCTGCATGTCGCGTGTTTTTTTACGCACGTCTTTTTTTATGCCAGCGATTTTTCGCTGGCGTTTAGCAAATTTATTTGCTGGCAGCGAATCGCGGGAATTTGCTGCGAATTCGCGCCTGGCGAATAAATTTGTCCATCAATATTCATAATAGTTCTCCTTGGGAGGATGCTGCATTACTATTTAGAAAACACAATATGATTGTATACATCTGTTATATTCTTGATTTTTCTGAAGACTGTTACAGTGTAAATGAACTGCTATACAACAAAGCCATACTGAGATCTTTATGCACTTTAACTAAACATTGAGGGAATGCTATGTTAATGCTCTTATTGAACTTATTGTACATGAGCACAAAATCCTTCTGTGATAATCTTTTGTGTTGCCTTTGCTGCCCTACTACATTCCTTCTATTCTGGACTTACCATAAAGGGGCACATTTAGTAAAGCTCAAAATTTTCTAGTCAGTTTTTTTAGAAGAAAAAAACCCTCTAATTTTTAGAGATTTATTATAGCTCAAAGCTGCTAAAAATCAGAATCTGAAAAATACTCCATCTCAAACCTGTTGAGGTCATGTAGAAGTCAATGGCAAATGTTTCTTAAGCTGTATCTCGACATGGTGATCTGCATTGGATTATCCAATAAAGTTAGGGTTTACGTCCTTTAAAGGGAAACTGTCATGGGAAAACATTTTTTTTTTAAAACGCATCAGTAAATAGTGCTGCTCTAATAGACTTCTGCACTGAAATCCATTTATCAAAAGAACAAACAGATTTTTTTATATTCAGTTTTGAAATCTGACATGGGGCTAGCCATTTTGTCAATTTCCCAGCTGCCCCTGGCCCTTGTGCCAGCACTTTAGGAGGGAACTGCTTTCTGGCAGTCTGTTGTTTTTCCTTCTCAATGTAACTGAATAGTACGGAGTGGGACATGGGTTTTTACTATTGAGTGTTGTTCTAAGATCTACCAGTCAGCTGTTATCTTGTTATCTTGTGTTAGGGAGCTGTTATCTGATGCAATAGAGACGGGAGGTGGCAGTGGATGTGGATGGTGTGAAGAGAAGGTGGCTCTGAGAAGAGCAGAGAAGACAACCAGGAGCGTATAGCGAGACAAGAGAAGAAATGTAGTGAGGAGCAGAGGAGTGAAGGGCTTTGAATGTTAGTAGAAGTATTTTATATGCTACCCTTTGCTTAACATGCTAAGCCACGCTAAGGATTTTAGTTGGGGTTGAGCAGATTCCCTTTTAGGAGAGAGCAGAAGGATCCTGGCAGCAGAGTTTAAGATTGATTGGAGAGGAGAGAGATGGGAGTCAGGAAGACCAGTTAGGAGGAGATTGCAGCAGTCTAAACGGGATAAGATGAGTGCATGGATTAGTGTTTTGGCTGTTGTATGTGAAATAAATGGGCGTATCTTGGCTATATTGCAGAGGAAGAAACGACAGGTTTGGCAGTGCTATTAATATGATTGGAGAAGGAGAGGGACTGGTCAAAGGTGACCCCTAAGCAGCAAAGCAGCATATCTTTAAACAGGAAGATATGTGCAGCAAAGCCTCTGAGGAAGTCACTGACGAAACGTGTAAGGCTGGTGACGTCACTGGAAGGCACCCCGACAGGAGGACACGAGGATAAACACTGCGGACTGGTTGTGTACACAAAAAACACCAGAGATGTGCGGACTCCATAAGGGGACAGTTCCTTACCAGGATGGTGCATTGTTTTTATATGAGATGCCATGTGAGTGCATTTTTTTATATTTTTAAAAAATAAAAAGGTTTTATACTATTTTGCTGCTGCATATCTTTTAACAGCTGTACAAGAGGAAAGCGAGAAAGTCTCTCTATACATGCAAAGACATATGTCCATGTTTGTGAGTACCTACCTGAAATCCATTAGGGAGAGTTCTTCATTAACCCTCTCGAGTCTATGCGAATATGTTGGTGGCAAAAGTCTATAAGGGTTTACACTCAGAGGTGATACAACTAAGCCCCATTTTTAAAAGCCCAAAGTGGTGCTGTTTGAAACAGTATTGCTCTATATTCCTTTTTGTTTGTTGGTCCTGTGCCTATGGCGCTGGCTCTTTATTTTTAGATATTACGTGTCAGACTCAAGGGGATACAAGTGCGAGCCGGATAAAGATTGTGAACACAATTGACTTTGGGACTGAATTTTGGTTTGGACTTATAAGTAAGAATAAGCCCTTTGGCCTTAGCAGGCTGGAGCCAGAAAGCCAGACTGCTTGGGGTCAAGCAGATTATTGGTGCAGAGAAAGTTAGTAATATGGGAGAAGACGAGACGTTCCAGAAGTTTAGAGGCTAGTGGTAAGACAGAGACAGAATGACAAACAGGATGGGTCCAGTGTAGCCTTTTTTCAGGATGGGCTTGACACAGGCCTGTTTGAATAATGAAAGGAAAGTAGCAGACGTTAGTGAGGAATTTAAAATATGAGTAAGTACTGGCGTAAGGACAGGCACACACTGTTTTAGTATAGTTGAAGTTATAGGATCAAGTGAGCAAGTTGTTGATGGAGAGGATAGGAGAAGTTTGGAGACTTCAGGCTCAGTTATACAATCAAAAGAGTTGAAAATAGAAGCTTAAGGGGGAGTGAGAGTGTTGGTATCTGAGGGGTGGGAAAATAGTTTGTGGATAGAGTCAACTTTGCTTTCGTAAAAAGTCAGCAAAGTCCTGGGGGATATGGTCAGGTGTTAGTGTAACTAATTTGTGAAAGTGTAACTAATTTGTGGAAGGGAGTATCCTCGACTTTGTTTTAATATAAAAAATTTATTAATTTGAGTTTTAGTAAATAACCCCCTTAGTACACTTTAAAGAGCATAAATTCATATGTATCTTGACTTGGTCTGACCCATGGTGACTGAACATGAAAGTTCCCAGCTTGGTTTTACTTCCACTTAGCAGTTATTCTCATATCATATTCATAATTGCTCATATTCATAATTGCTCAAGCCTTCAAACCTTGTTCTAACTCACTCTGGGTTTTAGACATAACTTTTGAAAGCATTGTCATAAATAATTTACCAAGATACAACAGAATTAATAAAAATCCAAATACTCTAATTTGTAGATGAACTAAAATCCAGTAGTCAATATAACCTTATGGAAAACATATGTGCTTTACTTTTCTATAGTGAACTTTCTAGGATTTCAAATCAATAAATCAGTGCATGGTTGACTTAGGAATTCAGTGGAAGCCAAGTTAATAATTTAATCAATAACCATGGTGAAACATTTAGAATTATGTTTCTAGGCATAAATATAGATATAGAAAAACAATGAAATATGCTAGCTAACACTGAATTCTTTCCAGGATTAGGCACAGTACTTCTTTGGCAGTCTATCTAAAATCCAATTATTATTTTACCCTTCTTTAAAAATTTGTACAAGGATTTCAGCATTTCCTTAACATAATCCAGGCTGCTACCTGCTGTCAAGGCGCAATTTTATGGCACCGACGGCTATATATATATATTTGAACAGTAAAACGGCACCAAAGACAAAACCAGGTAGAATTTCAAGTTAATAAACATTTTCAGGATTGCTGAAACATATAAAATATATAATTAGTGTAGTCCATAATATTAGATGCTCAAAGTTGTACTGCAATTATTTAGAAAGATTCACCACTACATAGGAATGTTGCACTGTGTACCACAAATAACATAATATAGGCAACATTTACGTATAACACAGCAAAATAGTAAACCAATGTGCTTTGAAGAATGTTCATATTAAGATTCAAAACGCATTGGGTTACTTTTTGGCTATGGAAAAATGTTTAATCTATACCTATTTACCTGTGATTAAAGTTTCATTTTACTGAAATAAGAAACTTTTTAAGTACTTAAAAATGTAGTACTATTTTTGAAATACTCAAGTTTATCTTCACTATGCCTCTCTGCATCTGTTTCTCTTCATTCTGTCTTCATGCAGGGGGTGGGTGTCAGATATTCATTGACAGTTAGAGCCAATATATCTTAGTGGGATCCCTCTCCTAGCAGGTTTATTAGAGCTCACTCAAATAACTGATTCCAGGTCAAACAAAATTGTACAAAATAACTGACTTTGGCACAAATCCTGCATGTAGAGAGACATCATTTCTGGTGATTTTAATAGAGTAAGCTCTAATAAATCTTCAAGGTTAAAGGAGCCCCTTTAAAAGATATATTGGATTTAAATGTCATTCAAAATCAGCAGCTCCTGCATGAAGAGAGAATGAAGAGTGGCAGATGATGAGAGGGGGATAGTGAAGATTAACTTGAATGTTTCAGAAACAGCTCTGAATTGTTAATTGATGCAGGGTCCTATGGGGAACCCTGGGGCTACAGCCTGGTCAGGAGGTGGTGGTAGTTCCAGTATTTCCTTGTGTCAATGGGACAGTTGTGCTTGATTTGGAACTGACTCAAGGCTAAGCTGCATCAACCACAACTATATGGAAGTGAAAACATTCTGACACAAGTACATTTAATGAAAGTGGTTTTATTCACATATGACTGCAGGGGAAAGCACAAGTTGCCACTACACTTGCAGTCATAAATGAGCCCTATAGTTTGTAAGCAAGAACAGTGTCTTGCCTGTTTTCTTTTTGTTATTGATGCAGTTAAATAGATTTGGAAAATTTTCTTTTACCTTTTAAGCCATTTTAGTGTCATGCCTGTATAATGTAATGCCTTATTAATTAATATAGTAAACTCTTTTGTAATTTTGTCAGTGACATCTTGAATGCTATTTTCAGCTGTCACTTTGGTGAATAGACACCACATTTTAATCTGTTGTATCTTTATAGTCCTATATAATTTCAAAATGTAACAATAAACTTTTCTTAGATTCCATGTGATCATGCTCGTAAAAACAGAATAATACTGCGTAACAGAAAACTGCAGTTAAGCTTTTCTGCCAAGTATCATCCACATTTTCTATAAATTATATATGGATTTGCAGTAAGTATTTGGGAGCTTTACAGTGTTCCGTATCAACTAGGGATGTATAGGAAATGATTTATGATGAGCTAAAATATGAATAACACAAATCTCCAAGAATCTGCACCCTATTAAAAAAATAAATCATTGTTCTGAATATCTCCATTATGATTTTTATTGTCTCTAATTTACCTGCAGTTTTTGAGCATTTATGTTTGAACTAGATTTGCCAATTTTGGAACGACAGGTACTTTGTCTCTTTTATTCAGTATTTTAAACAGATTTAATTTTGCTATAAACCAGGTGAAGATCTTCAATTATTTATCAGTATATAAAGCATTCATATTATTTGTAGTTTCTTCAGCTTTTCCAGGATGAGCACTCTGTATAGGATAACACTGAATACCATCTTGGATATTCAGCGTTCCTTTGTCAGAACGGCAAAGCAAATAATAAATGGTCCCCTAAATTATGCCTAACTATAAATGTGGATGTCCTATGCACAAGTTAGAAAAGAGCATTTGAGGTTGGAGAGTCTTTCACTACACTAAAGACAATATTCCTTGATATATTTTTGCTAAAATAACAAAAATAACTACTTGTTTGAGAACTCTATAGAAAACTGAAAGCTAAACAAATATTATCAAGAGACATCTGAAACAGTACCTTACTGAAGCAAAGCATTTATATCATCCACTTATCAACAAATAAAAATTATATAAAAATATTGAACGCCCTAAAAATAAATATCAGCCTGTTCTTTCTGCAGGAGAATTGCACTGTTTTTACAACACCTAAATATCTTTCCAAAGACAGACCCTCTGCAACGCTATCTATGGTACAATGGAATGAGAAACGATGACTGTATAGTCATATTTCACAGATACAAACCTACTGTTGTATGAGTAAATTTTATGTTTTGTTTGCTTCTATCAGATTTTGGACTCACAAACTCATTCCATATCAGTTCCACAATAATTTGTATGCAAAAAGATTCTTTTATATGTGAAATGCTTTTTCCACATGCCTGGAAACACTATATGAAATGTATTTCCTGGAAAAAAATATATTAAATATAAGTGCATTCAAGGAATGTTATAGTAATATCATATATATAGTGATGGGTGAAATATTTCGCTAGGTTTCACTACAAAAATGAAGCCTATTGATGGAAATAGGTGAAAAATTTTGCTGCATGTCATGCAATTTTGACACAATAAACACGTGTGCTGGCTCCTCATTTCGATTGACGCAATTTGACTTGCATCAAAAAAAATTGACACCATTTTGCGATTTTTTGGTGAAGCGAAACAGGTCAGTTTCACCCATCAATAATCATATACAGTTCCCTCCTATAGTGCTGACACAAGGCACATGACCAGGGGCAGCTGGAAAATTGACAAAATGTTTATCCTTATGTCAGATTTCAAAACTGTATATAAAAAAATCTGTTTGCTCTTATGAGAAATGGATTTCAGTGCAGAAGTCCGCTATTAACTGATGTGTTTTCCCATGACAGTATAACTTTGGTATGTTTTCGGCAAAAACAACTATTTTTTTCTGTTTTCGGCCAAAAGCCTCTGAAAAAAACTTGAACATCATGAAGGCTATTAACATCTTCAAATGATTTAAGGGGCTTCTGCCACTGACTTCTACATGACCTCGGCAGGTTTTAGATGGGTTTTTTTTTTTGGATTTGAGTTTTTCCAGGGACAAGGTATAATATATCTCGAAAAATTCTAGTTTGCTTTACCTGAAAATTCGTGTTTTGACTGCAATTTAACTGCTACAACTTGACGTTTTCATGGAAAAAACAATTTGATACTTAATAAATCTGCCCCTAAATTCCCCTGCAAAACAGTAACATATCCTCCTCCTTCTTGGGTTGGAATTCATATATACAGGCTATGCTGTGAAAAGTATTGGAAGCAAATTGTAAGTCATAAGCAATGATCCTCACTGCAGTAATTTTGAATCTCATCTGCACATAATTAATAAAAACAGTATTCTGAGTCTTTATCAAATACAGTGCAGTCTTATGAGCTAAATATATATATTATCTTTAACTTGCTGCTTAATTATCAGTTAGACAAATGTCTACTATCTACATCAAGTCATTATGGGGTTCAGTGAGTATAAGAACACAGCTGCAGACCAACCATTTATCAGGTTCCAGCACAGAGTTTTGGGACCATTTCTGCAGCCAAATGAGATAAGCAACATATCTTCAAAAAGGAAAAGTCCAGTGATTTAAAATCCTATTCCAACAATATTTTTAAAGCTGCATTTGTTATGTAAATGAAATACTACATTCACAGTCTGGCCTTCATCCACAACTGGCTCAATTAATGCCATCTTCACATTCTGCACAGACTGAAGTGGTAGAGGCCTCCTATGAATGTCAAGGCACATTTCATCCTCATTTGGGGGGCTTCATGTAGGCCAATATATCAAAAAATTTTATTTCACCATATAAGACCTGCACATTTCGAGAAATCATTACAAACATTTAACTGATTCCTGAGAAGTACTACTGATCATTACAAATACATACAATGATACCCTCTGTTTCTTTAATAATGAGAGTTTATTCGTTGTAGAAGAAATTCTAAAATTACACAGATTCAAATTTTGAAAATAAGCCTTTACTGCAATTTACCAAACCTAAGAACTCTTTTAAAAAAACTCTAGTCTGAGAAACATGTGCTTTTAGTGCAGTATGCTGGTGTTACAAGATATTTTGACCTTGCAGCATAAAGGTTACATATGTTGACTAGAGATCCTGCCAGTATGGGGTCTCTGTTGGTCATTAATCTATGTAAAATGACATGTTGTAGGTATACTTTTATATGAAATTGATGAACAGGAACACCTTGAGGAATGCAGGATTTTAGGTATACTGTTACTTGTAGCAGCATAATAAGTATTGTTAAAGTTAATTTAAAATAATATTTTTCCACAGCATATTTTAACTTCTTTTTTGAAAATAAATCTGTTTTAACTATTGATTGTATAAATTTAATTTGGGACACTTTGGGCAGATTTATCATCCCAAGAGTCCCAAGAGTAACCAAGGGACTATTCACGTTCTGCATTATTGATTCCTAGCAATTTGGAAAATTGTTTTATCTGATTTGGAAATAGTCAGAGAAAAGCACTGCATTGGATTTGACTTCCCAAATCATATGTGCCTTTGTGCTGCAACTGGTTGAAGTGGACGGCAAGGGGTGGAAAATAACGACATCTGGGTTTTTTTTCTGCACAACAGACCACATTTTTTTCCAGTGAAATAAACCACATGGAGAAATTCTAGTGCAGACGCATAAAGACTTTTTCTCCAAGTAAAAAAGTTTGCTTATGAATTGCACATTAAAAAAGGTGAAAGGCACACGTTGTAGATATGTCAGCTCATTAAAACATATTAGACATTTTTTTAATTTAAATTGTTGGAAATCAGTTTCCTTATACAGATTTTCATTAAACTTCTCCATTTTGTTCTTACATTAATAATATAGAGAACTGATACACAAATGGTGCACCAGGTGCACAGCCAACAACAAATTTGACAAAGAAGTATCATGGATTAGGATGTGCCTTTAAAATATAGTAAATTGACATATGACCTACATGCTCATTTGCTGATTCTGAATCAAAAATAATACTGAATAGTGATGGGTGAATCTCCCCAGTTTTGCCGAAAAATGCGCGAATTTCCAGAGAAACTCGTGAATTGGCGAAAAGTTTGCAAAACGAGTCGCGGCATGCTTTTGACGTGCGTCGCGTCAACTTCGACGTGTTGTTATCGACGCGCGAAAATTCGCTGAAAAAACAGAGTCGCGCGTCGACAAAAACGACGCGCGACTCGGTTTTTTCAGCGAATTTTCGCCAGGCGAAATTTCGCTGGCGTTTTGCTCATTTATTCGCCAGCAGGGAATCGCGGGAATTCACCGCGAATTCACCCGTGCCTAATCTAATCTGTTTATTATTGCCTAAATTATCTGTAAAAATGAAAAGCCCTATTATGCTGATGACATATATCATTAAACATAGGTCAACCTATTTTTATTTTACAAATACAGTTTTAGGTAAGAATATATTACCTGTTTTACCTTGTTACAGTGTTTAAAAAATGTTTAAAAATACCTTTTGTAGTTTGTGTAGAATTTTTAATCAATAGCCAGAATTTTTAATACTGAATTCTATTAGACACAACAGGAAGTTTGGGTGTTAGAAAAGTGGAATATCCCACCTCATAAAACAGGAAAGCATGTTTTCCATTATCTGATAAAACTAACAGTTCATTTAGATGGTGCATGAAATGAAGCAAAATCCTACCTAGCAGAAAATACTGAAAAACGTGCATTTCCAGCATATCAGCAAAGTCATAAATAACAAATAAATGTAAATCATTGGAGTAGACTATTTATTTTTACAGTTCTTTGTTAGCAGCAGGGTTCTGTAAAACTCTAGGTCAGAATCAGGTTGTTATGAATCATACTGTTTGGCTTTATTGGGAACGTAACCTTTAACCTGACTTTCTCCAGATGGTAATGTAGGCTGCGTAATGGTCAAAACAGATTTGTATCCCACACTGAACCTAGGCATGGGGCCAGAAACTAGTATTAGTTAAAAACTGTTTGTTATTTAACAAGCTAACAGAACTTTATGTTTTAAAATTCCATCTAGAATTTAGAGACTATTTCCATCTTGAGTTTAAGTATTTTCTCTGTCTTTGCCTTAAGGGATTTTTTTTTTTACTTCAAATGCAATTCGAAATAAGGTCTACCCTCAGAAGATAACATGCTTCTTTTGTTTCTTTGAGTCAGAGAACCAATTTACTGGAGTGTTCAGACAAAAAAAAAATGCTGCTGTCCTATTCTTTCTGAAAAAAGAGAGAAAATTACAACAGCATAAGTTAAAGAAGTGCAGAGAAGTATGTGAAAATGCCAATAAAAGATCAGCATTAAAAGAGGGAGTTACATTTCTAGTAAACTGTTTTAGATATATTTAGGAAATAAATCAAAACGTACAATGCATTTCAGTCTTTAAGCAATGCAGCACATCCAGTTAATTTAAAGCTAGTTAAAATGGCAGAACTAGCAGTTAATTTGTTGCACTACAATACATTTTAAGGAACCTCTTCCTCAAAACGGTTATATTCTTTGTACCTGTAGGAAGATTTTAATCCCCAATAGAAAACTGATAACATACTTGGTAGTGCAACTTGCATCTTTCTTCCAGTAAAATACGTCTTTAGGCTGGGGACAGACAGGGAGATTCGGGGAGATTCTGTCACGTGGCGTTTAATAGCAGGTGACAATCTCCCCGAACTTCCTTCTCCCTGTCCGTCGCTAGTTTAAATGGAAAAGCCCCAGCGCTGTGCACACGCGGCGCGGCCATTTTCCGGAATCGCCCGAAGTTTCCTCACGAAGTAACTTCGGGCGATTCCGGAAATCGCCACACGGACAGGGAGAAGGAAGTTCGGGGAGATTGTCGCCTGCGATTAAACGCCAGGCGACAGAATTTCCCCGAATCTCCCTGTCTGTCCCCAGCCTTATAGTCAAGTTGCTAATGAACTAGTTAGTTAAACAATGTCTATAGGTCAAACGTTGTATGTACCTGATTTACACTTCATAGATGGGCCAACAAACATCTTTCACTGACCAGGGAAGCTGCATTGTTAAAATTATAAATAGGATTACTTAAAGTTCAGTTGTGAATGCAATAACTAGAGTGACATGCAAAAGTTTACCCACAACAGTATGCATTTTATTCCTGTTTGCAACAGAAATTGTATTCACACACTCCCATATAATAATGCCTGCCATTACCAGAGTTCCCTTTGCATAAAGCACATATTCCCGTTACTTAATCTAATAAAATGCAGTTTAACACTGTGCTTATTGGCAATGTAGGAATGACAAGATTTATACCCCACTGGCCTATCATGTTTGTTATTTGCCATTGTTACTATATCTGGGCAACAACACTACATTGTGATGAAAAGTGTATTTTATTCTAGTCTCATTCTCTTTTCTGATCAAGATAGCAACCAGTTTTGAAAGCATTGCATTAAAAGGTGTATTGGCTTGTTTTTCATATAATAGTAGTAATAGTATAGGATAAAAACAAACAAAAAATATGTGTGTGCAGGAATTGGTGCAAACTGCTTTTGGGCTCTTACATATGTCCAGAACTTAACACACTGGATCTCCCTGTTTTTCTCCTGAATCTTCTCTTGGGGGTTTGTGCTAAGGAGCAATAAAAAAATTAACATGCTAGGTAAGATAGGCACAAGGGGTTAAGTGTACTGCACACTCAATTTCTTTTCAGGCAGGTAAATTTAAGAAACATAGAAGAAACACTATTTACCATTAATTCATATACAATATTTAAATTGATCACATGGGTGAATTATATAAACCCCTTTGTGAAGTTAATTTTCTCATACAGGGATCCTGTCATGGGGAAGTTTTTTTTTTCTCAAAATGCATCAGTTAATAGTGCTGTTCCAGAAGAATTCTGCATTGACAGATTTTTTTATATTTCATTTTAAAATCTGACATGGGGCCAGACATTTTGTCAATTTCCCAGCTGTCCCCTTGTCATGTGACTTGTGCTCTAATAAACTTCAATCACTTTTTACTGCTGTACTGCAAGTTGGAGTGATATCACCCCCTCCCTTCCCCCTCCCAGCAGCCTAACAACAGAACAATGAGAAGGTAACCAGATAACAGCTCCCTAACACAAGATAACAGCTGTCTTGTAGATCTAACAACAGCACTCAATAGTAAAACCCATGTCCCACTACGTACTATTCAGTTACATTGAGAAGGAAAAACAACAGCCTGCCAGAAAGCAGTTCCCTCCTAAAGTGCTGGCACAAGTCACATGATCAGGGGCAGCTGGGAAATTGACAAAATGGCTAGCCCCATGTCAGATTTCAAAACTGAATATAAAACAAATCTGTTTGCTCTTTTGAGAAATGGATTTCAGTGCAGAAGTCTACTAGAGCAGCACTATTAACTGATGCATTTTTAAAAAAAACATGTTTTCCCATGACAGTTTCCCTTTAAACCCTTTATCATTTACAACTTTGCTTAAATATACTTATTAAAGACAGACAGACAGACACAGTCAGAAAGAAAGAGAATTTTAGAGGTTTCTCTTTAAACCCTAGAAACCTAAAATACTAAACAATAATTAATAATGATTTTTAATTACTATTTATTTTCACACAAAATATGATAGAAGCAGTGGTTTACAAGACAGATACATACAACTCTGTAATTTGTATCTTTATATTACATGCTGTATAAATTTAAAACAAGCCTTTTCTGAAAGGGTTGAGCAATTACATTGCAAGTGATTTCATCTTTTGCCTAAGAATAGTAATACAAATAAGATTTCGCGAAATATTCCATAGTTACATAGTTAAACCGAGTTGAAAAAAAAAGTCCATCAAATTCAACCCCTCCAAATGAAAGCACAGCATCCATACACACACCCCTCCACTCTTTCAAACAAACCATATATGTCCATAGCTACACTAACTGCAGAGTTTAGTATCAAAATAGCCTTTGATATTGTCTGTCCAAGAAATCATTCAAGCCCCTCTTAAAGGCATTAACAGAATGAGCCATCACAACATCACCCGGCAGTGCATTCCACAACCTCACTGTCCTCACTGTGAAGAACCACCTACAATATGTTGCTTCAACTGAAAGTCCTTTTCTTCTGAAGGGGTGGCCTCTGGTATAGTGATCCTCTTCATGGGTAAAAGGGTCCCCTGCTATTTGTTTATAATGTCTTCTAATGTAATTGAAAAAAGTTTAATCATGTCCCCTCGCAAGTGTTTTTTCCAAAGAAAACAACCTCAATCTTGACAGTCTTCCATCCCTCTAACCAGTTTAGTTGAATGTATCTGCACTCTCTCCAGCTCATTTATATCCCTTTTAAGGACTGGGAGAGAACTTGTTGTTCTCTTATTACTGCACTAACTACACTAGTCATATCTCATTGATGTTTGGCTGTTGTATAATCTGGCAATTGTAGTTACAACCCTTTATCAGCAAGATTAATCTATATCCCTTTGTAATCTCTTAAAGACTGAGTTCATAATTGTCAAATATTCCATTCAGGTTATGTATGGGAAGATACATTTGCCAGAATAAGTTGCCATTTGCCAATTGAACAAACAGCCCCATGGGTAATAAAGTTGATTAGGCCTTTGATTCCAACCTGTGTTTTTATTTGTCTGGCTAATCAAAGTTGGTCTGATAGCACAAGAGTTAATGACCATATCAGTTACAATGCAAGCACACATACACACCCAAATATACATGTAGAGTGAATGATGAGCACATTCTATGCATGCGTAACTAGTTTAACATTTCACACACATTAAAATTGTTTTTGAATACGTGATGTTTGTGCTTTGACGCCACTTTCAAGGGAATTGAGTATATTTCAATTGAGTATATTTCCACGAGTGCATCCTTATCACTAGAAGAAATGAAAGTAGATTAGCACAAGGTCAGCCTAAGGGTAATTAGTGCTTTTGCACAAAAGTAAGCAGTGAATGCTCCCCAACAAAAGCTTACTAGTTTTATTTCTTATTTCTACACTCAGCATAAATTATACATCGTCCACATTAGTCCCTATGCCAATGGAATGTGAAATCCAAGGTTTCCATCTCATTCAGTGTCAATTTAATCTACCTGAAGAACTTTGGGATCTCCAAGGAAACATGTACATCACAGGGAGAGCAACTAAGACTGAAAAATAATGCTTAAATTTTGCCAGCTCTCATTGACTTCTATATGAAAACACCAGCATTAAATTGGCAAATTTATACATTTGAGTTTTTGAGTTTGTACAGTTTTGTGCAAAAAAAGTTAGTTAACCCCCTTTTAGACTGATAGCAAAAAAAAAATTCTATTTTATAGTCATTTGTTTGCTTCAAGAGTTCTGTATAAAATGATACAAGCCAATCTCGTGACCCCTATCCTTATTACATCCTGTGCAGCTGCAAAAGTCAACACCACAAAAACTCCATGGTCATGGAGTCTGGAAAGCTTCTGACGCCTACTGTTAATTTGGCTCGCTGTTTATATAAGTATGCATTGCACTGAACTGTAACAAATTTAGGACTGTTTATTTTATGTTTAGTGTCTTTATGTTGATGTCTATGTTTAGTGTTTAGTTTTGGAGACAAAAACACGACTTTGACTGACAATGAGAAGTTAATTTTTTAAAAAGAGAGGTCTGATTTATCCATTAATTTTAGTCCCCATAGGGTAAAGAAGGACTAAGCATGAGGTCCAGCTTCCTCCACTCATTATTTCTTTAAATATTTCAGTGCATTGCAAGAATACAAGGTGTTCTTTAACTTCTATCTACCTTGTCCTAATGGCGTTCCTGATTACCAACACTGTGAGAAGTCTTTACGTGCACATATTGAATATTGCATTTGTCAATTAAATGAACTGCTAAGTAACCCACTTGCTATTACTACATATTGCAATAAAGTTATGGAAATTTCAGGTTATTAAGTTCAATTGTGGACACAGTTAATACATTGCTTGGCAAAACCTAATTTATGGACAGATTTATTATTATTGTTTTTTATGATCACTAAGATGCATAATAGAAAAGCACATGTATATACACAGAGGGTAGAGGGCTATAGTTCACAGATCAAACCAGTCAAATCCATTCGGATGTACTGGAGCATTTAAACAACCAAAAAGGTTTTGTTAAATGTGCCAGTTTGTTAAAACACTTTCCTTTTCATCAGTAAATATTCTGGACTGTCAGGAAAGTGTAGTTAATTGTAAAACTCCATCAGGAGTCTCAATTCGATTTTTATAATTCTGGTGCCCAGGTCTCTTTTATTAGATAAAAAAGTTCTCATTAGATACAATTCAGTTGTGACCTTAATGTACTGTAAAGTGTCCAAAAGACAGGAGTTTGTGGTTCAAATGGCTTTTAAAGAAAGAACCCAAAGATGTTAAGCTGATAATATGAATATATTGACCTCTACATCCTTTAATAATACACAATATAAATAACTATAAATCACTGTTACTGCATTTCTTTGTTCAAAATTGTAAATCCCAGGAGAAAAGCACAGCAAGACTTCTTTATTAGTTCTTTGGATATACTGTATAGGAGTGGTAAGTTACAGAGGGATGGAGAAGTGGTTTTGATTAAGCTTGCTATGAAAGAAGAATATGCTTCTTTCTAATCCACTGAGCGAAGAAAAATAAGGCCATCACAAAAGCACACTTTAGTTATTGTGAATAGCTATCTAAATATAATCTATCTGCAATGGACTATAAATCCATCTGTATTTACATAATTTTACAGTACAGTTTTACTAAGGGTCGAATTTCAAATTGAAAAAAAAGGGGAAGTATATCGAATTCGAAGGATTTTACCGCAATTCGATTGGTCGAATGATCGAATAGGAAATATTCGATCGATAAATTATTCCAATTGATCGATTCAAACGATTTCATCGATTGATCTAATATTTTTTATTCGATCAAAAATAATGAAACCCAATTTCGGTAGCTTTGATCTGGCAAACTAGGCAGTCGAATAAAAATTTAAAGGGGAAGTACTTCGATAGTCGAGTAGAATATTCGAATGAAACTTTATCCGAATTATTCAATAGATTTTTCAAAATTCACTGGTCGAAGTGGTCTTCAAAAACATTCAAAAATTTGAATTTGAATCTGTTATTTTTTTTATCTTTATCTGCCCCTTATTTATTATTTAATTTTTATGTCTGTTTTTTGCACTTTGCACACTGTGTTGGAGGTTATAAATGACACCTTCTTACTTGTGCTACAATTGTCTTCATTCTTTTTAGATGTAAACCTAATTGACCTTTCCACACCTACCATCTTTGTGTGTCTGTATAGTAGTACTACATGATGAAGATCTATAAATCAATATAATTATAAGACTGAAGAAACGTAACTTAAGCAACAGTGCTGTTTCACCATCTATTGTGTTTGTTGGGTTATTGATCCAGATGTGTTAGTCCTATTAATTGATTTGAGAATACATGATTTTTGTAATGCCCAAGAGAATAACAGTTAACATATAAGATAACCAGAGCTACCATAATTAAGGTGAATTTGTTTTGAATTCTTCCTTCTATTACAGTACTTTCACGAGCAGTCTTCATTTTCCAATTTTGGGTTGCTAATAACAAATATAAAATACCAAATGTTCCTCTCACTAAAATTACAATAAAAGCAGACCTAATTCCATTAAAATGTTTTACCTTAAAATGTAAATAACTGTGGCCTCGTCAGGGAACCACCGAAAAGAAGGATAACATAAGCCAGTGCCTGGGGATGGGGACTGATTGTACACAAGTACATATGTTTTATATTTTATAAATCCACCTTACAGTACATGCTTAAAATATTTATTAAAGTAATCATTACTGCAAATCAGTTCCACATATTAGTGATCAGTTTGTGTGCAATTAATATATATAATTCATATACAAATAAATATTGACATAAATTAAGACAGCTTTAGGAGCTATTATGGGGAATTCTTGGGACCTGGGGTTTTCCAGATAAGTGCATCTTTCTGTAATTTAGATCTCCATAAATCTGTTAAAATAATTTAAATATTTAATAAGTCCAATAAGATTGTTTGCCACCAATAGGGAATCATGCAGCTTAGTTTGGATCAAGTACAAGGCACTGTTTTATAAATACAGAGAAAAAAAGTTTTTTTGCCTTTTTATGATGTACAGTAGATATTGTTAGTTTACAAAGCTTTGAAATTAGCCTGTGTAAAGCTTTAGGAGCTGATCTTTAAGTATCTAGCCACCATCTACTAGCAGTTAGGGAAGAGACAGAACACTGTCATTTGGGGGAGTGCAACAAATGAAAGCAGTTGACGTCTAGAAAAGTAGTTGAAGGCAATATCAAGAAAGAGTAGCTGACATCAAGTGGGCATCTGGGATATAAGGACTATTTTACAAAAATATTGTATATATTGTACTTTAGGCTTCAACATATTCAGGCGCTGGAAAATAACTTGTACTGCAGCAGTACTTATTTCCATCCAAACTGGTTATAATGACTATAAACTTTTAAAGCCTGCCATAATTCTGGATTAACCCCAGGTTTCAAACTATTTATTTGAAACAACATAACTGTCCTTAGTTCAACTTCCATGATTTTTTCTCTACCATATGATTCACATTTACATTTACATTGACCTAACTTAATATTTACAAAGAATTGTGTCCAATGTTGAAACATGTTTACTTACTGTCCCAAGTCTGTTTAATATTATTTTACCAAAAATAACTGCTTGTTTATATTTCTACAACATTTGAATGTATTCATTTTTATTATTTTAAATTTTAACATTTGTCCTGTAGCCCTATTTGCATGCTAATCTCAATTTGCTTTCTAATTGAATTAAATTTACATTTTTATAAAAAGAAATTTAAGCCCACAGGGAAAGAGTCTTTAATAATTCAAGAGATATAGTAATATGCGCAAGGGTTGCCAACATTCCCTCCAGAGAGCCTAATTTTCATAAAATTATTACATCAAACAAGCTCTAAACCATAGAAAGCAAAAATATTCATTACAGTTACATGGAGCACAATAGATCTGAGTAAATGTATTCTATTCACCAAGTCCTGATTCTTAATGAACGGATTCCTCAAATCTCAGAGCTCCCAGGTTTAAAGTAAGGGTACCAATTTTTAATTGTTTCAAGATGGAAGACTATTTTGCTCTAAAATGAGTGCAATATTTATATGTGAGGGGTGTAGGTTTATTTTGCAATTGGTCTTCATTTTTTTATGTGTTTTTGAATTGTTTAGGTTTTTATTCAGCAGCTGTCTGGTTTGCATTTTCAGCAATATTGTTGCTAGGGTCCAAATTACCCTAGCAACCATGCATTGATTTGAGCGCCGAATAAAAAGACAAAAAAATTAAAAGTAGCAACAACAATAAATGTGTAGCCTTACAGAGCTTTTGGTAACCCTCATCTGAATTTTGGAGAGAGTAAGAAAAAAGAAGGCAGTTAATTGAAAAACTATACAAAATAAAAAGTGAAGACCACTTGACATGTTTCTAAGAATTGGCCATTCTACAAAACACTAAAAGTTAACTTAAAGGTGAACCATCACCTCAGGAAGTGTATTTGTACTTTTTAGTGCTTTAGCACCTATCTACTGGGGATAAGTAAATGACCACTGATATTTTTAAGACTGGCTTTAATTATGCCATCTTTAAATGCGGAGAGTTTTAGTTCAGCAAAATCAGGGTTGCATTCTTAAAGCTACACCGCGCAGAGCGTTTATCCATCTTATCAAGGTCAGCTGATCAGTGAATGAAAGATAATTCACCAATGAGAATCCTGTATTCCTGTACATTTGTCCCAATGTTCTTTCTTCCTGTATTGTTTTTCTATATGCTGATGTTTGATTACAGTATAAAAACAGTAAGACAAAATGTACACTGTTATATCTAAATAGCTCTAAACTGAATTAAATTCTGAGTGAATTATTTTGCATCTTTTATTAGCTTTTATTAGCTACTTAGAGCTAAGGATGCAGTTGTATATTTTTATGGCTGCTTTTTATCACCTTTAAAGGAATTGTTCAGTATATAAATTAAAACTGGATAAATAGATAGGCAGTGCAAAATAAAAAATGTTTCTAATATATTTAGTTAGCCAAAAATGTAATGTATAAAGGCTGGAGTGACTGGATGTCTAACATAATAGCCAGAATCCAACTTCCTGCTTTTCAGCGCTCTTGTTTTCCACTGACTGGTTACCCTGGTTACCAGGTAGTAACCAATCAGTGACTTGAGGGGGGCCACATGGGCCATAACTGTTGCTTTTGAATCTGCACTGCATGCTGAGGATCATTTGCAAACTCACTGAACAGTTATGTCCCATGTGGTCCCCCTTCAAGTCGCTGACTAACTCAAAGTTAAAGAGCTGAAAAGCAGGACGTCAGATTGTGGCTATTATATTAGACATCCAGTCACTCCAGCCTTTATATCTTATATTTTTGGCTAACTAATTATATTAATTATTATATTAATTATTTTGCAGAGCCGATCTATTTATCCAGTTTTTATTTTTACACTTAACTGTTCCTTTAACAATTTACCCAAAAGTTTTTCACTGCTTACCTAATGCTATAAGTACTAGAACATGTTTGTTGCAAATAATGCAAATAATACAAAGGATATAGACTCAAAGATTAAAAATAAATACATAAATAAATAAATAAATAAATAAATAAATAAAGCAAACAAACTCCTTAAAAACATTACTTTAGGAGGTGGATTTGGTCAAGGTTCTTTTTAGTTAAAAATACAGAACAGAACTGCTTGTTATTTAAAACTACTTAAAATCATGTTGTCAATGTATATATTAACACCACCTTTTATACATAAGTTCATTTAATTATGATTATGTAGAATAGATGTAAAATACATGCACAAACATACCCAATTCCCCAGATTCTTTCTGTTGAGAACAGCACAGTTAATTCTGTTTCTACAATATGTATAAAGCAAGGAAGACAGACAGAAATTGATGCCTCACACTTCCCATTCTATGAGCAATAACCCACTACGTATCAAGTTAATTTTCTCTTTTAACGGTACCAAAGGTGAGAAGTTGCTTGCATTTTTCATTTTCAAGCAGTGGTAATATGAAATTCCAAAACAGTGCAAATCATAACCAAGAAATAGAACATGATGAACAGTTGAGCCTATTTTATATATAGAAAGAGTAAACTTTAGCTTACTTTCCACCGCAAATCTTCATTTATGCAAGGCATTTTAGAATAATAAATCATATACTTCTTCTAGAAGTAAGAGGTTAATGGTTTAGCATGTTTTAAAAGTAAGTTGAGCATGTAAGTTGATCATGTCATATAAACATAAAGGATTTGCAAGTAGCACGTTTGACCTTTTGAGCTTGGCTCTAGCTCAGTCTACGACACATCCCACAGGCATACTTTATTTTTATTTCAAAGTTCTTTGCATCTTTTGGGTCAATATACTTCAAAAGATAATAACACTGTAGGCTCACCTCTGCACCGATGCTCTGGTTAAACATTTTTATAAGACACTATCTTGATTTAGTAATGCACAAAGTGTAACACTAAGTTTGCTTAATTGCTGCATCATACTGTATTTATTTTTGTTCTTGTTGTAATGAATGTATTGGCATAACGTTACAAAGCAAGTTAAACAATTTACTGTGTTATTTTTAGATCTCATTGCATGGGTCTAGAAACAGAATGCCTAGTTTGACTTTATATGTTGAGAGAAGAGGGGTACTTTCATGTAGATCAAACATTGCTTCTTGCACCTATATGCTATTCAGTTTTTTAAGCAGAGAAATTATGCTAAAAATTGCCCTCCCCTTTCAACAAAGGGATGTTTTGTCTATATATTGTAATATATTCAGACTGGCCAATAATATCAAAGTCATCCCTAGTCTAGCCAGGTGATCCCAAAGATGGCAAATAAAAGGACAACCATTTACGAATTTTAACCTTGAAAACAATGCTGCAGGCAAAACGTCTGAAAAATGTTTAATTGAGCGGTAGAATTCTTAATTAATCCGATGAAAGAAAGTGTAGAAAGAAAGAGCCTATGAGTACGTGCCCCAATAGGCACGAAATGTGTTAGGCCATCTGTCTATATGTCCTAATAAATGGATTGAACTTTTTAATTAATTTTTTGGTTATTTTTTTGGATCATTTCATTTGATTTCGAGGGAGTACTTACATGCTTTTATGCTAAAGTGTAGGATTTGGCAAGACCAGGGGGCATTTTCTGTTTAAGCTGTTTTTGATTTAAGCTGACTGCAGAAACTGAGGGATGAAATATCCAGTTTCATAGGAATAGTCAACCAATGGTTTCATCAGATCATTGGAGTTTTAACACTTTATTTTATTTACTGATGAACCCTTATATGCACATATATGTCATAAGTTCTGTTTTGGTCAAAACCACAGATGGAAGAACTGTTCCTTTGGAAACACCAGATTGTATAAAAAATGTATAAGTATTAACAGCCTAGTTTAGCACTAGCATGTTTAAGACATAATTAAAGGAATAATTCAACTTAGAACTGACTTCTTCTTCTACAACAATAGCCAATACATTTTTTAAATGTTCTTTGTGATTACACTTGCCCTTGCAACCAAGTAGTGGTTTGGATAGCTAATCAACCATACAGAGTTAAGTAAAATAAAGCCCAAATAATTAAAAAACTTTTCCCAATGTGAAATAACCGACTGCAATTTCAGAATATCATGGTCTATAACACAACACTATTGAACTACTCTTAAATGAACTAGTGGTCAACCTGCAAAAACTAGATTAAAAAGTTCAAGTCAATGTACTATTTGATCCATTGTAGGTAAATGGAAGTAGGAAATATGTATGCAGCCACAGCTACTGACTGGCAATGCAGTGAATCAAAATACAATTAACTATGACCAGGAAAACAAATTATTTTATATCTTAAGACAAAATAAACCTAATTGCATAATTTAAAACATAACATTTCTAATTCAAATCTGAGTCTATGGAACTTAAATATTTTGTTTCAGTCAACTGTAATGTTATCTAAATAAACGGATTTTATGAAAAAAATGTCTCCAGTAGTTTATGAAAATAATAGTAATGTGATATGTTTGAATATAACATTCTTTTGGGGACGTCTTTGTGCGGTAGCTCAGCTCAAACATTTATAAAAAGATTAAACATTTAAATGATTGAATTTAATTACGATACCCTTTATTTTAAATCTGTTCATCTAATGATGTTTATAAAAGTCATAGTTTTCACTGCAGTGTGTTTGCCATCAACCACACTGTGTACAGGCATATTTTTGCCTAAACAAAGATAACCTAGTTTTCTCTGCTCAATTGATATTTAGAACTAGACAAACTAGGGATGATTATGATGTAGCTGGCAAGCTTGACTATATTGTAATATGTAGACATCTGTTTTGTTTAAAAGTAGCTTTGTGAACAAAATATTGGGAAGACCCATTTATTAAAGCTTAAATTTTAGTGATAGTACAGCTTGAAAGTTATTAAAAGATCTTATTATAAAAAGTATGAACGGAAAACAAAATGCTGAACAATCGGCTAAAAAAAAAAGAAAACCTCTAAAAAAAATTTGGACAATTACAAGCAGAAAAAAAAAATCGAAATGGCTAAAAAAAAGTGCCAGTACAGCTCCCATTCACTTCTATGGGACCTTGACTGCTACTACTTACTGAAGTTTTATATTATAGTTTTTTGTGAGGTTAACTCTTAGGGGCAGATTTATTATGGTTCGAGTTGTGTTATCGGCAAAAAATTCGAGTTTTCAACTTCACACAGAAGTGTGGTCTAAAATCAAGCAGGGGTTAGTCCAGGCAAAGTTGATATACAAGCAAGAGTTGATCCAGGCAGAGTTCAGGCAAAGTCTACACAGGCAAGGGTGGTCCAGGCAGAGTTCAGGCAAAGTCAGATTAACAGGATATGGCAGACAACAGTAAACAGAACAAGGGAGCACCAAGGAACTATGAAGCATAGACCTACAATGAGTACTGACATACTATGGAACTGGGTTTAAAGAGCCAAGTTTTTCATGTCAAGGTGACATCACTATGTGCACTGCTCAATGACGACACCTATGCACAAACATATAGAAGAAATGAATGTTGGCAACCTAGATTGGATCAGCAGGTAGGATCTAGAGATACAGTCAACATTTGTTTAAATATGAAATACAGATGTTACAAACCTTTACACAATCTGTTAGCATATGTTTTTAATTTGTAAAATGCAAAAAAATCTGGCCTGATGCTTTATGAAGCACAGACTTACATTTTTGTAAAATATTGATGCACAAACAATGATTGAATTAAATGGTGTGTATCAAAACAAGTTCAGTTAAAATCTCCCATGTGTATATCAACAATGTTACTGAATTTGTGAGCTTTCAGCTGGAGATGGGGCCCGTGTATGAGATCTAAACAGTTATGATGCTTTGGGGGAAATGTAATAAACTTCACAAAGAGAACACATTTGCTAATAAAAATGTGTATGTCACAATGTAATATTCTTCATTAGGCTTTTATTGCATTGTGAATCTTAATTGCGCATTGCGAACCTTTAAGACAAGCTTGAAGGTGGCCTAAAATTTTGGAGCAAGCAACAACTTTTTCATTAAGAGGTTTAATTACATACACTGCACACTATTGCAAACTATAACATTCACAAGCACTATTCTACTGTCGAGTGAGAAGCAAAGTGTTGGAAAAGGCAACATTTTTTGTTTGTGAACAGTTTTTTCCATTGCAAATGATATTTGTGTTAGTGACTATTACAATACATTCCCGCATTTTTGTTTTCAGAGAGAAAAAAACACTGATGATAACATCATCCAGGACAGCCCAGTAGCGTGTGCCATACACAGAACACTGGCGATTAACATACTGAATTGGCAAAGCGAGACCACATACTGGGGAATCCGCGGATTGACTGACAATACGCTAATCTAAAGCCACACATGATCCACTGATGCCTAGCAACTGTGGAACAACTATTTCTTTATGCTAACAACTCTTATAAATATTTGTGAGTATTCACATATAGGAGGTGACTATGTTTCCTAAATACTGGTTAAAGGGCAAGCTAACCCTGAGGTGAAGGGAACAAAACCCCGAATGAACTGAATTGCACAAAAATAGGTGTGTGGTAGTACAAGAAATACTACACTAGATATTTAGCATTTTCTTTTTTGTCTATCCCCGAGCTTTTAGTGTTCATTCACTTACCCATAGACCCAGTAGTTGATGGCATATACCAAACCTTTGTTAGCAGTAGTTTATTTTTAATAGAAGATGTTTTGTTCATAGGCTTTTAGTTTTCCATTTCTACATACATATTGCAGAAAAATGCATTTATGAGTTTATTTATTAGGTTCAAGTTGTATGTTACATGAAAATTTGAGTTTCTCACATTTTTGGGTTTAAAAAAACAAATGTTTGAGATTTCTTATGCCCTGACACTGGAGATAGCTTGAATCTAAACCTGTCAAGGTCATGTTGGAGTCAAAGACAGAGGTCCCTTGAACCCTTTGAAGATGTCAATAGCCTTCATGATTTTCAAGTTTATTTTTCAAGGGTTTTGCCCAAAAACTTGAATAATATATTGTGTTTTATTTTGATTTTTCTGGTTGTGAAAAATTGAACTCACAGAATCAAGTTTGTTTCCATTCAAGTTTTTTCTTAAATAAGATACCATTCGAGTTGTGAGTTTATTCTGAGTTTATTCAAGGTTTAACTCGTCAAATGCATATTTGCATCACAAATGGTTTGAGTGTTGATGGAATGAAATTGCTTTCTGTTCTGAAAAATTTGTTCCTTGCCATTAGGGGGGAAATAAAAATATGAGTTTAATCAATTGCATTTATGACATTAGGTAGATCTCTTGATTACATTTTTTTTAAGAGCTTATAGAACTTGAGTCAGTGAGAGAAAGTGGATTGAGAGGAGTCACTGACCTTATGACTTTCAAATGATTACAAATAATTTTTGATGACAATTATTGAAAGTCCTATTTAGGATTTGATAAAGGGCTGGTATAGCTCGAAACGCTGTCGTGGTTTTGCACAAATAAATAACTAAAATCAATAATCGGAGTGCTGCTGTAACAATCATTGGTACATGAAGTTGACCTTTGCAGAGAGGAATACAGCGTGCACCTGACATTTCAAACAGCGAAACAGTGTGAGTGTAGCATTTTAATCTGATTTTAGACTATAACGTGAATACATTCTTAATTCAAAGTACATAAAGGTACTATATACCTGGTTTGAACTCATATTTTAAGTGTGCTGTTGACAGAACAAAGAACATTTTGTGCTAGAAATATTTCTGGAACACAGCCCTATTTGTGAGGCTAATTCAAAAGCATTATCTTTATAGCTTTGTCCTTGGCATGTTACATTCACATGTTGTTACACACAGGATATGCGTTCCTTTTGGCCATTATCTGAGGAATGCAGTATTTAACATCAATTTTTATGTTATCTCATCCTTTGTTTGACCAGTCTTTCTACAAAAGCTACTGCATTTGATTTTTATTGCCTTTATTTAGCTTTAAATTGCAGCAAACATTTATCAGGAACATGCCATATTTCCTTCAGTTACCAAGGATGTGCACTTTTATAACTGGTTTGCCTGGCAGACTGCTTAGTCCAGCTGAACCCAAATAATGTTGCTGTTTTGGTCCTGGCTTTAAAACGGCAATCTCTACACAGGGCTTGTAAATAGGTCCCGTGTTTACAATGGGGTGCCTTCATTTTTAGTAAAAAAATATTTCTTGACCTATGATGAACCTCGATAATATACAATTTATTATTAGATGTTTTTAAAAGAAAACTAAAAATGTCTGTAATATAACAAAAGCATTACCTACGTTGAATGTCCCCCCCCCCACCCGTGTTCCTTTTATAATAAAACAAAGCTGTTTCTTGTTAAAATCTGCTGGCATGGCTTTCCCATAGTCACGTAATTTGTGGGTAATGTGTCAAGATTCAAGACAATGCTTAGAAGCAATGGACTGTTAAGTCTAAATCATACTACTCGGGTGAACCTGCCACATCCCATTTAGAAGACAACAGAGAAAAGATGTTTTCTTTGCATTTAAATTTGATGTTTTACATATTTAATTTCCAAGACAACCTCAGTTAATCCACTATAATTCTATTGTGGCCATTCAGTTCAGGCCAAGGTGAGCACAATGTACTAATAATGACAGACTGATAATAGAGTAAACAGATTAAGAAAAACAACATCTAAGCAATGAAATCACATAATGACCCTTTTTTATTGTAATACCATTTAAATTTTAGAGTTCTGTTATTTTATTTCAAATCTGAGCTTTGGGTTTCATATATTTATATGTTTGTTGAATGCATCTGTATATTGTGCAACTAATCCTTATATCTTTCATTCTCATTGTTCAGTTGGCCACAGGTATCTTCAACCAGTAATGCAGTAAACTTTAATGACCCATTTAGATAAAAGGAGAAGTGAAGATTCTATGTCTTGTGGTACAGTGACTAAATGCTTGCCAAAAATCAAGACAGGTCTTCTGTTTGCAAGAAAGGAAACTGATATAATCATACAATTACCTAGAAATTAGTTCCACGATAAAAAGCATTAAACAATACCTTTTTCCAGTAGATCAGAAAACCCTTTTTTCCCTAAAACTATGTTATCCGAATAATCCTTGCCAAAGGATATACAGTATATGCCTATGAACAAGTCATCTAGTAATTCAGTTCCATATGAATTTGTGTCTATACATTCCTAAAACTCCTTACTGACCCAATTTAAACATATACTACAGTATATGAAGATCATAGTGCATAAAATTATGGGTTTCTCGCAGTGGCGACTTAATCTGCATTATAAATGATTGATGTGGACAGTAATGGCACATATCAAATAAAGAGTGTAATTAAAATGTATTAGGATTATGTTTTACTAGCACATATTTATTCCTGTACTGATTTTAGCTTTCAGAGATATTTTATCATTAATATTCTTTGCATATGATCTGGCAACCCAAGCAGTTTTCATTATTTTAGTTTGTAACTAGATTCCAGCACAAACATTTTGTATTTCTTTTACTTTAAAGTGTAGAAAAACATTCAAGATGGAAGACATAATGATAAAACTGTTAAATATTTTTTTTTTCAGAAATAACAAGAACAAAGCAAATGGAACCAAGCAAAATATGGACAGATGGCTGTATCAATTATGTCTTCATTCATATATAAATAACAGAAAATCTGGATTTGTGTTGTGGCATCTGTGGCAGGTCATATTTGATATAGACTACAGTTAAAGAAATATGTGACAAATAAAATAATATTTATTCAAATCATAGCAAGAAAGTGAACTCATTGTATTTTGCTTGCTTACGTTCAGTGCCTATGCACACTATTAACAGTAACATCAAAGTAGAAATTCAGAGCAGTTTGGGGAATTTTTGGCTTTTGGGGAACATCAAGCATACAATATCAAAAGAATCATTAGGGCAAGCTTAATACATTTGCTATGGAGGGGATACATGAGAATAAAAGATAAAGCAAAGCTCTGCAGTGGTAGACCAAGTCTATCATTGCATACACATTACAAGAAAGAAGGCATCTGCACACTCAGTAACCAGAATTTCTATGTGCAACCCAACCCAAGTCTATGGACATGAAAGTGGGAGGAGTCTATGGAATGAAAGTGGGTGGAGTAGATTAGAAAGAACTGTATAAATATAATGACTTTCTATTTTTTAAGGGGAGAAAGACCTGCCAGAGCAGTGACACCATCCAAATGTTGCTGGACTACAACTGCCAGAATTCTCCAGCATATTATCAATGGTTAATTATGGGAGCTATTGGCTAGCAACCATAGAGAGATGTTCTTAATACAACTTAATACAACTTTATACTTCTCTCTTACTTCTTATTAAATTATTTCAAAGCATTAAAAAAAACTTATGTCTCTGACCACCAAATCAACATTATATTGACCGTTCCGAAGTTTGATAACCGTGATAATACTGTTATTGCGTCAATCAAAAATTGCATGTGAATCACAATAAGTGGCATAGCATAGACATAACTGACATAATGCTATTGGAGAATCCTCTGGTATTTGCAATTATATGTAACACTATTTTGGGCTATATTAAAAAGCATTGAAGTCCAGCTATAGCAACAGAGCATGAGTTACATTTGACTCTTAACACTTAAGGCAGGGCCTTTGCTAAGTGGACGTAAGGAAGGTAGGGTGTAGTGAACCTACAACTCCCATAGGTCCTTGCAGCAAACAACAAAATAACTTTTAATTGTCAGAGACAAATAATCCACAGGGTGTACTCACAATCCACAGAGGCAGTTGCAGACAAAGTGTTAGAATGCCAGGACAGTTGAAGCAAAGCCAGTACATTGAGACAGCATGTGGATGCAGATAGGGTAGTTTAAGATACACCTTCAGGATGGAATGCCCTATGTCGTCCAGATCCCATACAGTGGAGTGATCAAGGAGATTTAATCTAAGCCTGACTCCCTATCCAGCTGTGTTCCTTCATTTAGGCAGACTCAGAGCCTACGAAAAGTTCTTGTTGAAGCACAGAATGCTTGTTCTAATTAACCTCTCTTTCTCACTGTTCTAGAGAGTGTTAACCTGTCACTGGTTGGCCTAATTGACAGGGTCCCTTGCTCCCTGATGTATCACTAGAGGCATACCTCCCAACTGTCCTGTTTTGAGCTGGACAGTCTTACTTTAGACAGCTCAGCCTGCGGTCCTGCATTTGTACTGAAATATCCCGACTTTCTCTTTGATCTCCTGCACCGAACAGCCAGAAAAGGATACAAAGTTTCCAACTTAATTGTCTTTTTACAGTGAGTCCAGAATAGATAGTCATATACTTTTGTAACAGTTTGAGATAACGAGGTCTCTTGTATCACATCTTAAAGGGCAATTCACCTTCATTATCAAAACTATAACAACACATAAAAAAACACAGAAAAGTGTTAAAACGTTCTGTTCTGTCCTTCCTACGTATTACCCTGGGGCAGTGTGTGGTTTGACATGCAGCTAAACGTTCCCACACGCCAATAAAGAGACTGAGAGTTGAAGTCTGTAGATTTTACTGGGTTGGAAATGGGATGAGGTGAAACTAGAATAAAAAACAGAAAAGATAATGAATATTAGTGATGGGCGAATTTATTCGCCAGGGGCGAATTCGCGGCGAATTCCCGCGATTCGCCGCTGGCGAATAAATTCGCGAAACATCAGAAAAAATTAGCCGCAGAAAAATTTGCTGCACAAAAACGAGTCGCACGTCGTTTTTGACGCGACGCGCCGAAAACTACGCAACGCGCGCAAAATGTTGGTATTTATGCTAGGGAAACAAGTCCCTCAAGGGCAGAATGGCTTTAATGGATCTAGTTTACCCAGACTTCCTGGAAACATCTAGCTGAGTCAGCAAACAGAAGCCAAAAAGAAAGATGCATGCCTATCCAAGCACTACTTTGAAGTGTGGTAGGAAGCGGTCATAGGCCAGTAGGCCAATTGAACAATTAGGCAAATGATAACTTGATTCATGGGCAATTGCCCAGTAACTAGGGAGATGAGGAAATGTAGGGATTTAAAGCCATAGGAACATGCTTTATCAAAACTATGGGTTATTACATACACATAGGGGCAGATTTATCAATGGTCGAATTTCGAATTTAAAAAAATAAAAAATTCATCCATGTGAATAGAAGGGAAGTAAAATCCTTCGAATTCGAATATCGAATTGAAGCTATTCAATTGGTCAAACGATCGAATAGTAAAAATTCAATCTATCGATTAAATCGTTCGAATCGATCGATTCGAACGATTTTAACCCTTCGATCGAATTTTTACTATTCAATCAAAATTCGGCCAAACAACTTCGGTAGATTGAAACTGGCGAACTAGGCAGTCGAATAAAAATTTAAACAGGAAGTTATTCGATAGTCGAGTATTCGAATAGATTTTTATTCGGGTTATTCGAATCATACGATTCGATCGAATTTACTAAATTCACTGGTCGAATTTACCTAATTTGCATATTAAAAATTCGAATTCAAACCTATTTGAAAATTCAATCGAATTTTGAATCATTCATGTGAATTTAGTAAATCTGCCCCATAGAATGCGCCAAAATAGAGAGTTTTAGGGAAAGGCTATGTTCCCTTTCATTATTGTCCTAATGCCTCGGTAATCAGTAAATTAACTGAAATTAAACTGTACAGCTTTGCTGATCGGTTTATAATATGCAAAGAGGCTTATTTGTCTAACTGACTGTAGCAATTCCCTGTTCATTTTATTTTACAAAAAATCAGCAATTTCTTTGAACAATCTGTAACAAAATATACCTGTGGGCCTCAGTCTGGAGACAGAGCCTTTTTATATTTCCATATTAATTGTAGTAACCATTATAAATTGCATACTTAATTGGCTTTTGAAGACGTTTTGAACTAGGCTAATTAAATCCATACGGTACTATTGACTCCAACCCAAAGTCATCTCCCTGCCTGCAAATGTATTGAGAACTTGTATTTTTATTGAGTAATTTTTAATGGGATGCAATTTAAGTTTAAAATCAATTTTTCTTTTTTTTTTTGCTTCGCTTTCTCTTATAAAAAAGATATATCTTGTTCTTAAGGAGGACTCAAAACCACTTGCCAGTTAGTAAATAAAAAACAGAAAGAAAAGACCACTCCAGCTCACTGCTCTTCCCTTGCTCCAGGTGCTCATTCAAACAGTGTCCCCACTGTAGTACATCAAGAACTCCACAAGAAGACAGCACATCTGGATATGCTTTATTGGGAAAGACTGCTGTGAACCACCTAACTCGTTTTGGGATGGTAAACATTGTTGTTTAACTGTGAATTAAACACACATTGCTTGATTACAAAATTTTTAATTTTTTTTTTGAATATTGTAAATGTTGATTTGAAAAACGCTTTGAATCGATGCTATAGTGTATTTTCATTATTGCAAGTCATTTTTTAAAGTCAGTCTTGTATTCTAGAGTCCCAGTCTGTGACAGTTATTAAAGTAGATGATTATCAATGTGGGATCAGTAAAGGATATTGAATATCCTTTTTATAGGTGTTTAATCAAATTGATCTTAATTGACAAGCACCCATTTGTCTAGTTAAACTATCCCTTCAGGAAGTTTTAGTTTCCTGTTTGTCATTCTTCATAACATTTTCTTTGAAGACAGGTCTGGTTTGGCTGCTGAGAAAGCACAGCTTTCATTTGCACTGTAATAAATAGACTTTTATTTACATCCGTGGATTCATGGAGAGTTTCCATTTTGGACAGTACTGGATTTGGCATTGTTTAGACCGGTTTTACTGTCTGAAGGCCTACAGAGATCTACATCTATCTGCTCATGTTTTATGCCACTAGTATGTTCTTTATGTTACTATATTAAAGGGTTCACAAAAATGGGCAGACATTAATAAAAATATATTAAACCTAAAGAAGTCAGGTTTTAAAAGAAAAGCACCATCAAGCAGTGGAAGTTGCAAGAATATACAGCAGAGGTTCTCCAGCTTTTGGCAAATGCAGCTAGGTGGGCCCAGGTGAACATTACTGGGCTGGACAAAACAATTTTTAAGTGCCTAGATAACTTTTCCACTGATTCATGCTGATTAGATCCAATATGAACCCCCATCCTTAATATTGTTAATATAGAAATGTCCTTTAGGTAGCTTTTCAAGCTTTATTTTTAAGTAGTTTCAAAATTGCACATGCACACCTTGACTCTCCAAGAATATGGCACTTATTAGGGTATAGGATTCTGGCATCTCCACCATGAATATGAAGCATTTACTCTAGCATACATAAAATGCAAAAGGCATAACTCTGTGTTTAATGGTGTCAAGCCAAAAAATAATGTTTCAGAGGTGTGCCCCTTAGTCAGGGGCACACCCCTGAAACATTTGGATTAAGTTTGCTTGTAAGTCTGTTTCTCCATATCTATTAAAGAAGTCTAGAATTTGTACATTGGTACTTGAAAGTTTGTGAACCCCTTTGAATTTTCAGTATAGATATGACTTAAATATGATCTGTTTTTCACACAAATCCTAATAAAAGATTATTATAACCCTTTTAAACAAATGAAGTAAAAGCATAGTGCTTGTTCATTTATTTGTTGGGAAAAATTATCCATGTGACATTTTTGTGTGTGGCAAAAGTATGTGCCACATTAAGATTCTCAGTTAAGGTGGCCCTACATGATAATATGGGTTTGTTTGGCAATGTCACCAATTGGTAATCAGGTATGAGTGTGAGAAGCCCTGCATTATTTAAATAATAGAAATCTGGGTCTTCACTATTCAAGTCTGATCTTGACAGAAAAGGTTATGGAAGTCATAGCTTGTATAAAGGAGATTTCTGAGTACTTCAGAAACACTGTTATTGATACTGAAAAGATAAGATGGTTGCAGACTATTTATAAAAAGTTTGAACTTCATCAGTTCATTGTCAGGCAGATCATGTGTAAATGGATGCAACACCACTGTTACCCCTCCCCAGGAGTGCCTGACCAGCAAAGGTCATACAAAGTGCAAGATGTGTTCTAAGGAACTAAAACCTTTTAGGTTCAATAGAAGTGTTGGTGATGAGGTGTGTAAGAAAATACATTCTTTTAAGGCTTAGCTGGGACAGCCAAATCATTTATAAGGTACAAGGAGGCCAATAAATCATGCAAAAAAGCAAGACAAGCTAAAATAGATATGGAAAAGGATATTGCAGCAAGCAGTAAAAAGAATCCAAAATTCTTTTTTAAATATGTTAATAGTAAAATAATTAAGCAGGAAGGGGTGGGGCCCTTAATATCAGAGGGGTTCAGCTGGTTGATGAGAACTAAAAAAATGTATTCTGAACTCCTATTTTTCATCTGCCTACACAAATGAGGAACCAGTTAATGAAGGTTTCCTTCTTAATAGTCCCAATTCTAGTAATATAACTAATGATGCATGGTTCACACATGAGGATATTCAGACTAGGACATGTCTAGATAAACAAAGGTCCGGGGTCAGATGGTATTTATCCCAGGGTACTTAGCGAGCTTAGCTCTGTGATTGCCAAACCTCTTTTCTTAATTTTTCAGGATTCATTAAGATCTGGCATGGTGCCAAGAGACTGGCGAATTGCTAATGTGCTAGCCTCAAAACTATAAGCCAGTTAGTGTGTAGTCAGTGGTAGGAAAACTTTTTGAAGATTTAATAAGGGATAAGATACTAATACTATGCGTTTGTGCCAGCATGATTTTATGCGTAATAGATCTTGCCAGACTAACTTAATTTCTTTCTATGAGGTGAGTAGGGACTTTGATTCTGGGATGGCAGTGGATGTGATTTACTTTGCTAAAACATTTGATACAGTGCCACACAGAAGGTTATTGGTTAAATTAAGGAATGTTGGCCTGGAACATAGTATGTGTACCTGAATAGAGAACTGTCTAAAAGATAGATTACAAAGAGTGGTGGTAAATGGAACATTTTCTAATTGGATCAGTGTTGTTAGTGGAGTACTGCAGAGCTCTGTACTAGGTTTCTTGCTTTTCAACTTGTTTATTAATGACCTGGAGGTGGGCATTGAAAGTACTGTTTCTATTTTTGCGGCTGAATGCTAAATACTAAATTGTGCAGAACTAGTGATGGGCAAATGAAGAGAAATTCGCGAAACGCAGCCGCCTCTTGTTTTTGCCGCAGGCGTCCATTTTTTATGCTGGCACTATGCAGAACTATAGGTTCCATGCAGGATGCTGTAGTTGGGAAACTGGGCAGCAAACTGGAAAATTAAGTTCAATGTTGATAAATGCAAGGTTATGCACTTTGGCAAAACTGTAGTGGGTCTAGGTTTTGTGGGATTTTTGTTTTTATATTTTTAAGTATCAGCTTCTCACTTTGAGATGATAGGCATGAGTGCTATAGGTCGGTAGTCGTTAAGGCAAAAGTAGACTTTTTTGGCACAGGTATGATTTTGGTGGTTTTTAGGCATGTGGGCTGAGCTCATGGATGAGTTGAAGATATCAGTGAAAATGTCTGTAAGCTGTTCAGCACATTCCTGTACCATCCAACCTGGGAAATTGTCAGGACCTGCTGCCTTCCGTGGGCTTATTCTGCGGAGGGTCGTTTTGACTTCATCGCTGGTAAAACAGAGAGCAAAGAAGTTGTTCAGTTTGTTCAGTAATTATGCATCTGTGTTGTTTATTTGATGTGCAAATTTGTATCCTGTAATGTCTTGAAGGGCTTGCCACGTGCACCATGTGTCTTTAGATAGTAGGAAGTGGTTGTTTCTCTACGTTTTGTATGATAATCTGAAAATTTTGGGTTTATCAAGCAACAACTTGCAAAAATCGAGTGATTTGGGTTTCAAACCCACAAAATTTATATGATTCAAATTTTTGTTTGACTTTGCTGAGACTTTTCCCATACTGATGTTTTTGAACTGATTATTTGATAAATGAGTTAAATGTATTAACGAGAGCTAGGCAGACTAAATTTGAGTTATAGTCACACCCCTCTAAAAATCTTTCTTTTTATTACCAACAGAGAAAAGGAACAATTCAAATGTATCAATTATCTAAAAATACAATAGAAATGTTTTGCATTCAAATTAAGTGCAAAAAAGGGGGATATTGCAGATACAACTATGCAACCTGCTTATGCATTTGACCATGTATGGTGCAATTCATCTGATTTATTAGCCACATGAGGATCAATGATCATTCAATTTGAAAAATCTTGATGTCATGAATAATTAACTTGAGAACACCAAACTTAAATAAGATATTTTAATGAAAGCATTATCAAATGTCTATTTGGGACCTCACAAATAATAATTTAATCTCTGGTGAGATGGCACCAAAGTTGAATGGCCAACTCTGGGTGTGTGTAAACATATTACACAAGTATCTGTGGGATAATTAGTCTGATATCCTAGTGAAACCCTGGTGATGTTTGACAAGCTTTAGCTTAAAATTACTTATGACAGACAATGATGGATTTCAGTGAAATAGATAGGATGGTTTTTGTGTTGCATCTGTAGTGTAAGTGAATGGCCTTTTAATCTGTATTTTAATTTAAATCTGATTCATAAATTACAAAACACAATAGGATTCTATTTATTGCAGCAATATTTGTGGAAGTGGCACTACATTAAAAGAACTTTCTTGGGAAGCACACAAGGCAATGCAAAGCTTGACTGGGTATTTGACAGATTTGATCAGGAGTTACCTTTGATAGCAACGAGCATATGAAATGGAACATACTGTGTTGATTTAGAGAGCAGTTTGGCCTTTCACAGGAAATGACAGATCAATTAACGTAAAAAGTAACTGTTATATGGAGATAATATTCAACTGCTTTACCTTGTTTGGATTGCCATTAATACTGCTTTAGAATGAGAGAATTGCGTACATTATGTTGTGATTATTCAAGAGAGATGAAACATCCATTTCATAATGGAAAAATGATAATTGTTAAAAAAAATGCCACATGCATATATTTTTTAATTAATCATGATTTGGATCTTGCACTTTCCTGAATGGTTAGAAATGTACAAAATATTCAACAATTCTAGTGTAGGTTGACAAGTTTTCAATGCTAAAAATAGGCCCATAGTTATACTTTTAATAACAGCAATGCATGTGGAATGTTAAACATTCTAAATTGCCACTCTCTGGTTTCTATTAGGAAGACATAACCATAAATATAAAAAATATATCAAAATTCAGACTATAGTTTGCTTAAGTTATTAGTGTCTAGTGATTTTCTTTGCAAATATGGAAACCAGGCAAGAGATCATGCTGAATGATATTTCACTTTTACCAAAACAATGTCAGGTTAACCAATGAAACATTTCTCTTGCTGCTAAATTACAGAAAATGCTTGAAAGATTTTATGCACTCATATATTAAGTTTTAGGATTTATTCTGATAGACATTTGATGAAAATAAAATGAAATTCACAAGCAAAATGAGAAGGAATAAAACTTTATTGTAAATGGTAAAACTAAAGGATTAATAGTTGCACTTGATCATTAGGGAATAGTTAATATTGTTATCTTTTTTTTTTTTTTTGAGTAAGAATATTGATTGAATAGTAAATTATTCTCTACAGCAGTTTAGCGAAAATTTGAAAGATGTTTCTAGTACTGTACTTAGTACTGCTTATCACCACTGCCAGCAGTAACAATGCATTTGGCTCTTCCACATTAGGGGGGTTATTTATCAAAAGTTAAGTTTGTGAGATTTGTATGGTTTTTTCTTACTCGAATAAATTCACAACTTGTTTGCTTATTTATGAAAAAAAGTGAATGCAAAATACTGTAATGAAAGTAACTGGAGCAAAAAACTAAAATTGATTGAGTTATTGGCAAAAAAAATTCTAAAAGCTCGATTCGATCGAGTTTTTAAGTGCAAACCACTGAAAAATCCCTTAGAATCATGAAGGCTAAAATTATCTTCAAATGGTTCAAGTGACGTTTGCCATTGACTTCTACATGACCTCAATAGTTTTTAGCTGGAGTGTTTTTGGATTCAAGCTTTTTGCAGCTTTGAAGCATAATAATTATCAAATTTTTTTAGCTTTTTTATCCCCCAAAAAATCAAGTTTTTACTAAGACAACCCTTGAAAGACTCATATTTTTCTGGGAAAAGACAACTCAGCCTTTGATATATAACTCCTTAAATGCACTGACCTTTATTCTAAGGATTTATAAATACTTCTCGAGGCAAGGTTGGATGGAAGCATTATTGATGTTAAATGTAGAAAACAATATACTTTTACAAACATGGACTATTAGGGGCAAAATTATCATTATTCACGAATTTGAGGGCTAAAAGCCCTCACATTCGGCAGAAATTCAATTATCGAATTAGAATTCGATAAAATCTAATCGTTTTTGCCCACTTTTCGAGCGCTACTAATTTTTTGATCAATTTGTACGATCGAACGGCATTTCTCGATTTTCCCATAGACTTCTACTACAATTAGGTAGGTTCAATCTGGCGAAGTACACAGTCAAATTTAATTTTAAAGGGGAAGAACTTTGAGTATCGAATGATCGAGTATGCGATCATTCGATCTATTTGATCTATTCGATGCGATTGAATTTTTCGTACTCAATGGTCGAACAGTGCAAATTTGTATAAACGACCATTCAAAAAAATCGTACGATCATAATTTGATCGAATTTCAATCAAATTCGAATCCTTCACACAAATTTAGTAAATGGGCCCCTTAATTTTCTTAATAGAGAAATGTAGCTTCCACTGAAAGCCTCACTAAACTGTCTAGACTTTGTTGCACTGTTGGTATTTGACATTTTATTTTCTTAGATGCAGAGCAAGATAATTTTCTCTTCAAGTTAAAGAGACGAGCCCCCTGAGTAACAAAAGACTGGGTTTGTTTCAAATCTACATTCCAAGGCACATGACGAATGTAATTACTAATATAAATACAATCTTGACATTCACTTCTCAGAACCAAATAGCTAATATCATTAGACAGAACTTCAAATATTGTGAATAGATCGCTGGCTGGTCTTGGTAAGATCACAGGTGATCTTAATTTTAGAATTGTTTTACATGAATGCCTCACTGTAGGACCAACAATTAATAGGTTGCCTTTTTTGTTGCTGACAATGTTGAAATGTCTGCTTAATCTTTTTAAAATGTTCTAGAACCTTCACACATTTCAGCACGATAGTGAGTACTTTTTAGAAAGTTAGTGATCCATGACTCCTTTTCATGCTGATTGCCCTGGATTTCGACAAAAGTTGAATATCAATGGCATGGTTATTCCACTTCCAACACTGGGTGGATATTTGGATGGTAGAATGCATCTCTAAAATAATGTATTCTTTTAAAATTGTTTATGTAGTCTATGAAGAAATTGTAAGACTGTCAAAAGAGATATTCCCAAGGGTTGGCATTGTCTGTATTTGGAACTTTTCTTAGGTTTTTTTCTTAAAGGGATACTACAGTTAATAGTGCTGCTTCAGCAGACTTCTGCACTGAAATCAATCTCCCTGTTATTTTCAATTTTGAAATCATGGGGGCTAGACATATTGTTAGTTTCCCAGCTGCCCCCAGTCATGAGACTTGTGCTCTGATAAACTTTACTCACTCTGTACTGCTGTACTGCAAGTTGGTAGATATAGAACAGCACTTAATAGTAAAAGCCAAGTCCCACTGAGACTGATTCAGTTACACTGAGTAGGAGAAATAACAGCCTGCCAGAAAATAGTTCCATCCTAAAGTGCTGGCACAAGTCACATGACTGGGGCAGCTGGGAAACTGACAATATATCTAGTACCATGTAAAACGACGCGACGCGCATCAAAAGCGTCCCGCGACTCATTTCGAGAATTTTTCGCCAGTTTCGCCAATTTTTCGGCAAACCAAATCTCGGGAGATTTGCCCATCCCTATTTCAAAATTGAATATAAAAAAAATCTGTTTCTCTTTTGATAAATGGATTTCAGTGCACAATTCTGCTGGAGCAGCGCTATTAACTGATGCGTTTTAAAAAAAATGTTTTCCCTTGACGGTATCCCTTTAACTATACTTAGCTTCTTTACAGAGAAACTGAACAAATTAGAGTAGGGAGTTATCCAAACGATTTGAGTTTTAAAAAAAATTTTTATTCAGTTTTTGATGGTTCTCATTTTCTGGCCCTTCAAGAATTTGACTATTCGTCACCTAAAACCTGCCAAATTTCTGCTTAAGTCAATGGGAGAGGTCCAGTGTTCAATTTGGAGAAGTTTTCAGCCTTCCTGACATTCAACTTTTTTTCAGAGAAAAAATCTAATAGAGTTTGATTGAATGTGATTCGATTAGATTCGAGTTTTTGGGTCATTTAAATTCATCCAAGTTGGAAAAATTCAAGTTTATAAATACATTTCGACTAGTCGAATTTTTAATTTCTAGGAGTTTATGGGAGTTTTAAAAAAACTCACATTAATTTGAAATTCAACTAGTCAAAATAAATGTGCCTCTTGATGTTGCTAACTATTTAATTTCCATAGAGGAGGTTTGTTTTATTTTGCTAATGGATAAGTCCTTTATGTAGGGGAGAGTTTATTCTGTCCATGCAGTAGATTTCTACAAAAGAATATCCTGTCAGCTTCTTTTGTGCAACCAAGTTATTTTGATATTCAGACACAGGTTGGGGCAGGCAGCAATAAGAATTCATCAGAGAAAGCCAGAAGTCAAGGAACCAAAGATAAAGACAAATAAATTGGCAATGCTGTCCCTGGGACAAGATAGCATGATGTAGTATTCCCTTTGCAGGAGGATACTCATGTAAGAAGGCTTCTTTATGTGAGATTAACCAATGACCTGCTGGTCTTGACACAATCAAAGGGAAGCTGCTGGATGAACAGAATAAGACATCCTAACCCTGGAATGCAAATGCTAGATAGAGTTGAACTGTTGCTCGATTATGCAGTCTGTCAGTCCGACAAATGAAAATAGTAAACTTGAAAAATGTTGCAAAGCACTCATCACACACCTATTAACCAAATACCTGATATTCCATGTGTATTGTGATGGTGGGGGGGGGGCGGGTTATAAGGCATGCAAATATAAGAATAAGTAAGCCTTATATAGACTACAGTTAATTTACGTTTGAAACAGACATGGACTAAAAAAAAACACTGAATCACTCAAAATACTAACTAAAAATTCAAGATTTAGCCTTTGCCAAAGCACTTTTTTAGCTTGGAGGCCAAACAAGTTATCACGAAAAGTATGTGATTGCTACAGTAAATTATAAAATTAGATCATGGAAAGAGAGAGAGAGAAAATATGTTAAAATCATAAGAATTCTACAGTGGTCAATGGATCTGATATTAATAAATCCACACTGACAGTAACTGCAGCAATCTACCCCCCAAAATATGTTTTGCATAAATCTGCATACAAAACGATAGTGCTCAACATAGTACTCAAACATATTAAAGGGTTGTTGGTAGTCTGCACAGCTGAAGAGGAATTGAATTTTCTGCTTCCAATTAAGCTGCTCTGTGCCAACAACTCCACTGTGCCAGTAAATCAAAATAATAAAGGAAGGAGAACTCCAGCAGACTCTCTTATTTCAAGTTGTGGTTACACTATTAGTACTCAAGACCACTGAGGGAATCATTTACTAACATAGGTGCAAGCAGCAGGTGCCATCACATACAATAAACGTTGAATGGGTTAAAATGCCATATAGGAGAACTGAAGCTGAACTAAAGAAGTAGGGCAGAGTTTTTTTTACATTATGTGCTTGGGCTTCTGCACCATCCCAAGGAAACCACAGCCCTTTAGAGATGAAGCACTGTGCCTCCAAAGATGCACTAGTAGCTCCCAATCTTCTTTTCTCCTGATTCACTTCACATGCTCTGTCTTTGTATGTATGTATATATATATATATATATATATATATATATATCAATGCACTCAACTCTGGAATTTTTGGTTTGAATCCGGGTGCAGGATCAAAAGCTATTCCCTATGTAAATGTTGAAAAGACCCGCACACCATTTCTTGAAGAAATTAAATCATATTTATTGTGTACATATATCCGACATTTCGGCCCACATTGGGGCCTTTTTCAAGGATGAAGATGCAGTTATGCACCGGCAGGGCAGGAATTAAGGGTAGACAGAAAAGGCAGCTGCTCAATGATTGGAGATGCTGGGCAGCTACCTCTAAAATGGTCTACTGCCTAACCCCTAGTCCACAACCCTCTTACTCCCCTTCCTTTTCTCTGTCACTCACCCCTCCCTCCCCTCCATTGCTGTCTCCTGCCTCCTTGGGCTCCCTTGCTTGTGGGGGGGGTGGTGGCCTGGCCCTCTGCACTGGATGTACATGATATATATATATATATATATATATATATAGATATATATAGATAAATAAGTTATTTAAGAAGAAACACTTGTTCTAGTAAGAGTTAAAAAGGAACACAGTATCCTAGCTTTAGTCCAGATATAGAATTGGACCTCCAGAGTTTATAAAATCAGTCTATCATTAATCTTTGCTAAATCCACATAAATAACATTACAAATTTCAAGCAGTGTAATTTTAGACGCTTGAGCTAAACAGCTGAACAAACATGCATACTGAAAGGAATGACCAAAGTCATAGGAGGATGAAAAATATGGATTAGAAATTTGAATTTCAAATGGCTTCAAGGAGAAAGAAAAATAAATAACCATCCATGCTTAAAAAATGTTTATGCATCTTAAAGTTGTTTGTTGGATGTTGACTTATAACTATTGAAAAGCAAACAAAGATAACATGCTTGTTTTTGCATAGGTTAAGTGTGAATATGCATAAACAATGCTTTTAGATTTGTACAAAGCTCTTTCTGAGCAATACATCTCTGAAGACCCAACAATTGTTCATTGGAATGGTAATAACCCTCTTTTTTAGGCTGGATATAACAAGCTGTTTTGTGAAAATATAACTTAAAAAAAAAAAATTTCTTTCCGGTTGTAACTATATACAGTATAAAGAGGGGCAGCAAATTAACCAAAATGCTACCATTAAGGCCAAAGTCATGCAGAGAGTTGGCTCCACTGCCCTCCATCTGCATTTTGTCTCATTTTCAGGGTGATCCCTGTTCCACTTCATTTAGATGCATTCAGATGTGCCTCGTGAGCTGTGGAAGAGAGTGGGCCAAGATCTTGCCATATGCCTGCAAAACACAGGTGAAGAGCAATGGAACCAGTGCCCTGTGTCACTTCCACTGCAGGTGTAATACTTATAAAAATCAGTTATTCCTTGTTGCTATATATTATTGCACTAGTGCAGTTCAGCAACCAAACTCTGAAAACTTCATTCATAATACAGAGCTTCTTGAACTGCCTGCTACAAAGGCTTAATATTAGGTTTCATGTGTACAGAAAGAGAAGACTTTGCTGATGCATCTGCAGTACATATGTTAGTTAAAGATGGAAACTTGTTGTGTTGTAGTAGGTTTCCCTTGGTCTTAGCCAATGATCAGATCATCCTATTTGACCCAGCAACTATTCGGACAAATCCAATCAGTGTCAGATAGGGATGTCCAGGGTTAACTTCAAGGGCCCAGTACCCCTACCCTTACCTGCATGTGCTGTGTATTTTTACCTTACTTTCCTCCTATGATCGGAGACAAGGGAAGGTTCAGGTGAGGAGAGGGTGGGGAAGGGAGGGGAGAGGGGACAGTTCAGGCACAGTTGTGATGATCCTGGCAGAGAGAGGGGACAGTCTGGGAGAAGTAGCAAGCTTGCATTGGGCACTGGGTCTGTGAGGCCCAAGAAGGCGAGGTCCCACTGGGTTCTTGTTCAGTCCAACACTGAATCAGAGAAAGCTCCACTAGTTCAGGGACCTTGCGAAATGAGGGGATCTAATAATAAGTTGTACCAGGGCATTTGCCCATAGCAACCAATTTGTTTTCATTTTGTAGCTTGTACTAGACTGAGCAAATCTAATAATTCCTATACATACACACGTGAAGAGACCTATTTATTGAAACTAAACTCACCTTCTCTAAAACCATGAATGTCATGAAATGTATTAAAAGATCCAAAATAACGCTAAACAATACCAAAAATACTAATATCTCTAAAAATTCAAGTTTTTCTGACAATCCCTAGAGAGATAAAAATTTGAAAACTTCTAAAAGTCCAAATTGATTTAAAATGGTCCAATAGGATCAGCGCAACTCTCACTGACTTCTAAAAGACCTTGACAACTTTTAAAGTTTTGTATTAGAGCTTTTCGCTGTTTTTACACTTACTAAATCTCAAATTTGTACAGCAAAAAAAAATAGGAAAACCTAAATTCTATTGTTAGTAAATTAGCCTCTACCTCTATTTATCCATAATCTGTCACATGGTCAATGGGGTGGCACACTGTTAGGTGAGTGGTCTTTTTATTTTATAGTGCTTTAAATGTTATTTATGGTCTTGAGAAAAAAAAACCTGAATCTTGACCTGTTTTTAACATGTTTTGAATTCAATTTATGAAGTTTTAGAATTGTTCAACTGTTCCCAGTGTGCACCTTAGTTTTTTGACTTTTGACATGATTTTCTAGTAGGCCTAAGGCATGAAGATACAAATTTAAAGGATCCCTTATCCAGAAAACCCTAGGTTCCAAGCATTCTGGATAACTGGTCCCTTATATGAAACGAATATGAAAATATTCAGCCTTTCTGCTGTCCTGAAAATAGTCTATAGTGGAGGACATTGAAAACCACTGGCAACATGTCCAGGTCTGACCATCCAACTGCAAGATGCTAAATGAAGTCTCCAAAAACCCCTACAGTAGGCTGTTTCTACTGTTGGTGTGAAATTGCACGCCTCTACAATCAGAAAGAGACTACACAAACTTTAACTAGCATGGGAGGTGTGCAAGGAGGAAACCTTTTCTCTCTAAGAGAAGGATCAATACCAATACTGGGATCTACTCTCGACACCTGGCCCCCATCAGGAGATCTACCTTGAGAGCACGTGGCAATTTTTAAATCCACGCCTATTTATTGTGGCCATACCCCCTAATTACCATGTTTCTTTACAAAATTTGGCAGGTTCTGAAAGTTTAAATACACTCCCTTCCCCTCCATGTCCATGCCTGTAGCAGTCCTCCCTTCCTTCCCCTCTGTGTCTCCATGTCTGTAGTAGTCCTCCTTGCTTTCCCCTCTGTATCTCAGTGTCTGTAGCAGTCCTCCCTTCCTTTCCCTCTGTGTCTCAGTGTCTGCAGCAGTCCTCCCTTCCTTCCCCTTTGTCTCAGTGTCTGTAGCAGTCCTCCCTTCCTTCCC
>CM044435.1:45012613-45042505 GCA_024363595.1 Xenopus borealis | reverse complement strand
GTCGCAAGTTCGCGAATATGTTCGTGAACATTTTTGCCGCGGTTCGCGCCATCCCTAGTGTCTGTAGCAGTCATCAATGTCTGTATCAGTCCTCCCTGCCTTCCCCGGTGTCTCCATGTCTTTAGTCATCCTCCCTACCTTACCGTGTATCCGCTCTTGTTGAAGCACGCACTCCTCTTTCTACACCACGCTTGGCCTTCATTCCCCTCCGCGTCCCTTCCCCTCAGCTCAGCCTGCCCTTCTCTACTGAGCCGGCACTTCCGCCCTTCGCTTCAGAGCCGGCACTTCTGCTCTTCACTTCAGAGCCGGCACTTCTGCGCTGCTTCTCTGTGCTGAGCCCGTCCTCCTCCTCTGCTTTTGTCCAACAAGCCATATCTTGTTCTGACGCGGGGCCCCAGGTCGCGGTCTACCAGGAATATGACAGCGATCTACTGGTAGACCGCGATCGACGTCCTGGGCACCCCTGACATAGACAAAGGACTTTTGGAATAATGTTGAGTTATTTGGACACCAGAACAGAGGATGTTCAGCGTAAACCAAATACAGTATTCCAGAAAAAAGAACCTCAAACTAACTGTGAAGCATGGAGGTGGAAGTGTCAAGGTGCTTGAGGAACACTAGTTTTTTTTATATCCAATTAAATCACTTTCTTTTCCAGAGATAAATTAAAAAAACAAGATTAGACATAATTTTAATATTTCTTAACAAAGAACTGAATTTTTATTCGGGTGACCTAATTTTTTTTTCAATATATATATATAAATATATATATATACACACACACATATATAACAAAGTCTTTTTTTAACAAACACTTGCTTTCACAGCTTTGCTTTGCTTGTAGTCTACATGAGATGTATAATTTATTCAGTTAAAGCTTTTGTTCTTATTGTAGAGCTTAATAATTATATCCTACTTGGATGTGCTAATAGCAACAAGGCTTGCAAAAAACAAAAGCATCAATTTAAATGCATTATATAAACACCTCATTGGTACTCTCACTATTACACTCTCTCTCCTTAAATGAGAGAGACTTGTGATGGGTGAATTTATTCGCCGGGGCGAATTTGCTGCAAATTCCTGCAGGCCAATAAATTCGTGAAACTCCAGGAAAATTTTCCTGGTGAAAATTCGCCGGCGTCTCATTTTGGTCACTGGCATCCACCGGGGTCCAAAAAACAGACACCCGCATCCAAAATGAGATGCGGAGTTTCACAAATTTTTACACCGTTTCGCAAATTTCTACTACAAATCCGCAAAAATTACAGTAAAGTGAAACACCCCAGATTTGCCCATCACTAAGAGAGAGAGCTAAACCCAAAGCTGTTTTAGTAAAACAAATGGCAAGTAATTATTTAGGCAAGATTACAAAGACTGAAGGCTTTACAGAAACACATACATAAAGAAAGGTGGATAGATAGATAGATATAGATGGATGGATGACAAAAAAAATACCTATAATTGTAACCAATTACCCCACCTCATTGCAGTTAATGAATATTATATGAATGTACAAGTATTGACCTGCATGGGGGGGGGGGCACTAGAATTGTGTCAGAATTTCCCATGATACCATTAACACCTTGCTCCCCATGCACCAATATTTATTTAAAGGTTGGCAGTACTTTAAGGGGCAGATTTATTAAAATATGCGAAGAGATCTTACCATAAAAAAGTGTTTTATGATATGATGTACTCTAACTTTCACGCTTTCTATAAATCCCATAGGAATGCATAGAAAGTGAGTTTTTCTGTTGCAAGTTCCAATCTCTAATCTGCCCCTTAGAGTGCACAAAAAATACAGCAGGTAAATTAGCCCAAAATCAATTATGGAGCCTTTCTAGCAGGGTTGCTGCTGCTAGATTACAATACCCAGCATTATCAAGAGCGACCTGTAATTCAGCACCCAGCAAAGTTGAATCATTAAAAAAAATACTTTTTTTTTAGAGGTAAAAGATGTTAAAGGGCAATATTTACGGATACGGATGTAAACTCCAATTTGGTAAGATTTTTTATTAGGCCACTTAATATGATATACACTTTGTTGGTTTAGGATTCATTCTGGGGGTATAGTTTCCTTTAAGGCTGGGATCACTACTTTGGAGAGCTAGAAGGTATAACATTGTTTAAGGGATAGTACACATCCTCTTCAATAGGAACAAAAGAATAAAATATTATATGTAATGATTTTATTCATTGCAATTTCCAATATCAGTTCTGCAACTATATAAGTTGTGCCGTATCTGCTGTAAAAGACTCTTCCATTGATTCCATAATCTAATGCCCCAGGGTTTATTTACTATGATTAAGGCACTCTGGTTGGCTCCTTTCCAACTGACCATAAATGCAATGGGAACTATCTAACTGCCAATAAGCTTTAGTTTAAAATTAAGGACTTATAATAAGTGAATAACCATGCTAATGACTGGGAACAAGTCAATGTAGAACACACAATAATAAATTATGAAAATAAAGTGCCTTGAAATTGCTTTTACTGATTTAGTTAGTATTTAGTTTAGAGAATGTAAGTCTGGATTCATTTATGTAATGGATTTTTCAAATAAACTACAGAGAAGAGATGTTCCAGAGTGGTAGTTTTCAGTTGCTCACTATACAGAATACCAAGAAATTAGTCAAATTACAGTAGAAAAAGGTTTCTCCTAAAAGCTCCCTACAGTATCTTCAAGAGCAGATTTCTAATATTTTGCTCATAACACATAATATCTAGTATAAAATTACAGTTGGGTTCACATGATCCTCTAACTTAACTTACACCATGTATGGGTCTGTGCACCTTTGCACTTTACATTAGCAACAATGTGCAATGCCGGATTTAGTATATCAGTGCGATATACAATCTACTAATAAGCAAGAACTGGTACATATACAGTAGGCATATAGGGGTACATTTACTAAAGTGCGGTAAAAATGACCGCACAAAATATAGACAAATTTAATGCTGAATATGTTTTCACGAGCTTATTAAACTGTGGTAAACATAAATTTGCGAATTTTCTTGCGCAAGAATATGTGTTTGCCAGTTAACGCATCCACTGAAAAGAACGCTGCGTACACATTGATGCCTGGTTTACTAAACAGCAAAATGTTTTACGGACAAAATTAACGCCAGAATATTTGCAAAATGTTACCAACATCTATATAGTGGCATTAACTTATTTTTTCGCCAGAAAATTTTCAAGGGGACAGGAAATATCCCATAACACCTTGTTTTACCTGTTATAGACTATAATAGTCTAATTTATTAATTGCTGTTAATTGTCGCCACATAATTGCGAATAGTCTATATTGTTTTATATGATACATATGTACATGTTTGATTGGTGTTACTCTGGTAATGTTGTTGGATGGTTGAAGATGCATAAACCAAGACTATTTTATCGCATTAATATTCGCGAAACCCTCATTTGTCACCAGAAAATTTGCAACTCGCTAAAATTACTGCTAAACTAAGCTGGTTTGAATGTAGTTACTGCAAGTGATCGCAATGACTTCTGAGCGCATCGCTGTTTAGTAAACTTAGTCTCTGTGAATATTCTGGCGGAAAAATAGTCTCAGCGATAACATGCGGAAACTTAAATTCAAATTTACCGCACTTTAGTAAACAGTAATCATGGAAACCTATAAGATGTTTGTGATTAAACAAGTAACCACTAACTGCTGGTTGGTTGCTATGGGTTACTGCACAAGGGCAAACTTAGTTCCTTTTATTACTTACTGGGGCTTTTGCAGAGAATGTAAACCTTCCCCAAGAATGAAAAATGTGCATCCTTTTGAATCTTTCAGCTATCTAAAGTAAGTTTTGCAAATAAAGTACAGGTATGGGACCTATAATCCAGAATGCTCGGGACCTGGGGTTTGGTACCCAATAGGCTGGTTTTCTTCCAATAAGAATTAATTATATTTTAGTTGGGATCAAGTACAAGGTACTGTTTTATTATTACAGAGAAAAAGGAAATCATTTTAAAATTTTTTGATTATTTCATTATAATGGAGTCTACGGGAGATGGACATTCAGTAATTCGGAGCTTTCTGGATAACGTGTTTCCGGATAAGGGATCCAATACCTGTACATGTACCAAATAATTCTCTAGTTACCTAACATTCTAGTTCAGTGGTCCTCAAACTTGGCCCTCCAGCTGTTAAGGAACTACAAGTCCCACAATGCATTTGCCTGACTGTGGCTGTCAGACTCCATCATTGCATTGTGGGACTTGTAGTTCCTTAACAGCTGGAGGGCCAAGTTTGAGGACCACTGTTCTAGTTCTATGTCCATTATCATGTTCTAACATATTGAGATTGTAAAGTTTTATCATCCAAAATTAAACTAAAGAATTTTGGGAAAGTTTACATCCCCTTTAATTACTTTAACTTCTTTGCATTAGCGTGTGTTTAAATACATGTGCTTTTGATGCCTAAAAGATATGCCATGTTTTACAGTATTACGTTGTCAATTTGAAAAAAAGAGGATAACTAAAATGTATAATTGACATTGGCTTCTATATTTTATAAAGTCGTATTCTCAAGGGGCTCAATGTACCATTTAAAGAAAGTGCAGGTTTGGGGAATCTATAAATATTGAATTCTGTGCAGTTCTCTGCCAATACAAATGTATACATTTGCAAATTGTGCATTCATGCGTGACTGCTTAACAGTGATGATTCTACACCTGTTTGTCGGTGAATAATGGCTCAGAACAAATAATACATTTTACGGCATGAGAAAAAAAAATATTTATGCATAGACTTTGCAGTAATTCTTTTCAGATTCACACAGATTACAGTTTATTTTTATTGGATACCAGCATGAAATTAAATTCACTATTGCCGCGGAGTGCACTAAAGATCCAGAAATGTACTAGAAGGGTGCATAAAATAAACAGTGACAGGAACAGTATAAATACAACCGTTGAAGATCTCGGTGATTTGAAGTCATTCTCTGACAAAGTATCCTCAGAATAAACTTTCATGAACTCCTGTACTTTCCTATTCAACTAATGATATCCAATTAGCTCAGGATACATAGAGTAAGCTTTTCCAATGCATCCTCAAGGGAACATTAGCTTATGAGAGGAAAGAATGCCTGGTTAACGTATCATTTTCCACATGCACATTCCAAAATTGCAGATACTGTATGTTTTTTAACCAGTTGTAAATTTGGGGAATAGTAAATCTAGAGAAGAAAGGGGAAATGCTCCTTAGCTAATAATCATAACTGTGACTCTTACACGACCTTCATGTACTGTATCTCTTTTCTAAAGGCAATGTAGTTGGTGCCAAAGTTTCCATATTTCCATTCAAAATAATATTATAAAACAGGGAATTCAAATGCTATAAAACAGCTAAAAAATGTTGCACTGCAGAAATACAAAACATTTTAGCTGCATAGCCACACCGTTAGCAGTGCAGTCTCTCTTGTGTACCCAAGGTCAAATCCAAGTATAGATATGGGATCCTGCAACCCATTATCCAGAAAGCTCCGAATCACAGAAAGGCTGTCTCCCATAGACTCCATTTTATCTAAAAAATCCCATTTTTGTGATTTCCTTTTTGTCTGTAATAATAAAATAGTACCTTGTACATGATTTAAAGATACCATTAGTCCTTAAGGGAAGCAAAACCAGTCTATTGGCTTTATTTAGGGTTTACATGATTTTCTAGTAAACTTACGAAATGAAGATCAAAATAACAAAAAGATAATTATCTGGGAAACCCCAGGTCCCAAGCATTCTGGATAAAAAGTTCCATACCTTTACTGATAAATCTGAAAAAATGAAAAAAAAAAAAGATTTCAGTGCAGTCTTAAAGTCTTATTTACAATTAATTTTAAATGATTCTATTATTATTATTATTATTATTATTATTATTAACATGTATTTCTATAGTGCTGTAAAGTGAATGTGATTATATAACTAAATCACATGAATTACATACATAGACCATATGGCGATGCATACATCACAATAAACATGGAGTTACAAACATCACAATAAATACCGGTACAGAAGGTGAGGAAGTCTCTGTGCAGAAAGATACAATCTAAAAGGAGGGGGAATGATACACAAGGTGTAGGAGTGAGCAAGATCAGAGTTAAGTGGGTGAGAGATGTACTGTAAGTGGTATGTATTTATGTATATGGGATTCTTTTCCCCTTAATGGTAGAAGATGCAAACTGCAAATAGTTGGGCAGAACATGGTTACCTTGACATATTTAAAAAATGATTTCTACAGTCTCATTCCCGCTCCCTTCAAGCTATCTCGTTGGGGTGCACACCTCCCAACATTTCAAAAATGGAAAGAGGGACAAAAAGATCTGCTACGAGTATTGTGGGAATTATTTGACCATGACCATTTTATGGTCACAACCCTTAATTACCATGTCCATTTAACAAACTTTGGCACGTTATGTTTGAACACATTTCTGGCAGTTTGAGGGCTGTGTTTTATGTGTTATAACAGGTTTGCCCTTTAAGCTGCGTCAGTTCTCCCAAGAGACCTGCGTATCTTAAATAGTTACAATTGTAGCTTTGCTTATCTTAAATTTTATTAAACGTATGTATGTGCAGGTGCTGTGTGGTCTGGACTCTCTGCCAAAATTATTTATTATCAATTAAGTTTCAGACACTATACTGTATATTTTTATGGCAGGAGATGAAAGAAACTCACATGATTAATCAGTTCATAGAATGGAGACAAGAGAACCATTTATATTATTCTGAACAATTTTGTGTAAAGATTAAAATGTAAATATAATTCAATAAAGATTGCAAGTTCTTTTGGGCAGGCCCCTCATTGCCACTTTATTTAAATGTAATCTGATCTGTATGTTTCCATGTTTACACCCATTTATTGCAAAGCTGAATATGTGGAACGTTTTAAAAATATGTGTTACTAATAATAACATTTGCTCATGTAAGTCTCACTTAAATTGTTACAAATCAATCAATGACAAATGATAGAATTGACTGTAATGTGTATTGGTGATAGGGACCTTAGAACATTAGCTCCATCAGAGCAGGGACTCATGCAAATGATCTATCAGGAGTTATTTACTTATTGCCCTGCAGATAGCAATTTCAGACACAATCACAATATTATTTACCCACAATGCAGTATTCCTCCCCCCAAATTCCAGTTTCAGTCAGTTGCAGTTGTGGCTGATGCCTCAAATTTGGCACCCTTTTAATTACATTTCAAATCCCAATTGCACTGAGTGTGGTTGGCATAGATGCTGCTCCCTACAGCCTCCCTCAGTACAGAAGGTGCATCTTCACTCAATTTGGAGGAGGATAAAGGCATCGCCTCCTAGCACAGCACGTGAAATGCTGGAGAATATATTCTCTATATTAATAAAGGGTATTAATGGTACATTTATACAATGAGACTGCATAATGCGATTTGTTTCTGATCTATTTTATGATAGCAAAACTGGAGGAGAAAAAAAAAAAAGACACTGACAATCTATTTACATTATAGAATTGTATTATAGGTTATTATGCAGTTATTGTAACCAACCAATTCCTGTCACAAAATCTCATCAAACAGTAAAATATGCTCGAGATCCTGAAAAAAAAAGTTTAATTAAATTAGTCAGCAGAGTGTTGTAATTGTTCATGAATCAGCGAGTCAATTACTTTCTGCCGACATTGGAAGCAATGTTCTTTAGTTATATACTTTCTCTGGATTTATGGCTCTGTATCTGTGCTAGAAAGCCAGCAGTTGTCACTGCATAACTGGCCACGGCAACATAAAGGAGTAAGCTGCTAGTCTCCTGCCATACTGTATATACGTGAGTGAGAGTTAAAAGGTTTTATTTACAAATCCAATGGGCACAAATGCTGGTGCCATAAGAGACACAACATTCTATCCCTTAGGGTCCATCCACAGAGCAGTTGTGTTTATGGGAGGGGGAGGATAGTGCATTTATCTACTTCAGCCAATGCATGCACAAAGAAATACTGTGCATGTTGCAATTGGCAAGGGAACATGGCACACAGTGGCATCTGTTCAGAGTCTCTGGCAGTACTGGACCAAAATATAGCTGTTTGCTAGAGAAAGCCAAGACTAGCTGTCAGTGTAGGGTTTACTTCCATCTTGTGCTCCCACAACCTAGCTTGCTTGTCTGAGATGTGCACCCAAGAGGATGCTCACATGCTCTCCACCACTTATACAGTCATTTGAGTTCCATTGCATCTTCAGGCATTAAATGAACAGAAGGATGCAAAATATAAAAACATGGCTTGGCACTGGTTTATTGCATTTTGTACCCTCCCCATTTTATAGTAATGAGGCTTAAAGCCTTTTTTATTGGCAATTATATAGTGACACCTATACCTGTAGGGGTACCTGGGTTAATGTCTTGGGGCCACTTTCTACTGTCTTTTAGGGTAAAAAAAGCAGTCACAGAAGTTGCTCGCTTAAAGGCAAATGTCTACAGGTTATTCTGTTACACAGTCTTTGGTAATAAGCACACAGAAAAGAAATGAAAAACAAGAAAAAAATAAACCCTTGCACCAGAGTGCTGGCTAAACACAGTTGTCAGCCTAGCCTGGCTTCACCATTGCCAACTTAACAGAAAAAAAAAATATTACAATCACTGTAATCAGTACCTTTCCTGTTGTATTGTAATGGAGTTCCTGCTCTCTCTGAAGTGGGAGAGCCCCTCCTTAAGGGTAGGGACAGACAGGGAGATTCGGGGAGATTTTGTCGCCTGGCGTTTTTTGCAGGCGACAATCTCCCCGAATTACCTTCTCCCTGTCTGCTGATCGTAAAAGCACAAAGCGCCAGCGCCTGTGCAGACGCGGCGCGGCGATTTCCGGAGTCGCCCGAAGATACCTCGTGAGGAAACTACAGGCGACAAAATCTCCCCGAATCTCCCTGTCTGCCCCTACGCTAAAGCTCAGTCAGTTACTTCTGCTTCAACAATTATCTTGCAGCTCTGGTCTGTATTAATTATTCCATGTTCCAGGGTATTACATTATATAACACCCTGGGTGTAATACATTGCCCATCTACAACTAACCCAGAATTTATTCGCCTGGGGCGAATTCACCTCTTATTCCTGCGATTCCAAAATGGATGCCCGTGTCCAAAACAAGATGCCCATCACTAGTTACTATATAGCATAAGGATTTGAATAACATTTAATATAAGTAAGTTTTCATGGTGCAGTTCTCATTTGATGAAAGGTAATTTAACTTTTTAATGACATTTCTTTCTTTGACATGTAACAATTAATTTACTCAAACAATTGTAGTACGGATTATAAAGTTTACTCCAGCAACATTGACACTGCCTTCTTCTTCGCAGCTGTATATTTTCAAATGTAAGACTTTTTCTAAGAAGATAGATAGCATTTCATATAAAGGGATGTGCATGGAATACAAGGCAAAAGAACTTTGCCACAATGCAAACTGAAAACTAACAGTGCCTTGTATAACATCCACATTCTCAAGAAATCTACAACATGAAACAAAAAGCCACAAAAGAAGATCCCTCACTTCTAGTGCAGTAGTACATTGTCACAGCTATCTGCAAGTGCAAATTACAACTACTTTTCTTAGTGCTTTCATAGTGCTAGCCCTTATATAAATCCTTGACACAAACTGCATGTCATTGATTTATAACAGCTAATTATGTGGAAGATTTTATTTCCGTTAGTTTTTTTTTTCCTTTTCCTGGAAAAACTTCAGAACAAGCAGAGGGCATAGTGATCCATTGGTTCTCTGGTTATCCTAGAGCTGCTAATGGTTGGCAGGTTGTTAAAGTTTGACTGGGAAAAATAAACCTAAAGTAATTATAGCGTAATTTCAGTCACTTATCTGCAAGTGTTATGTGCAGCAATAGAGTTGGAAAAACCTGTTAGAATGCCATTCAATGAAATGCAAGAAATAAAAATATTTCAGGGAATACAAGCCTCACATTAAGCTTTGATAGATTTTTTATTTTTAATTAGTTTTTTACAGGTTTACCTGTTATCCTGAATGATTGGAAATAGGGTTTTCTGGATTAGGAGTATTTCTGTAATTTGTATCTCCATACTGTACCTTTAGTCTACTTAAAATAATTTAGACATTAAACAAACCCAATAAGATTGTTTTTCTCATATCATAGTTAGGATCAAGTACAAGCTACTGCTTTAAAATTATAGAGAAACATTTTGAATTATTTGAATAAAATGGAGTTTAAGGGAAATGGCCTTCAATTACTAAAAAGCTTTCTGGAGAACAGGGTCTGGATAATGGATCCTATACCATTATATCTACATGACAGTTTTTGTAGAACATAATAGAATTTTGTATGGGTGAGAATTAGGGATGCACCAAATCCACTATTTTGGATTCGGCCGGACCCCCAAATCCATTGTGAAAGATTCAGCCAAATACCGAACCGAATCTGTACTCTAATTTGTTAGAGGAAGGGCAAAAGTGCACAGCTAAAATATTTTTTACCTTGTTTTGTGACGAAAAGTCACATGATTTAAAGGATTCAGTTCGGCCAGGAACAAGGATTCGACTGAATCCTGCTGAAAATGGCCAAATCCTGTCTGAATATTGAACCGAATCCAGGATTCAGTGCATCCCTAGTTAGAATATTGTGCTTCACCAGCAACCCAGAAAGGAAAGATGGAGGGTGCAAACTCCCATCCCACATAACACAAAGATCAGAAGAGCAGGCCATTTTGAGAAAGGAAACTGTCCATACATGTACCAATAATATGTGGTGTATATGGTGGTCAGACTGTCCTCACAAATATCCATGTATTTGTGTCTGTAAGATGCAGTAATTCCATGAATCTCTTTTCGGGTTGCATCAATAACTCCAACTTACTTGTACTAAGTGAATTGGACTCTTAAGGGGGAATGTAATTAAAAGTCACAATTGCTATTTAAAATGGCGTTTTTGCAAATGTTTTGCCCTGGTCACAATATATAATCGGTCTGTGGTGAATTTTTGAATTGCACATTTTCGCTAAGCAAAGGTTTAGCATTAACACCTGCCCTGGAGTTTTGTTAAATCTTTTATTGCTAAAAAGAAAATAAATTTTATTACATATGTTGCAAATGTTCACAAAAGCCATTTGTTCGCAAATAGGAATCAATCTTGGTCACTGACATTCACTGACGTGCACAGTTTTGTTTGCATTTGTGAAACATTACACTCCTCCATTATGCTATTACTAATGCTGCATGCCATAACTGGTGCCATACATAAATACAGGGAAAATAGTGTAAGCACCAGCAATAATATTGGAGCTCTTTTGTAACTTAGAACTATCAGGAGGGTATTAGTATAGTTTGAAGCTAATAGTTTATTACATGTACAGTAATATTCTGCACTTGTACCTGCCCAATGCAGTTGTATTTACCTGTCAGGGTAATATGTATTTTACTACCCTCTCCAGAAATGATAGTGAGGTATGCATGTTCCATCCTCTTATAGATCTTCCCCAAACGCAGAGATACAGCTGTCAAACTTATATTTCAGAAGAAACCGGCTAGCTGCACTTCAATCATAATTATATGTTGAAGTCACCCATGGCTGGGCCAAAAATAATCACAGACCAGTCAAAGAACTGCTGATACAGAACAACAGGGTAAATGATGTAATTATATATCTAGAAGCAAACCACAGAGAACCATGGCTAGAATTTCAAAAAGCTGTGAATAAGTTTACGTCTTTGTTTAAATTTGTAACAGGGGACATGCTAGAGACATATTGTCGGTATAGTACACTGTTAAAGGAAACCATTCATCGACTTTTAACATGTTTTTTATAGCGTGCACAGTATCCAGTGAAAACAATTCAGAGGACGAAGAATACACACCCCACTTTCTTTTCACCAACAACTTTTTTTTATAGATAATAGAATGCTTAATGTATTTAGGAGGAAGACACAGCTAATTTTAAAAGGTAATTTAACAGAAGTTGAAATTCCTTCTTTAAAATAAGCACAAAGCTCAGTAATACAAGTAACAGTCTGTACCACTTATGCTGGCATATAAACAATGCTGCCAGCATCCTCCGAGTGGCAAGACTAATTAAATAGGAGAAATGTCCCAGCAATTGGAAGCTTTCATTTTAGTACATCAAGATGATAAAATTGGGCACCTATATAGTTAAATATTTATATTCTGGATTAATCAATTGAAAACAAGGGAAGGACTAGTCAGACTGGGCCTGTTATTGGGGGGAGAAGGGCATGCAGAGCTGGACCTAGAGGTTCTGTTTTTTACTCCAATGCCATCAACCACTGTCCTACACAACCCCACCCCTTCCCCACAGGGTCCTTCACTGATGCCTCCACTGCCAGACACAAACCCACCCCTCTTCCTGCCAGGTCACTTTCTGCTGCCTCTACTGCTTCTGCTACATATCCTATAGCCTAGGAATAGTGCACTTTTACTCCCTGCAAACCTCTCAAATTGTTCTATCGATGTGGGGGGGGGGGGTGCAGTGAAGTGGGGCAGTTGATCAGATTTTGAGTTTTTCAGCGATGTGGCCAACTTATGGCGACATTGGATCAGACCGAGGAGTGCTGTACATAGTCTTGCATATTCCAATTGGTGAATGTTGAAAAATAATTCCCGTTGAACTAAAGTTGCATTGTGACATTTCACAAAGGAGAACCCCAACATTTAAGCATAGTCAAAATAAATGGGAATTTATTACTGGCCTTTGGACAGAAGAGCAGTGTTCCACAGAATGGGGTAAAGGAGGTGTAATTCACAAAAGTGGCATTAAGACAACATTTATGATGGAATTATGGAATGTGGCACTGCCAAATTCACAAAATGGATTAAGGTTTTTGTGAATTTGACATTTTTCTATTTCTAAGTTAACTCTAATAATATGTTTTACTCTAGTTTCGGTTTACTCAGCTTGTGAATCCCCCTTAGTCCATTAAAAGAGTTAGGAATGCTGCAATAGCTGAATCAATGTATAATGATCTCTTTCTTTCCTCAACAGTATGTGCATGCTCTACACATTTTAAAAGAACTTCTTTTTACTTCATCAATCTGTGTGAACATATTGAAAATGGGTTTTCACCACCATTTTGTCTTTCATGAGATCCAAGCAAAGCAATGAAATTCTTGGCTGCTGCCTAGAGTAAAGTCCTCACCCCCTTGTTCTGTGGAAAACTGTACTGCATCTCACGTGTCCCCTTGGAGGTAATAAATGTTTTTAGACATTTGCTTTTCTAATTATATTTTTCCTTTAAGTAATCAAAGGATAAAAATATCAGCTAAAAAAAACAATGTTCTGATTTTATGTGTAAAATAGTCCTTAAATAAATGGTTGAAATTATAAATCATTGGATGTGAAAGCTCTGCAACACATTGACTTGTCAGCTCACTCTATAATTCCCTTCCTTCACAAAACAATACATGAGGGATTGATGTAATAACTTAACCAGCTAATTCTGAAATGGTTTCGGTAGAAACTAAGTAGAGTTTAGAAACAATTTTTATTCAGTAAATGTTCCTATAAGGCCTTATTTGTTCAAGCTAAATTAGAGGTTTGATTGATAGAACATTTAAAGCCTATAACATATGTCTGACTAAGCCCTTGAATTTACTGAAGGAGATTTAATTTCCTATTTTGTTGACTTTGCAAATTTTATTTCAGCTGCATAAACAAAATGTCAGCTCTGGTTACCGCCTGTTATATCTTCTCCATTTGTACTTTGATAATTTTATTTCCAATAAAGATTTAAGCTTCCTCAAGAAAAACACAAGTCTGTTGAATTTTTTTTTACGTCATCCAATGTATCTTTGTTCTTAGGCATTCCTGTTGTGTATAAAATATATTAAGCTCACAAATACAAAGAACATGTATCATGACCTATTTGGGCAAAAAACAATGCTGTTTTGTAAAAACACTAAACCCTGTATTTCAAGGTTAGATGTTTAAATAGTGTTTAAATCTTCATACATACTGATTCACTTTTTCACAAAACTCTAGGATTTGTGTCAACAAAGGAAACCGGTCCCAGATGTGGCAGTGAAAGACAATACTGTAGGCCTGGTTGAAATATATAGAACATAAGGAATCAAACAAAAATAAAAGGAATTACTAGTTTATCTTAAACTCTTTAGATAGCGGCACACTCTAAAATCACACACAATTGAAGACATATATGTTAGCTATAAATTTAAACCAATACATAAATAAATAATAAATACATTCATATGACCTTTATAGACCAGCCATATTTAAACTGACATCAGAGTAAGTGTGTTAACGAACTTTCGCTAGAAAGTAACGCTAGAGGAAACTTTCTTGCTGACAAATTTTTTATGGCATTTTGATAAATATGCATATTCGCCATGAAATAAAGTCTGACATAGTCATGCGTAGTATGGTGAAAATTTCTAGGTAAGTTAATTTGCCCATAGTCTGGTTAATAAGTTTCCTAAGAATGAACATCTACCTTACACTTGTTAATCACAAATAGTGGATAACCCCACAAACAGTGGTGTAACAATCCTCCTATGGCCCCTCAAACAAAAAAATTGCCCCCCCCCCCACTTCCATAGCCATTTTTACTGTCTTGACCACCCTCCCCCTCCACCCTGGCAGGTGTGCATGCTTGCGCTGTGACTGAGAGGAAATAGGATGCAGAGTGAACACACAGAGCAGACCATATGACCAGTTGTTTCGCCACTGGTCCTGAACTACTCCTGTGTGTTTATATGCACCAGTAATAAAGACACATAAAAATAAAAAGTCATAAAAATAAAGCAGTGCTCCAGAAACAGGATAAGGAAGCAGCAAAGAGCAGCAAGCTCACACATAGTTATTATGCCACTGTTTCAAGTATATTTATTTACAAACATAAAACAATCACACACTGCATGCCCCTGCAAGCACGTCTTCCAGGGCAGTTCAGTGAAATCATGGCTCTCCCTTTTTCAAAGGGCCCAAGCCTTTCAAACTGTAAGTATTTAACAATTTCACCCTTTGTAAACAAAGTTTCAAACCAAAAAACTCTAATACGATAAAATAATCATGTATATGCACAAATCCTATATTGTACAACAAGGTAAATAAGAACATTAGAAATCATGTTTTGATATAGATCTTTCATTATATTAAATTAGTGAGTTTCAAAATGAAACATATATTGTCTTATGGACAGAATGTACATATTTAGTGTGACTAGGATTGGTCTATTACAGTGATCCCCAACCAGTAGCTCATGAGCAACATGTTGCTCTCCAACCCCTTGGATGTTGCTCCCAGTGGCCTCAAAGCAGATGCTTATTTTAAAATTTCAGACTTGGAGGCAACTTTGGTTATATAAAAACCAGGTGTGCTGCCACACAGAGTCTCAATGTAGGTTGACAATCCACATAGGGGCTACCAAATGGCCAATTAGAGAACTTATTTGGCACCCCAAGAACATTTTTCATGCTTGTGTTGCTCCCCAACTCCTTTTACTTCTGAATGTTGCTCACAGGTTCAAAAGGTTGGGGATCCCTGGTCTATTACATTTACATCAGTGAAGCCTAAGAGCTTTATTGGACACCTATGACTTGGTAGAGCACAGCACAAAGAACAATATCAGTCCTAAAAACATGCAAGAAGTTGTAAAGATTAGCCAAGAAAACTATGCCAACAAAATGTTCATAAACCCTAATTTTTTTAAATTAATGTGACCATTAACAGATGTAGCGTTTGTAATGCCAACATGAGAGATCATAATATGTTACATATCTTTGAAGTAATTCCTTGGCATCAGTAGAATAAGATTGTTATTGTAATATTGGAGTGGGACATTATATAGAAACCATGTACATTATAAAGCCCATTATAAGCAGATAAGGTACAAGATAGGGTAGGTCAAAGAGGCTGAATATAAATTAGGGCTGAATTAATGGAATGCGAAATAAAAGGAATGCCACACGTTGGTATTTCTTATCTCTTGCAGATCCCTTTGTAAATGACTTTGACACCTACCATGCAGATTGATATACCTTTTGTTGGTCATTTGACCTATGAGCTGAATGTTGGATATATATGTACCAGAGAACACCACATCTTCATTGTAATCATGTCACGAACAGCAACCAAAATCCAGAACCGATGCTAGGCTTCCTGGTCTCGGCTCTTGCTTCTGCAGTTAACAGCCATCTTTCACCTCAGGAGCCCTCGGCTAATCAGATGCCGCCAGGTCTTAATAAAAGAGGAGCCAATTGAGGGTTCTAGATGAGCAAAGGGGCACAATAGTTAGTAAGATGACTATGAAGATTCTCATTCATCAGGGTCATGGTATATTTAGCAAAAGTAACTCAGAATATCTGGACTTGCTGAGAAATTTTAATGAAGAAGTTTCACTGCTCAATCCGAGCAGCTTCTTCAGTTCAACTGACTGGTGTAAGGGAGTTCCCGGCATATAGACAAAAGAGGTTTGAAAGAGGTGTGAAAGAGGAGATTCATGTTAATGTAGAGAAACCATCCCTGAACAGAGGCGGGGGCCTGAAACATACAATGCTGTTCTTACATCTGTTCCCCGGCAGTTTCAGAACTCATCACACATCCATTCATGCAACTCTCATAAGTAACACCTGTTTTCTTGGAGTTGCATGACACATTGGTAATCCTATCATTAACTACACAAAATCAACATCACTGTGAATTTCAGATGTCACCTCTCTGAAGAGTTACAATGTGCCGTTGTGATTGGATTGTTGCAAGAGTCTATATGCTGAGAACTCCCCTACACCAGTCGGTTGAATTGGAGAAGCTGCTCGGATGAGCAGTGAAACGTCTTCATTAAAAATTCTCAGCAAGTCCAGTTGCTTTGAGTTACTTTTGTTACTTGAGTTACTTTTCGTTAGCAAGGTTTTGGACAAAAGGCAGTTCTTGGAATAGACAAAGCGTAGTCGGGCAGAGTTCAAGGATAGTCAGGCAGGCAAGGGTCAAAACCAGAAGAATCAGAGTAATCCGGCAGGCAAAGGTCAATGACAGTGGAATCAGAATAGTCAGGCATGCAAGGGTCAGGATAATCAGAGTTCTGTACAGTCAGACAGGCAGGATTAATAACTGGAATCAGACAGACAAATTCACACCCAGGACTCTAAACAAGACCAACAATGGGCAATGAATACAGGCTGAAGCCCCTTTTAATACTATTGAAACTTGTGCCAAGCACTGTGACGTCATGACACCCACGATGCTTTGACATGTAAATTCAGGAAGAGTGCACTGCACGCTTTATAGGAGGACTGGCGATTGAAGAAAGAAGATCATCATGGCGGGCATCCCTGCCAGCCCACTAGACCCCCACAGTGAATCCTCACAAATCAGCTTGAAAAAGAAACTAAAATGTATCAACTTTATACTGCTTTGTTATTTTTTATTTCAGAAGGGTTGCCCTGTAACATTATCGTTTGGTGCTAAGAGGTTAATGTCAGCTAAATTCAATATGTACAAGAATAATTTACTTACTGTTTGTAACCTGCAGTATTTAGACATTCTACTTCCATCATTGTCATTTAGCCTATAGGCAAAGAAAATACATAAAATAAATATGCTGACCTTGTTATTCCTTAACTATATACAATATAACCATATTCATAATGCATATTCTCTTACACCACTACTTTTTAGACCTATCTCCAATTTTACCTGCAAAAGATAACTCATAGAACATGTACAAAGAAAGCAAGTCTAAGTATAATAGGCACAGTAAATCTAGACATCAATTTAAAATAAAGGAATGTCCACATGATTCTGCAAATTAGAAATGTAAAAAACTAGCTGTAGATAGAAATATTAAATTCACCACTTCACTTCTCTTACAGTACGATTGTTTTGATCAGCATATGATATTTTTGCCCTAAATTCCACAGCATCAACATGCAGATTTATGTAATATCATGGTTCATTTTCTTTGTATAAAGTTGTTTAGATTACCACATATCCAGAACTTGATCCCTGCCATTCTGATCATGCTTAATACGGTTATAGACAGGGCCAGCATGAGAAACTTTGGGGCCCTCCATGAACACAAGCATGTAGTACCAACAATTTTTGCCACACCCCTTGTGTGTGGTCAACAAGCAGTTAGGTTACTTAAGTTTATTAAGTAAAGTATGTTTTTGTATATGTAACTTACTTTTTTGCAGTCCAGGGGGCCCAAAAATAATTTATGCAAGTAGGCATGATAGGGCTGTTTTTGCGGAAGCTTCTGTAGGTAATTTGCTGTAATGTTAACGTAACTTAGGCAAGTTAGGCAAATTACATAAGTTACATACAGTAACTTATGTAATTTGCCTAACTTTCATGATTGGCCAGCCCCACCCCTTTGTAAGTGGATTTCATTGGATCCAGCAAAACAGTGATGGCAGCCCTGGGTATAGCTTCCTCTGGTCCTGCTGTCCAGGGCATTGCAAAGTTCTGACAAGTAGAAATAGTTGGAGTGGTGTGGTTTGTTAGCAATGGTTGTGTGATGCTAGAGGTGAGCAATGTGCTCAAGTTGCACAAAGGAAGATGCGCTTCTACAACTGACAGTTAGGGGCAGAATTATCAAGGTCGAAGTGAAATTCGAATAAATTTGAATAAATTTGAATTTAAAAAAATTCAAATGCCAAAGTATTTTTGGGGTACTTCAACTATCGAATAGAAAAAAAAAATTTTGAATCAAAAAATTTGATTAGAATAAATTAGAATAGAAAAGTTCAACGTTTAGAATATCAAAATTTATTTAAAAACTTCAACCAAAACACTTTGCCATCTTAAACCTGCCGAATTGCTTTTTTAGGCTATGGGGGACCTCCTATTATGTAGTCTTTTGATGGACTTTGAGAAGCTGACGTTTTTAGAGGCAAATACTTTGAATCAAATTCAAATTGAATTTAATAAAATGTGCTTATTGTTTGATTTTAATGATTCGATCGAAAACGGACCTATTTAAGAAAAAATTTGTTTGCTCGAATTTATTTTCACTTCGAAATTCGAGGCTTGATAAATATGCCCCTTAGAGAGTAAAGATTCCTGCAATGCAAATATGATTCTGCTCTGGTGAACTGTTTTTATTTGTATGGTCTGATATATTTAAGTTAGGGCCCAGTAATTACCCAATAAGCTGACCAGACTCTCATAAGGTAATGCTCCTGGGTATCTTGTCAGTCATGCTAAATCATTTTCATCACTGACAACAAAGCATCTGCAAATAAATTAGTATTATACTGTAGTTTCACTTAAAACACTTGACTCATGTTATCACTCAAAACTGTGTGTAGGAGCTTGTCTGATGGAAAATGGGAGAGCAGTCCAGAAATATGGAGCAGTCAAGGAAAATATTTTATGCAGGACTCAGGTCTTCTGGTTAACGAAGGTCCAGAGAAATGCAGGGCTTTGAAGGACAGCATTATTATCTTATACTTTATGCACCACTTGACTGATGAGCCAGGAGACAGATATTTGTAATGTACAAGAGAGGTTTAGATGCAGGTGAGATGATGCAAGGAGCAGCAGTAACAATAGATTGCAGTGGAAGGGGATGAAATTCTAGGAGACCAGCAAGTAATCGTACATAATTGTACAGGCGTCTATGCTGGAGTGAATACAAGTCTGTATTAATGTTTTAGCAGTAGAAGAACAGAGGAAGGGACTTATTTTGCAGTGTTTTGAAAAGGCATGTCCTAGTCAAGGATCAAAAGTGGGCTGACAAAACAAAAGAAGGATTTGAAGTGATACCTAGACGCCTGCCTTAAAACTGGAGATTGGTGAGGTCAACAATAATATTAAATGGAGGGAAGAGGTCATCTTTAGATTTAGAACATATTCAGTTTGAGGTGGCAAGCAGACACCCTAGATGCTATTGCCATGAAGCGAATTGAGACTGTCTAATTGTAAAGGTTGAGGGCATCAAAAGAAGATCTGTGTGTCATCAATATAAAGGAGAAGCTGAAGGATGCTATGGGGTTGCCAAGAGAGAGAGAGAGAGAGAGAGAGAGAGATAATTTAGAGAGAGAGGAGGCACTAGGACAGGTCATTGGGGTATACCAACAGAAAGAAATCAGTCAACAGGTGAAGAGGACTTCTTAGAAACAGTTACACTAAAGGTGCACAGAGAGAGAGAGAGAGAGAGAGAGAGAGAGAGAGAGAGAGAGAGAGAGAGAGAGAGAGAGAGAGGAGAATCAGGCTAAAACTGAACCATTTATTCCAAGCATTTGGAGGTTAGAAGTAGAGTGTTCAATTTATGATAGTTTAGTTGTATGTTACAGTACTCTGTACCTCTCGTTATTTTATTTTTTATTTTGCTTAAAAGTAATGTAACCTAAATTAAGACTCTTTAGCAGGAATGTTCTTTTGTTATTTGATCTTGAAATATTTCAGATTTTTTACAGCACATCAGTGAAGCTCTGATCTTTTATTTCTAACAAACACAACAAAAGTATAAGGAGTTCTTAGCAGTTTTTAATTTAATGCTGAACATATTGTAGACTTTGCTCTGATAAGAAATGCCATGTTGCTCTTTTGTTACTTTCATGGCTATTTAATAACTTGAACATAAATGACAATGCTTTTAGATACCGTTGATTGTTTATGATGGTGAAAAGGTTTAGTTTTATTCAGTTTTTATATAGATGGTGCGAAGCTAATTTTATTGCTTAAAGGAGAATTCAACCCCCCATGAAATAAAACTCACTACCCCCAACCCGTCCCCCCTCCCTGCTCTAGCCCACAAAGGTGATAACTCCATCAATTGCTCCATATCCTGTAATTACCCCTGGTTGCAGAGTATGTGCAGCAGAGTTCACAGGCGCCATCTACTTTTCTACGTTAATCTTCTGAGATTAAGAAGTGTATCGGCGCATGCGCAGTTGAAGCAATCTTCCGGACAACTGCGCATGAACCCAAAGCGACAGAAACAGCCGAAGATTTGGAAGAAGACCCTAAGATTAGTGAAGAGAAGAAAATGGCCCTGTGAGTGCCACTGTGCTTACTCTGCAGTGAGGGATATTACAGGATATGGGGAAATTAATGGAATTATCACCTGTGCGGGTGGGAGCAGGGAGGGGGGTCTATGTAGGGTAGGGGTAGTGGATTTTATGGGGAAATGAATTCTCCTTTAAGTAACTTTGTGATGCCAGTTATCATTATTGGCAAGATAATATGACAAGAATAATGAAAACATAACTTAAGAAAAAATCTCAAACTCATTATACTTACAGTATGTTTAATTTTGATAACAAATGAACTTAAACACATAGTTGTGATAACAAAAAAAGGAACACCAACATCTTTTTAAAGGGCCTAGAGGGGATTGGGGAGGCACATTTACTATGGGGCACATTTACTAAGGGCTGAAGTGAATTTCTGAATGAAATAAAAAAATTTAAAATTTGAATTTCAAGGTAATTTTGGGCTAATTCGACTATCGAATAGCCCAAAATTCGATTTGAATTGTAAAAATTTGATAATTCAAATGACTGTCTCTTTAAAATTTAAAAGTCCTAAGAATTCAAAGGATTTTTTGAAAATTGTTCGAATCGAATGATACATTCTAATAATTTCAATTTGATCGAAAACGGACCTGTTTAGTCCATTTTCGATCGAAAATGCCTTTAAAAAATTATTTTTTAACTTCGAAATTCGACCATTAGTAAATCTGCCCCTAAATGTTACATTTTAACAGAAACCAAAAATATAGAGTTTATTCAAGAGAGGGCATATAAATAAAGAGTCAAATCAATGTGTGATCTGTATTCCACCATATTTAGAATTTTAAAAGCAATGCATTAGTTTCTCTATAGGACTCTTTAAGCATATGTTGCCTTTATTTTTCCAGTTTTCAGTAGTAACAAATGTGTACTAGATATTCTCTGTAAAGACTATGAAACACTTTCCTTTGTTAGATTGTATGAATATTTATGATATAAACATTTCCCACAAATAACATATGGGATCTTCTACACTATCATAAGCTGCATTATTTTTAGAATCATAACTCAAAATAATTCATGCTATGCTATTTTTATAAATACACCTGTCTTAAAATATCGTTGTATTATCTGTGCAGGAATGCCATAAATTGTATGGCAATTATCTTCTAATATATTCAACAACTTTGCTGAAAGTCTGTATCTAATCACATATCACTGCTACTTTAGAATATCTCAGGGAACAGTGTATATATTATCATTAGTGTGATTCATACTAAAAGTTTTGGTAGAAAAAGCAAAAGAAAAACATGACTACTTTGAGAAGAATTATCTAGTATTTAGTATTTAACGTGTATTCAATATTAATTGTAATACTATTTTAAATAAAATTTGGCATTTGTATAGTATAAAACAAAATTAATTTAACATTATTATTTATTTTACTTATCATTCGACTATTTAAAGACCCACAGGATTTAATAGGTCAGTAATCTCCAGGCTAAAGGGCAACCCAAAAAATTACATTTACATATACCATTTTCATGTATTCTGCTCTACTTCTAAAAAGTCTGTTATTTTTATTTGAAAATACCTGTAGTTATGACATGTGAGCTCATTAAAGCAATATTGTACAATAATAGAAAAGGTCCTACTTTCAAAATACAACTAATTTTATGAATAAGGTATCAACAAGTATCTTCTAAACTATAAATTTGTTTCCTGCAACCTTGTTACATTCTGTAAAATCAAACCATGTCAAATAGGTGTTATTGTAGGTCTTCATTGAGTGTATAAATAAGTATGAACTTGGAGACATAACATTTTTTGAATTAGTGATAATTAATGTAATACTTGAAAAGGAGAGTAAGTACTATATCTAGATATAAGTCTATATACCTTTATTTAAATAATAATAGGTTCTCAAGGAGGAAGCATATAAACATTAAAAAGTAATGATGGGCGAATTTATTCGCCAGGGGCGAATTCGTGGCCAGAGAAAATTCGGCCAGAAAAAAACGAGTTGCGCGTCATTTTTGACGCGACGCGTGTCGAGAACAACAAGACACATCAAATACGTGCCACGACTCATTTCGCTAATTTTTTCGCCAATTTGCGAATTTCGCTGGAAATCCGCAAATTTTTTGGCGGAGTGAAACTGGGTAGATTCGCCCATCACTATTAAAAAGGATTCCAACATCCCACCCTGACGTCAAGGGGAACTATTTAAAAAAAAATAAGATATTGAACCCTGACGAAACAATCACTTTCCTAGTTGCTGCTTGAAACGCATGAATCGTTAACATTCAGGTTCATTAACTTCCTTCTTCTTCCACCAAAGAGGTATGGCTATGTGTAAAAAGAAAATGGAAAGTGATGTGTATTGTCACTTTACTATATGAACAAGACCTCAAAATAATACGTATTAAATCTATTATCCAGAAAACAGTTATTCAGAAAGCTTTGAATTACAGGATGCCCTCTCACATAGACTTCATTTTAATGAAATAACTTTAAAAGTGTTTGTAAAGATTCTCATTCATCCAGGTCATGGTATATCTGTAGAAATGAGTCTAATCAACAGAACTTGCTGTTTCTTTTCCTTGAAGACCAGTTATCCAACTGGCTTTCTCAATAAAGAATAACTTGTAAATATGATTTTTTGGGAATTAATCCTCTGGAATTATTCTCCCATCAGCATAATCTGTTTATCATAATCAGCAAGGATGTCATGGAGGAAGGTGTTGATTGGATTAGCATGATTGGAGTTTGGAGATTGAGATGTAAAAATCCACGCCTCTATTCAAACTTGGTTTTGCAGTTTTTACATATATGTGTATGGGACATACTGTTTGTCTGCCTGTGACATCATTGCCTCGTGTAAATTGCTACTTAAAGAGACAGTTACCAAATTAGGGTTATATTTGGAGGCACTGCTGGTATGTCTTCTAGTCTAGAATCTGGACTTGGCAGTCTTCAAACGTGTGCCCTTTTTATTTTAAGAATAGGCATACGGTTGGCTCTTCTGTGCTGCACCATACGCTGGTGTAACTGTTTGGTTTCTCACACATACAATTCAGAACACTTCTCACTGCACTGCACTGCATACACAATGTTACTCTTCTTATGTTTACGGGTTGGGTCTTTTGGGTGAACAAGTTACTGCCTCAGTATGTTGCTGGGTTTAAAGCAGACAGGAGTGTGGTGTTCATTAAAAATGCTTCTGAGTTTTTCCAACACCCAGCTACTAGTGATGGGCGAATTTATTCGCCATAGTCAAATTCACTGCAAATTCCCACAACGCCATTTTTGGATGCCGGCGTAAATGAGGCGCTGGCGGCAATTCACAAATTTTTTGGCAAAACTTCCAAGATTCGCCCATCACTACTGGCTACATATGGGAGCACCAAGTTCTTACTCCTGTCCTGTTTTCTACCTTCACAGGTAGTCTTGGTATTATTGCTTCTCTTTCTACTGGTATTAACAAAGGCCCAGTCTGGATACCTACATGTATTCAGAGCCCCTCTGAGATGTTCCATCTCTTTCAACTTAGCTTCTGTGCTGGTGTGGATCTTGTCTGCTCTGTGATGTAGAGTATTGATGACCCACAGTTTGTGATCTAGTGGATGGTGGGAGTCAAACTGCAGGTACTGGTCTGTGTGGGTAGGTTCCTGATAAACCTGATGTTGTGGTCCACTATGTTGATGTGTTCAGTGAAAGTCTGTACTTCCAGTGTATTTTAACCCAGGTGTCAAACACATATTGGAACCAATGTTTGGAAGTGATTCCTTTGAAGATATCTAGGGCTTTTCTTTCCACTTTCTCTATGTACAGGTTTGCCACACTGGGTAAAACTGGTCCAGTAAGGAACATACTTGCTATGGGTTAAGCAAGTGGTATCCCATGATGTTACTTTTCTTTTTACATGCATTCCCATCACAGAGGCAGTTGAAATAGTGAGAAATCATTTGCAAAAAGACAACACCCATGACAACAGAACAAAGCTTAACACAGAGTAAGTATGTGACCAAGTGTACTGGTGACCAAGGTTAGCTTGAGAACAAGATTCATCCAAGTCAGGGGGGGTTCCCTGGGGGAATCTGCATACAGAGAATTTTATTCTCTCTCATCTGCAATAATGAAACATTGCATTTTACTGGATACCAACGAATTATAATAAATCCTCAGTGGAGGTAAACAATTCTGTTTGGCGCAATTAATGTTTACATTTTTTTAGTAGATTTAAGGTATGTTGATACAAATTACAGAAAAAACCCTTATCTGGAAAACCCAATTTCCTGAACATTCTGCATAACAAGTCATATACCTGGTATTTAAAAAGGTATTTGGTTCTTCTTTTAAACACAGATCCATAATTTAGGACCAGGGCTATGCATACGGACAAAACATTTCCCTACAAATTAAAATATAGCAACTAATCAGATTTTTGCTTTCATGTGAGCAGTAAAAACGTACCTGCAATTGTTAGTGTTGTGTTCTTTAACTTGTGAGCATGGCCTTTATTTGTAAATTTCTGCTACATTAGGTGGGGTATTTACTAAAAAACTAATTAATCAATTTGTTTATTAAAATAAAGTTGACCTAACTCCCATCCACAAATTAAGCCCACATCAATAATTCTTCTCAAAAATGTCAGAGCTTAAAAATGTCATGACAAAATCTAGTGTCTATTTCTATTGTACAACATTTCCCTTAATGCAGGATGACAAGTGCATATCCCTCCATCTTGAGACAGTAGCTTGAGTCGTAACCCCCAATTTGAGAGAATTGTACTAAATTTATTTTCCTGCATATTTAAGCATACATGTGTTTTGCTCCATGTTGTAGAGACACAACTGTTTTTCCAAATTAGATTAACCATTCTGCACCACAGAGAATGGATGTATACAGAATTTTACAGTGTGTGTGTGAGTGCGTGCGTGCATATATCATTACAAGCCCCAAAAGAATCCCATTTACATGGGCGAAACCGGTCTGTAGTTGGGACTCTGATTAGCTATTATCCTGGCTTCTGCTTTAATAACCCAGTGGGTGAGCTTTAGCCTATAGGATAAACCCATGTAAATGGGATTCTCTTGGAGCTTGTTTGGAATTCATTCCCAGCATACATATATTTTACATATATCTTAAATCGCCAGCACTCCAAATGATGTGATTCAACATTTTAAGTTATTGTTGTACAGTCACCAACAATTAATTCCCAAAATGTCATGGCTCACTTTGGGTTTTTATGTTATTTAAATATGTGTGCTTTGTTGATGCTCTTAATTCCCCTTTGTGTTCTCCAAGTTCCTAAGTTTCCATAAGGATGTACTACATGACATGGCATGTCTTACATTGCTTTCTGCAGTGCATTTCTTCCTGATTGTTATATTTTATTGCCATTGTAACCTATCTCTGACAGGATTTGCTTGGAAAAATGACTATGGAAATGGCCAACTTGTCCCACAGAGGGTTTTATCAAGTACATGAATATGTATTTATAGTTTAGCATATTTTGTAGAACTGAGAATAAGTGAGAGTGACTTGTAATTAAATGGAAAGTTATCTGTTTATTCTAGCTTTTCAGATTCACTTGAAGATATCTTTAAAGAATTTTCATATATTTTCTATGTATAATAATAAAATGAAAATGGTAGTGGTCTAGTGATGTCAGTACACTGCATACACAATTTATTTTGACATGGCTGGTTAAGATCCACAGTCTGGAACTCAGAATTTCTGCCAGATTTTACACATCTGTATATGTTACCGTTCCAACCAAACTTGAACATAATGTACTCTTTCTGTAGAGCTGATTTGGTGCCAGTTTTCATACGGATACATACCATATCCAGATTATGCTTGTATCAGTGCCAGAGTGAATTGGATTTCACTGTGTTAAATAAATGTGGGTAACAAACTGCATGATATATTTAGCAAGAATAAACATTTAATTCACAGTCATTGTCAGTTTGGCCAACAGTATATATATATATATATATATATATATATATATATATATATTATAGATTTAATAAAGCAATAATATTTATTGTGCTGAGAAGTGTAATTATTAATAACAGTTATATGAAGGAGTTCAAGAAATATAAAGGACGCTCCCTGGAGGTAATTGCAGTGTATTGAGAAGACACTGTCCAGAATTCTGTTCATGCTAAGTGACTAAATAAACAAGTCCTTGTTACAACCACCCAAGTCTACATTATAGTAGGAGAACAATACATGGTACCAGCGCTAGTCACTCAGTTTACAGACATAAGCTGAAACAAGTCAGACGCACAAGAGCTATGAACATATCACAGTTATTGTAGAATTCCATACAAACAAAATACTTTCACCTCCTTAAGGTGGGGAACTATGGAAATAGAACTGTTTTGAGCAATGATTGTTACTGTATATAAAATTTACCAAGTGATGAGAAAGTTGTTCCATTGGTAACAACAAAACAGAAGGAAGCTTACATTAATTTTCATTTAGCTTAATAAAAATTAAAGTGCTGTACGAAGAAAAGTTGAGGAATACTGTACTTCCAAAGTAAATAAACTTTAACTCTTTAACTCCAGAGTACAGTCTCCATTGGTAAAAATAGAGGAATATGTAACAGATCTTAGTTTAAAAACAGGACATGTTACTTTGGTCAGTTACAAGATTTGTTAATGAGAACAAGTCTTGTTTTTGGATATAGTTGAGGAACAACTGTTAACATCAGAACACATGTTATTTTTTACTAATTATTAATAAAATGCATGATAATATCAGTTTGGATTATACTGGCCACAGCTTTTTATTTATTCACAACAGTTATACACAATAAAACAAATCCATAGTAAATAACCATTGTAAACATTACATAAGTTTAACATTGCATAGCAACCATTTCTATAACAGTTATAAAATTTCTTAGACAACCCTAAGCCCCCTGGAAGTCTGCCGTTCCACTATGCAATGTCAGCTAGCCACAATCCCTAGTTTAGCAGACATGCAGAACACTGTTCAGTTATCACCACTATGATGGAATATTCCTTTTACCAAACAAAACTGCACCCCTTTAGAGACTACGGTACATAAATGAGTTATTACTGTGGTTACCCATCTCAGGAGTTAATCATAATATATTGATTGGACCTACTAACCCCCTATTACGCTAGTTAACAAACCAACCATTGTACCCCTTGTCTCTCCTGGCATTATTAGGGACAGCTAGAAAATAAACATATTAAGCAGATCAAACCACCCCAGATCCTAGAGAGGGTGGGTGGGGAATTACTTGATGTTTTTACCAGTGATATAGGCTCTTCTTTTGGCACCTGAACAATAATCCACGCACCATCTATCCCTTTTCTTTACATGTTTTTACTGGCCTATGCCCACTAAATATGCTGGGCTGTTCATCTTCTAAGACACAAGCCTTAAGCCTGATTTAAACATGGAAACAATAAAGCTAATGCAAACTTTATAAAAGGCAGATTATGGCTTAAATGTATAGGAACTTTTGCATTTAATAAATATTATGGAAAATAAAATCATTGTGCCATGAAGTTGTACAGCAGGATCAAACAATGCAATCCTGGATAGTACAGTGAGGGCAACCAGGAGATTCCTTTTTGGTGCCATCATTATAAAGAATGGTGGTTCTGTTACCAAGTTGCTCTTTAGAACCACCCTTTTTACCACAGTTGATCATTGCAATACAGTTATTTCTAATACATTGTCTAGGAAAAGGGTGCACACACAAATGTATTTGACAGTCAGTCAAAATCCAATTCCTGCATGAAGAGAGCTGATTGGGAAAAATGGAAGACTAATGATTATTTAAAAAAATAATAGAATTTCAAGTGGTTATATTTATAAAGTTCCTTAGTTGAGTGAGCTGAAGCTCATATTAAATTTCCATTTTTCACATAAAAAAAGAGATGGCGAATTCAAACAATGCAAAGAGATCTACAGAGAACACTCTGTAATTGTGTGAATACCTGGTGGTTCAGTGGGACTGCGGGTTTGATGTGCATGTCTATTCGCAGGTGTCTTACTTTGGTGCGCCTCATGAGATCATCTCATTTGTTGTGAAACTGAAATAATTAAAGGGTGCTCAACTAAACATTCACTGTCCAACTTAGGTCTATCTCCATAGTTCCTGGGTGTGTTTATATGTTGTCTGATCCTTATTCCTGACCCTAGCCTGTCCCTGACTTTGATCATCTGCTGCCTGTATTGACCATTGCCTGTTTTGACCATTCTTTGGATCCTGATTTTGTAATACGCTACTGTTTGGTATTGGCTACAGCCTGTGACCTTGACTATGACTCCTCTTCCTGACTTGGTACCACTTTGTCTGTTGATATTGACCCAGTCTGTTCCTCGTCTACTCTGCCTGCTCCCCCATCCCTTCTATACAGATTCTGTTCCCTTGTCTGCCCAGAACTCTCTCCTTGACTCACCTGGTGGCATCCGAGTAATGGAGGGCTCCTTCTGAAACAAAAGGCAGCAGAAAAGTGAGCCGTGACTGGGACCTTGGAGTTAGTTCTGGGTTTGGGATACTGTACATTATAGTAATTCTAATTATGAGACCTTGACAGCAGATATTATTTTAGTAGCATCATTGGTTGGTACTGGCAGAACTGTGCAATGTAAATTAAGTTCAAATCGGGCCCAATTATTTTAGTGCATATATTTGATGTTAAAAGTTCTTACTCATTCATCAGGCATTGTATAAGAAGAGACTAGATGAGCCCATGTATAAGAATTTAGCAAAATTACTGTGAGATAAATAACCTATTCAAGAGCTTATTATTTGATGGATGGAGATATTGATATAGAAAATGGTAAATGTTTTTGCATTAATAGTACCGCATTCATTATTTTTTCTCACCATGATCATCTTTTTTTTACTATAAAAAAAATTTTTTTCAAAGAAAAGCACTTATAGCATGGTAAGGCTTTTTTTTTTTTTTTTTTTT
>CM044435.1:44990832-45006049 GCA_024363595.1 Xenopus borealis | reverse complement strand
ATATATATATATACACACTTAAACTTGAGTAGAATTGTGTCAATATCAAAAAAGATATGTAAATATAATCTGCTGGTAAAAAAGTATAACTTTGCTAGCATGCTATTTGATATATGATACACAACACCCGTTCTTCTGCTCCATTTGCTTTTAGAAAAGGCCTTGTCTTTCCACTACCAAGTCTTATACTATCTTATAAAATAAAGAATTGTTACAAGGGTAGGTGCAAATGTTACAGCTCATGTAAACCTATAAGGAGCAATGATGGTGAAGGGATTAATCGATACAGGGACAGATTCTTAAAGAATAAATAACTTGAAGCTTTGAGGCTTCTGATCTCTTTCTTAAGCAGAGCAACATCAGAACATTTATACTTCTTTATGAAGACTTTGGGGCAAATTCACTAAAGGGGGAATTGTCACCAGGGACCACTTTGCCACACTTCTCATCAGCTTTGCCAGGTGCAAACTCATTACCACTACGATAATTCACTAAAATGCAAAGCTGCGTCCAGGGAGCCGAATGCTAGCGACTTTCCGCTAGAGATACTTCTTCTGTACGAACATTTCATAGAGAAGATTCGCTAGCATTCGATTGTGCCAAGTGAAACTTTGATAGTAGTATTATGCTTAGGTCAATTTGAATAGGGGAGGTGCATAAAAAACGTATACGCGTCTTTTTTATAGATGTTGGTGGACATGCTTTAAGTGCCCACTTTTTATTACAAATGTCCAAGGGAGCTTAAAAAAATGCCTTAGATATGAGCCCACCCTAAAACATATGTGACAGGCCCCTCAGATGTGATAAAAAATGTTCACACAAAAATCTTAAAAAATAGCATTTTAACAGCACCCATTCAAGGCTTTTTCCCACAGTTTCTCACCATTCAGGGTGGATTCCACACTCTGGAATATTCAGGCTTCTCACTAAGCCCTGCTGACTCTCCCTTCCTGGGACACAAATTCACCAGCTTCTGGCCTGGCTCACCTTTTGGCAGCACCTCAATCACTTTGGACTCATAATCACCTGGTCAGAACTTAATCTGCTCCTTGCAGTGGCAGGCAGAACCCTCAGCTCATCTCATCTTACTACAGACAGCTAACCTTCCTGTTCTGTGCCCTGCTCAGAGAAAACTTCCTAACACTTAACTATGATTAAACACTTTTCCACAACATAGCCTTCACATGGAAAGTGAGCTCCAACATGTGAACTGGAATACTGGAATGGAAAGACTGGCTTGCCTGTTCCTTCCCAAACACTATAACATCCAGGGCCAGCCATTAAAATCCTTTAAACAGAGAAACCATTCCCTGTTATCTTGTACCTTATCTGCCTATCTCTTGCAGATCCCCTCGTAAATGACTTTGACACCTCACACATAGTGTTGGGCGAATTTATTCGCCAGGGTCGAATTTGCGGCGAATTCCCACGATTCGCTGCTTGCGAATAAATTCGCAAGCAGCGAATCGTGGGAAGCAGTGAACCGGGAAAACGAGTCGCGCGTCGTTTTTGACGCGTCCTGCGACTCGTTTCGTGAATTTTTCGCCAATTCGCAAATTTCTCTGGAAATTCGCGAATTTTTCCATGAAGCGAATCTCGGGAGATTCGCCCATCACTACTCACACACAGTTTGATATTCATTTTTGTTGGTCATTTGATCTATGAGCTAAATGTTGTATATATACCAGAGATTACCACAGCTTCATTGTATTCAGCTTGAACAAAAGCACCACCTGCTGGTAAATCCCTGTAACAGTTTTGGTAGACTGACCAAAGATAATGCGTAAAAAGGTGGGTTATGCCTCATCAATAGGAGACGAACACTGCAGGGGAGATGTTACTAAGGCTAGGGACAGACAGGGAGATTCGGGGAGATTCAGTCGCCTGGCATTTAATAGCAGGCGACAATCTCCCCGAACGTCCTTCTCCCTGTCCGTCACTAGTTGAAATGTAAAAGCGCCGGCTCTGTGCACACGCAGTGCGGCGATTTCCGGAATCGCCCGAAGTTACTTCGTGAGGATTGTCGCCTGCTATTAAACGCCAGGCGACTGAATCTCCCCGAATCTCCCTGTCTGTCCCTAGCCTTAGTAACATCTCCCCTGCAGTGTTCGTCTCCTATTGATGAGGCAAAACCCACCTTTTTACGCATTATCTTTGGTCAGTCTACCACAACTGTTACAGGGATTTACCAGCAGGTGGTGCTTTTGTTAACTATATTGGCAGTTAATGAAAACTAAAATAGCTCTGAAATGAAAACAATATATAATTATGTAATTGCAAAAGTGCTAAGAAAAGATTTCTGAGAATGTTTAAATTTTTTTAAGGTTTATCTTTCTTTTAACGTTTACTTATCCTTTATTACTCAATAAACAACTTCTCTCCAGATCGGCGAATGCAGGAGAGTCTTCCAATAGGAAGTACACAGCTAGATAATACAATTTGTTTTATGCGCTCTAGCCCACTTCAGCAGCATTGTTATACTGACTGCAACAATTGCACAATAATTTCAGTATGTTAGATAACAGCACAGTGGATGAATTTACCATTAGTACAGATTATTATTACTGGAGAACCTTGCAACACCTAGAAATGTCAAAAGTCACGTATGAGGTATTATTAGCTTATCACAGGCACAAAACAAAGGCAGTTGGAACTTAAGGGAAGTGATTAATTGACATTAACTGAAGCACAAACAGTTTTAGCTGTGAGGATAAGAGGCAGTGCTAGAGTCTCATTAATAGCCAGCAGAGAGAGAAGCAAGGTAAAATAAGCAACTTGCTGTCAACATCTATAGCCCAGGGCTATGAGAATGCTGTCTATACATAACTTAACTACAGGTTCGACACAACCATGGGGAGAACATACAAGTATATTCATACTATACATGAAGGAAAAAGGTATGGAACAGGAATAATAAATGTGAAATGGCAGGGTCAAGAGCAGTGCCTAGTTTAAACCCCATCTAAAAATGAACAAGAACCCTGTATTTTATTTATGAACAGAATCTTAGATTGCAAGGGTGAGGGTCCATTATATGACATATTGTCATTTGAAATTTGGAACTGCATAAGGGATTTGTTTTTGTTTTTTTTAAACTGAAGAATAATTCTGGATTCAGAATAATTCAGGTCTCAGCATGATCATCAGTTACTGTATGAACTCAAATGGCAGGTCATAAGGCTAAGGAAATGTGGAAACGTGGTCCTCTTCAGTAATGACATCATCATGATATGGATCTATGTCAGGAAACTCTGGTAACTGAATAAAGATTACACCATCATGCTGGAAATGTTTCATGCAGCTGGTGTATTTTACATTAGGGTGTTTAAAGTAGATATATTTCATTACCAAATTAGCAAAGAAGGAGACAGTGAATGAATAATATTATAAAATAGTTCTCTTATCTTTGGTGCCCTTGCACAGGTTACACAATTACAGGAAGTGACATCTAGGAAGTGTACTATGCAGATTGGAAGGGATTGCCTGCCCCACCTCTATGCCTGCTGCACTAAGTGGAGAAAGACAATATGTGATAGACAGCATAGATTTTTAAGTACCTTTATAACAGGTATGGATGTTTTTATAAAGAAAAATAATGTGGGTTGTGTGTTTAATTTGAAAATTACTTATTAATACAGCTTTTATGTTTGGGTGAAACCCCAATAGGATTGTGTAACATGAGCCAGGATCAATGCTAGTTTAAGGTAACACCAAGTTGCAAGCATTGCCTTCATAGAGAAAAAGCAAATCAGTCAGAAATGAGGAACGGCCCTCGGGGAAATGTCATAGAAAGTGCTTTGTTGATGGCTTTCTGAGTAAGAGATGCCATACCTGTTTTTGCTTTCTGAAAAATTGCAAATAAAAAAGTAATAATACATACACTATATAAATACATAATTTCATAAACCCTGCACACTGTAGCCATAATAGAAAATAGGTGTAATTACAGCAAAATTATTTATTTGTATTATTTAGCTGTATCAAAAATGTTTCTAAATAAACTACTGTAACATAGTTATCAAATATACAACTTGCACAAGAACAAAGAACTGTGTAAAAAGAAAAATACAGAGGTAATAAATGGAACAATTTCCAGTTGGACAATTACTGTTACTGGAGTACCTGAATGGTCTGTCCTTAGACCATTACCTTTAGGATGATTTACTATTACTAGACTCAAGCAATTTGTACCTTGGAGTGAACAATTTGGGCACAATACATATATAATTTCCTTCTGGTCCAGCTGCAGAGCTTCTGCACTTTTGCCTTTTTGTCAGTTTCATCATTGATAGCTCATCTAATGCATGGCATACATTGCACAACTCTGTCCACAAGGGATAGTCTGCACTCCCAGGGCTCCAGTTACCCATTGGAGTCATGGGCACTTGCACAACTTGCACCTACCCAGTACACCATTCAGAGTCAGGTGATCTTTGCACCCATACTAGATGTACAGACACTGAAGGTACAAGAACATTCAGGGCCGGATTTACCTAGTGTCCCCAGGCCCACTGTCGTTTGTCGCCCCTGTCCCCTCCTTTTAATTTGTTCAGATTTTCATCATCGGGATGGAGCAATGGGAATTTGCGCACACTAAATTTAAAGGGTTCCTGTCATGGGAAATTTTTTTTTTCAGAATGCATCAGTTAAAAGGGCTGTTCCAGAATAATTCTGCATTTCTCAAAAGAGCAAACGGATTTTTTTTATATTTCATTTTGAAATCTGACATGGGGCTAGACATATTGTCAATTTCCCAGCTGCCCCAAGTCATGTGACTTGTGCTCTGATAAACTGTACTGCTGTACTGAAAGTTGGAGTGATATCACCCCCTCCCTTTCCCCCAACCAGCAGCCTAACAACAGAACAATGGGAAGGTAAACAGATAACAGCTCCCTAACACAAGATAACAGCTGCCTGGTAGATCTAAGAACAGCATGTCCTACTGCGTACTATCCAGTTACATTGAGAAGGAAAAACAACAGCCTGTCAGAAAGCAGTTCCCTCCTAAAGTGCTGGCACAAGTCACATGACCGGGGCAGCTGGGAAATTGACAAAATGGTTAGCCCCATGAATATGAAAAAATCTGTTTGCTCTTTTGAGAAATGGATTTCAGTGCAGAAGTCTACTGGAGCAGCACTATTAAAAAAAAACATGTTTTCCTTTTAGATTTCTGAACTAAAGTTGGTGTGGTTGGGCAAGCAACCACAGCCATGCCCTAAAATCCTGCTGCCCTAGGCCCGGGCCTAGGTGACCTCTCCACAAATCTGGGCCTGAGAACATTGACACAAGGTCCTTGAAACACAGTTTTGGTCCAGAATAGCATTTAAGCATTATTAGACATATCATTTTTTCTCACCACTACTTGTGAAAACAATCATAGCTCCACTACCCATTGTTGGGTGCTTTCCATTCACTTAATTGACAAGTACTGTGGCTGGGATCCTCTGTGACACCCAATGGCAATAGGCTATGTGCTAGAGAGGAAGAGGTAACACCCACTGTGTTTCCTATACCCCATTTACAAAATTGGAACCCATATCCAAACTGATAAAACAGCTCTATGGTGATCTCTTTGTTAGCTTTTGTTTCATCCCTTATCCAACTGAAAATACTAGTAATCATAACTCTGTGTGCCATAACGTGGGGTACAGCATGCAGTTACACTGGGCTTTAGAGACTCAAGCAAGCAAATAAATTGGGAGAAGCCAAAAAGAAGAGTCACAGGTGATTATAATAGCAGTTTCTAGATTATCTTAAACTAATATGATGAACTTACAGATTCTTCTGATATATGGCACTGAGACTGGAGAATTGTAAATGATGTGCAATTATTACTTTTCCAAAAAAAAAATATAATAGGTTATTGAAGGTTCAAATAAGCCATCATGTTTTTACCCAAAATGCAGTATCTCACCAACAATGCCACTGGCCTTGAGGGGGTGACAAAGTTTACAATCATCATTCCTGGTACCTGGCATCAAAATTATGTACATCAACTAATGTAGGCTGCTGTGGAAATCCTGGCAAGCTTCTGCATACTAATCCCTTTTGCCAGTTTCATCATTAATTAGATAGATAGATAGATATTTTGATACTAAACTCTACGGTTAGTATAGCTATGGGCATATATGGTTTGTGTGAAAGAGTGGATATGTGTGTGTGTGTGTGTGTGGATGCTGGGGTTTAATTTGGAGGGGTTGAACTTGATGGACTTCATCTTTTTCAACCCAATTTAACTATGTAACTATGTAACTATGAATAGGAGAGGGTCTGAATAGAAAGATGGGTCATAACAAGTAGCAATAATAATAAGGGGTACATTTACTAAAGGTTGAAGTGAAAATTAGAATTAGAAAATTTTAAATTTCTAAGTAATTAATCTAATAACACAAAATTCAATTTGAATTGAAAAATTTAATTCAACACTTCACCACCTTAAAGCTGCTAAATTGCTATTTTAGCTTATGGGGGACCTCCTTTGTTTTTCAAAGTTTTTGAAATTCGAAGCATTTTTTTCAAAATCATTTGAATCATTAGAATCGATCGATGCATTCAAACAATTTGAAAGATCTTTATTTAGTCGAAAATGGACCTATTCGATCTATTTTTGAGTAGCGAATCTGCCCCTAAATGTGTATCCTTACAGAACATTTGTTTTTTTAGGTTAGAAGAAGGCAAATAATTCAAAAGCTATTAAAAAATAAATAATGATGACCTAATAAAAAGTTGCTTAGAACTAGCCATTAAATAACATACAAAATAAAATACAAAAAGTTAACTTGAAGGTGAACCACGCCTTTAATAGACAGTTGTCTCAATTTGTTACCTAACTTTTCTTGGATAAAGTTAATCAATAAGTGAAACCCGAAGAAAACAAAGGCACCATCAAGTAACTGCAAACAGTAAAATAATGCATACACACTTTACCATACTTTCATAAAAAATCTATGCAAATGTAGCACTGTGTGCCAAATAGTGTAGGGCATTTTATCACTTCAACAGAGATTTATACTTACCACTGTACTACTTCATGTTGAAGTAAACAAATAAAGCATTATTAAACAAGGAAGCTTATTGTGATTAAACTGTTGCCTTTATGTATGAAATGTGGTTCTAAATTCAGTGTTTTTTATAAAGGTTCAAATTTTGCATAATGGATAAAGGGCATTTGTACTTGGTTTGGCAGGCCACAAAAGGACATTTTTTTTTCTAAGATTTAATATTGAATCAGCTATAACCAAAATTTGTGCAACATAAATGTACACTGTTTTTTATAACAAGAATGTCATCATAATTATCCAGAATTATTAGCAATTATATTGAAAGGTAATAGCTCTAAAAACATTACATTTCCTTTTAGTAATCAGAAATAAAGACAGGACTCAATGTTTTTCAAAGATTTTCCACAATGTCATTTGTATTAGAGGGTCAAAATAGTATTAAATGTGATACTGATGAGGTTACTAAATTAACGTTACTGCACTGTGATGCATCAACCCAAGCTTGTCAGATATGGCTCTCCTTGTTGTTATTGTGCTACTGTATGACGCAAAACTAGCTCTGAAAGCTCATAATGCTTCTTTAAACATCTACTGATGGTTGGTAGGGTGCAAAATACAGGTACAGTATTAGCCTCACTACTTTTTTATTTTGAACCTTGCCCTGCTTTTTCATCTGGGATGAGATGTAGGCCAAAGTCAGGACCTAGACACAAGTGTTTTTTTTTAATTTAATTTGCTGAAGTAGGAAAGCAGTTAAGACAGACCAGGATAAAAAAAAAAAGGAGGACCATGATATTTTATACAGAAAACCCCATATAGCTTAGAATTTTTTCATCCTTTCACTACGTTAGTTTTTGACTAGTTAGTGAGTCATTATTAACATTAACATGTATTTCTATAGTGCCAAAATATTTAGCAGCGCTTCAAAGGTTAATGAAGGGGTAATGAAAGAAAGAATAAGGGGAACAGTCCCAAAACAAATGTAAAAACCAACCAAACCCAAAGTTACACATAGAACACATCCGATGCAGTGGGGGTATAGTTTTGCTGACCTATGGGGGGCAAAATCTCTCATAGACATGGCCAACTTGGGAATATTTTTGTAAGTGCTCTTTAAATCAGACGAAGTGTGCTCTTTAGTGATCTAGCTCTTGTAGCCAAGGTTTTTCATAAATATGTATTAGGTTCCACTGAAACTGTAATGATTGGCACCCAATGCAAGAACAGTTGCTAAGCACCCTGGTCTCAGCTCAGCTTCACTAGTAGTGTGACCACCTTTGGCCTCAGCTTACTCGGATGCCACCTGGACTTAATGAGAGGTGCAAGGCGAAGAGTTCTGGCTAGCAGTGGGGCTCGATAGTTAAAGTCTTTTGCGTAAAAGATTGTGGTACAAGGCTTCAGACAAAAGAGTAGTCAAATCTGGCCGGGTCGAGGCAGGTAGAGTACAAACGTAGTCAGGCCGGTAAGGGTCAAACCGGGAAGTCAATCAGATGGCTTTTGATGAATCAGAGTTGGGTAACAGGCAGAGGTCGAAACCAGGTAGTCAAACAGGAAGGTTTAACAAATTCAAAGTCAAATTGCATACAGAGGTCAGAGTAAACGATAAGCCAGGCTGGGTCAAACACAGGAGATCAGAGTAGACTAGAAGCTTTAACAGCACAGGATACCGGCACCAGGACTAAACCTATAACGGGCAATTACTACAACTACAAGGTCCCCTTAAATACTATTTGATTTTGGCGCCATTGAGTCAACTTGCGCGCCAACACAATCACGTCAGAGAGAGCGCGTCCATAAGAGAAAAGAGGTGTGAGCGGCGCATTCAAAAAAGGCCAGAAGAGGAAGCGCGCGGCGGGTGTCCCCCCACTAGACCACCAGGTATGGATTTTCTCACAGAAACAATATATATGGGAAAACTATAAATGATCCAATTAGATTAGAATTAGATTAGATTCTTTCATTCTAATATTTACCTAATATTACCTGAAAGTAATTTTAAAATGAGGTCCTTTTGAAATAAATGCTCACATGGTTTTTAAAATATAAACAGTTTAATGTAATTTTAAGTGACTGCTCTCTGCCTTCTTAATTTGAATGGGCAGATGTAATTCTATTGTTTTTATTTCTAAATCTTCTTAATTTCCAATTCATTTACTGATTTCTCATGAATGAAGTTTCTCCAAATCTGCATCAACAGGCAACTCATCACATTTAAATGAACAGCTGCAGCTTCAGTCAGAACAAAGTCATTAGGAGAAGCAACCCATTTATATCCCATGATTCACAAGCTAAAAATATGTCATCCCTTTTCATGCTTCTTCTTATTCTTCCTGTGGAGCATCCTTTGTATTCTTCATGGACTGTTTGTAATTTCTGAGCAATGGCTTTGGTGCCAGATTTAATGTGTAGAGGGAGTAAAGAGGAAACGAACTGCCTTTTCTTCCACTCTCTTTTAAGAAACAATTTCCTCCTCATAAGAGCTTTTCGCTTTTAGAATACATGCATCAGAATCACCAGCTGAGACCTTGGGAAGGCTCTTTAAAGCAAGAAAATGAACAGGGACAACATTTTGCAAAGATAAACATTAAGCAACATTAACTAATAAAAAGAATGAAAAGAAAAAAATGCAAATTACACATTTTGTCCATGAATATTTAAGTGCTTCCATTATGAAAAAACAGAAACACTACTTAGCTTATGACTAAAATATTTATTACCTTCATAATCCAGCCAAATCAATACTGTGTCTGTGATTTTCTGCAAATGTAAATGTATTCAGTTTAAACATAGGCATCCCAAACTTAATTAAATACTCTACTGCTAAGTCAGTCTACCAGCACAATGTATGTCAGACATCTCGCTGTTATCTAGATGCATGAGTAATATTTTCTTGCCACTATTACACTGTTATCAGAGAGATAAAGGTGAACATATTGTTATTTAATTCTAGAAACATGTTTAGTGCCTCCTGCCCATAGCAGAAACAAAGAACAAAAACAAAAGAGTTGAATTTCAGTGAAGTCTGAAGGTTTTTTTTAACTTATAGTTTTATTATAGAATCAGCAAAAACATTCAAAAATGTTCTGGGTATCTAAATTGTTGCGCGTAGCCTTAAATCACAAAATTATGTTTAAATTGTCAGTAGTAGCATATACTAGAGTACCAGGAGATACAGCTTATGAGACTCATTGTTTCTTTTTTCCTTCAAAGATAAGAGAATAGGAATGAAATAGAGGGACAAAAGGTGCAAAATGGTGTGGGGTGGGTAAGGTAGGGAGAGGAGAACCAAAAAAGAAAAGAGAGAAATAGAAAATAGTAGAAAATTGAGTCAACAATGTGGGAGGTGAGGACATGGTTATAGTAGAAAACATTAGTCTATGGTTACGTATAGGTATATGTCGTAAGGTCATCATGTAGTTGTTACTGTAAAGTTCAATGATGATTGTGGGTTCATCAGTCCATGGGTTTCCCAAATGGCCCAGGTATCCAGATGCTTTTGAACTTGATTTCATACCCAAGCAATTCTGAGTTCAAATTCCCTGTTGGCATAAGTTCTTTGTAATACCTCAGTGATGGTTGGGAGTACAGGGGATTTCCAGTTCTTAGCAATTGACATGTAATGTCAGTATATGTAAGTATACAGATGAAGCCACTTTGGATTGTGTGTTTGACACAGAATAACTTAACTCAAACATCCCATTTTTCCCACTTAGCACAGAATATTGTGTCACAGCATCCCATCCAATTAAATAGTTCACCATTGAAAACAATGGTGCTTTGGTATGCTAATGAAAAGGTTTAATGCATTAAATGAGTTAAGATAACTTTAGATAACACAGTTTCTTCAATTAGCCCTGAGTCACAACGCATTTAACACACAAATCCAAGTGGCTGCATCTGTATGGTTGGCTAATTTTTGGGACTGTTTGGTTAGGTTTGGTATACAGTAGGTGTCACAAGGTTTATACAGAGAAAGATACACACTTACCCATGAATATAGGCAATAGCATAAATCAGCTGTATGTGCACTGTATTATTTGGACCATAGGTGGCATATGTTTTAGTCCTTGTTTGTAAATATGTTTGAAGCTTATGCCTTATATATTCTTATAGTAGTTGCCCCTCTGCTGAATGCTCCAAGCACCAGATTTATTGTGGTCACAATATCATAAGAAAGTGGCATTGATTTATTGTGTAAAAACAATGGAGGGCAGTGCAAGGACTGATATTAGATTAGAATAAATTAAGAATGTGCATCGTACAATACAAATACATTACTATGGTCATTCATGACCGCCAAGGCTGTGGTCTCTGTTTTTGCACTTTGCATTTTTTCCTCAAAAATTGTTGCAGGTCTCTGTACTGAATTTCAACACAGAGATCCCAATGTATACAACTCTGCATTTATTATAGGGAGGAAGCCAAGAACACACAAGGACTAAGCTGCCCTGCATCCCCTGACACCACACTCTGTACCTCATACTGGGTTTGTTGATCTGGCATAAGGTGCACACTACAGTGAGACCACGGAAAGAAGTATTGGCTGAATAAGCCAAGGGTGCCTGTTGTCATAAATTGCCCTACTGTATCAATTTAAAATCTTTTTTATACCTACACCCAATGTGTGCACTTGTCTGAGATAACCCCTGTGCTATGGCACCCTTTCGTAATTGGCCCAGCCTCAATTACCTAAAACCATGGCATCTATACTGCTAGGTTCCTTAGTGGAAGAATACAACCTAATGGGATGCTTACTGAAGGAAGCTTAGTCGTGAAAGTTATATTACACTGATGTGCAGTTTTTGTGTAACAACTTCCATGTTGTAATGTAGTAGCAGAAACCACTCTGATCCTAACATGGGGTTGAGTGAGAGATGGTCTAACCCCCCCCGCTGTACAACATAGAAGTTTAAGTATAGTTGTAATAATCAGCACTATCTAGGAAACTACATTTTTTAACTTCCTGGAAAGACAATGATTATCCTGATTATTTTGTTTCTGCTTTGAAAATTAGAGTATCTAGTCATGCAGAGCTAATTTTTAATTTCATAAAATGTGTTTCCCCGCCCCCCCCCCAAAAAAAACCTTGGTTGTCTCTGTGAGGGCCTTCCAACAGCGCAGAGGATACAGTAATGTTTTCTTACATGATCACATGTGGAAGTAGTCAACGGATGAATCATCATGGAACTTCCACCTGTATTATTTAGATTCTTCTGCTCTGACATGTTAATAGTTCCTGTGGATTTCATTTAAATCTTCATCTGTGGGAGAAGCTACAAGACATTCTCATTCTGAAAGTACTGTAAAACTATTTTATTAGCTTCCCAAGAAGGAATTTGCTTCAATGACATATTACCATTCTGCTTATTTTCAAAATTGAACTTCCACTAAATACATCTCCTCGATACTTATCAGCATGAAAATTTTAGTTATTTAGATGCATGTTGTGTTCTCACTGTGAAAAAGAAACCAGTTGGTAAATGTCCCATAAATTACAGAGAAGCACTGGTTTTGTACTTGACTGATTGGTCGAACAGAAGTCATTTTTCTATGGAAAAAGCATTAAAGTGTTGGGACGCTAGTATAAATTTCAATCTCAAATGACAATTGGAGTTTCCATTTAAAAAAATGTATTATTATGATCATAAATTATTTGTGTGTACTTACATATAAATAAAAGTGTTCCAGATACAATGGTACAGTATATCAGGCTACTGGATCATTTTTTTGCATTTATAGGGATGTAAACTTAAGGAAGTCGTTCATGCACTGACTGTGCATAGGTTTTTGTTGTTTTTTTTAGCACATTTATTTCTAAGAAAAAATTATATTTTTAATGTGCATCTAAGTATTTTACCATATGCTCAGGCTTACTGCTGAAGGATTTGTAACAGTTGTGGAAATAAGTGGAGACACCCAAACTGTTCAAAAGTCAGGCAGTCTCTCCACCTCTTTAATTAGTCAGATTCTTGGTTGAATTTTTTCAATTAGAATCCGATTTTTTCAATTCGATATTTGAAGTACCCAAAAATTACTTTGAAATTGTAATTTTTTTCATTTGAATTTTCACTTCGACCCTTGATATATCTGCCCCTATGTGTTCATTTCATGTGGAGAAGCACTTCAGTAGTGCATTCTTGAATCTTTACTATCAAGATATAATGACGCCACGATTTCCCCCTCCAAATGTGAACTGGAATATTACATTTACATATTGTACTAGTATGGATTTTGTACTTGGATTTTGAACCAATTATTTATGGTTCAAATGACATTATTGTTTTCAGATATGTTGAACCAAAAGGAGACTTGGGTCACAGCCAGATATACCAGTTGATTCATCTGAATGGCTGGAGCACACATATTTTCTCTGTAGTATTTCTACATAGACAACACTGTCATCATATGGAAAGGAAACAATGTAGAACTGGAAACCTTTGTATTTCAGTTAAATGCTACTTATATGAATTTGGATTCAGGAATAGCTCAAGTTAATTCGATCTGGAATTTTATGCCTAGAATTAAAGAAAAGCCCTGTTTTAAAACAAGAAATTTTAATAGCTATGTCCTAACCACAAGTGATTATTATCAATCATGGCTAAGAAATATTTACTATGTTAAATTCCACAGAAATTGTTTTCATCAGATTCAACTGACTTTTTGGAACAAGCAGATTTGTTTAAGCAGAGGGACTAGCAGTTGTAAAGGTAAATCAAGCAAGGGAGAGACAAACTATAAATAAAACAACTATCATGGTATAACAATCAAGAAAAAAAGGAGCTGGATAGGATAAAGTTTATTACCCAATCTGCAAGCTGCTGATTAAAGAAAACAATTTAATTTTTAAAGTTAAACTGAATATCAACCATTATCAAAGGAATTGTGTTTTTAAGGTTGTTTATATAAATGTTTATTGAAGTCTGTGCAGAAAATTGTAACTATCCATTGGATTCTTTTTAAAAGTCAGGTTGAAAACACTATTATTTTAATGAATAAATGAACAGTTTGCTTGCAGACTTCTAAAAAGAACCATAAAGGTATCAGTTTGTGTGGCACAATGAAGTTTTAGAATTTGGAAGTAGCATAACATAAAATATCATTACACATATATAATGAAGCAACAGAATTCTTAAAGAATTAGTTGAAAATTGAGCATAGGACTGTCCAGATATGGGATGACTTTGATGCAGTTGGCCAACTTAAATATATTGCAATATATGGACAAACAATCCCTGTTGTTTAAAGGGTAATACATTTTTTAGTAGCTGTATGCACAGAATGTCTCAATGTCTTAAATATATTGATAATGGGTTGAGTGCAGAGGACCTCTTGTATTTGTCTATATGTATTTTGTGGTCACAGCCTCATTGCACCCCCGCCTAATTGTTGTAAAAATTAGTGGTGATCACAACTTTTCCTTGTTTGTTATAGTTATACAGGAGCAGTGACCAGCTCCTTGTTGTAGCCCCCACCCTTCCCAGCTATAGTCAGGTGATCCCACTGATGTCTACTAAAAGGGCAACCAAGATTGGGAGTTTTACTTTGAAAGCAGCAAGTAAGTTGCCGGTAAAAATTAGTCCCTTTGTAAAATGTATAGTGAAGCAAGAGAATTCTTAAAGAATTAGATGAAAATTGAGTGTAGGACTAAATTAGGAAATATGTTTTTCTTGCTGAATCTGGTTAAAAAATATTTTTAATTTGTCATGGTAAGGAATTGTTAGTTACTGATTATATTTGTTCATTGATTCCACATACATCCATGAAAATGTACTGTATACTTGTCCAAACAAGATTTTTCCCTTAACAAGGTTTAAGTAAAAGACTAATCATTGACTAAACAATTGATTAATCAATTATTGTATGCATTCCATTAATTTCTCTGGAAGAATTATTACATGAACTGTTATATCCTACCATGATCTACATTATAATGCTTTCAAAAATAGTATAAAAAATGTGTCTACCTCAGGTAAAAGCAACAAAAAAGAGACATATTACAGTACACAATAATGCATTAAAACAATTAGTTTGATAGTGGGGTTGTTATGCCAGTTAAAGTGATACTGATACGTTTATATCATTTGCAGAATTGGTTTTCTGACCCAGTAAACCCCTGGTATTGGCAGTTTTAGACATGATTTTAAGCTTATCGGATTTAACTTTATTGCCAGACTTTGAAAGGAAATAAGCTAAGCACCACAAAAAAAAAAAAAAAA
>CM044435.1:44971575-44990804 GCA_024363595.1 Xenopus borealis | reverse complement strand
AAAAAAAAAAAAAAAAAACACATCCGAATCTGCAGTGAAAAATAAAAATGCTGCTGTCAGTAAGTATCCCTTTAATCCAGATATATTTTACTGGCTATATTTACACCTGATGCTAATTCTGGGATGTATAATGCCATCTACTGGAGAAAGATTACCTTATGCTGAAGTTAATCACTGGTAGATGAAGGGAGTTACATTTAGTGAACGTAAGAAACCCAACAACACATGAAAGGAAAATATCTTTAAATCATTTATTGTTGTAGAATCTCAGCCCAAGCTCTTAGTGGACATCCCCTTCTCAGAAGACAGTGGGCAGCACAGTGGGGTAGGATGGCGAATTGCTGGTGAAAGTATAAAAAATTTAAAAGACGACGATGATGGACAGTATAATTAAAAGCAAGCAGAGAGTCACAGCAGGAAAATGTGGTTTGCAATCAGAGGACTAGCTATGACTGTAAGAAGCAACTCAAGGGTTTAAGGCTGAATCAGATGAGTTCAACAGCAGGTTATCAGGTCTTAGGCAAGTGGAAAGATTCAAGGCAAAATTAAGAATGGAGAATGCAGGTGAGTGTAGAATTAGAGGATCAATATAAGCAAAATAGCATGTATTCACCAATCCAAACAGGTCTGCCATGAAGTTGGTGCAAATCAGCATCCATAAACAAGTCAGCTTTATGCATAGCATTCAATTTGCACCTATAGAATTGTAGATCTGCCAAAGGAAATAAAGGGGAGTATTTCTGCTAAGATTATTGCTTGAAGAAGTTTCTGGAAGATGAAAACTGTCAACACTACACTCCTGACTTGCAAGAATGCCAGTGACTGTATGGTCAACACATCAAACTACTTAATGAGCTTAAAAGTCCACTGGGGGGTCCAGAAGTGGCTATTATTAGAAATTGTCACTGGGTAAATACAGGTACAGGGTAAATGAAAGGAATATCTACATTATAATCATTAGAATATTACATTCACATTTCAGCACACAAAGTCAATAATTAAATGCAAAGCAATATTATAAAATGGCAGCTTTTGGTAGGATATATAATTTATCAAGCCATATTCTACATGACAAAAGACAAAACATGTAGAAAATAATTTTATTTTCAATATGCAGTGAATGCTTACATAAAAAAGTGGTTACATCCCAGAATTAGCATCTCTAGTTGTTCTATATTTAAAAGACTTAGATGGGGTGGGGGGAGCAATGCTAAGTGGATCAGTTAAAATTATGTTTTATTTGTCCTATGAATTCATATGTGTGAACAGATGGCAATGGTGTCTGAAATTACATAATACTAATACACCAAAATGAATGAAAACATTGAGAAATACAGATTTAGGGGCAAATTTATCATTATTCACTTATTCGAGGGACATTCGATAGTAATTCGACTATCGCATGCTAGGCTATTTTTTCTTCGCTATTCAATTTCTCGAAAAATTGTTCGATTTCATGAAAAAAACCGTGGAATTTCCCTCGATCGCTTGAAAAATTTGTATGATTCGAACGCTCGAGGCGTTCGATTATACGAATGGTATTCGAGCAGGTGATAAAAAAAAAGCCTATGGGGGGATTCCCATAGGCTTCTATTGCAATTCGGTAGGTTCAATCTGTAATAAAATTTTAAAGTTGAAGTACTTCGATCTATACAATACATTCGAATTTTGTATATTCGATTATTGAAGTGGCCAAATTTGCATATTCGAATGTCCGATAAAATCGTACGATCGGAATTCGATCGAATTCACTTGAGTTTTGTAAATCTGCCCCCTAATAACAGCCACTCAGTGTTTAAGATGCACTATTATAAGATGAAATTGTGAGTAGCCTCTATGCTAGTACATTTTAGAAAGGCCTTCTGCTTTGGTAGGATTAAGATGCACCTTGTCATGCAGGAAAATAAGTGACTTAATGTAAAGGTGATGGTAAAATACAAAAAAAAAAGAATATGCTTTAGTGAGCAGTATATATTAATCTTAGAAGAAGTAGAAAAAATAGGGTGGCATACAAAAAAGGTAAAGTTGGAGGCTGCACTTACGGATATATTATATAATCAGTCAGGAAAAGTGTTCTGTCCTGGTAAATGGATTTTTTTTCTCACTTGTCCAGAGTTTTTCAGCTGATCTTCATTCCTGTCCATAAACCTGTTATACAGAAAGAAATAAACTTGCACTTCTACACATATGGGGTAATGTTATGGCAATTTTAGCCTTCATGTATTTCCTGGGAATTACATACCAACATTAATCTTTTATGTGACAGAATTCCTTTGGAGCATGATGGGTAATCTATGACTTGATTTCTTTACTATTGCCCTTTCAAGTCAGTATTTGCCTCATAAATGTTGCATAATCTGGTAGACAAGCTCAGCCACCCTGTTGATATCGGGGATAAGAAGACTTCTCTTTTATTTCATAAGAAATCAGAAAAATGTAATAACACAAACCAGAGATGTGCAATTTACAATGAGCCTGTTTGACAAATCTTTATTAGCCTGATAACAAAATCTGTGATTGTGAATATAAATGTATAATATGCCTCACTAGAATAGCCATTATTATTCCATAGGCACAGGCACTTTTGTTATGCAGTATTAATTTATTCAGCAGAAAGGGTTTAGTGAGTGAACATGGATCTTTCGGGTCTGTAAAGCATCCCAGAGTATCTCAGGATAATGAGCTGCCACAGAGATGAGATTTGTCAGAGGGGACAAGAGAGTTATTTTTCTCCAACAGAAAAAATAAATTCATCCCTGCATAAGAACTGGTAGCAATTGACAACTCATAGACACTGCATCATCCTGGCATTCAAAGGGTGATGGAGAATTTGTAGTGTGATGGGTTAAAATAAGTAGGTTAGTAATTTAAGTATGGATAGGCAAGTTCCTTTTTTTTTTAAATGCAGCAGTCACTACTAGATTTATATTATATGAATTAATTTTTAGGTAAAGATGGCTATATTATATATTATATATATATATATATATATATATATATATATATATTATATTATGATAAGTTTAAATCATCTGAACTTTGAGTTTTCTTGAAAATGTTTCACATCACCATCGGCTTCTTCAGTTCAACTGAGTGGTAGAGTTTTTTTTTTTAACAACTCAAGGGAAATACAGTCACCAAAATCCAATTCCAATAATTCCAAACTACAGTAGATAGATACTGTGTACTTACCTACTGTGAATATTAAAACTCATTAAGAAGTTCAATGCCCATTTAAAGCACAAGTCCACAACCAGAGTTTTTTTTTTTTTACAGGTCCTCCAAAGCAATTTCCACTTCTCCTTCCCACTTTGCATTTTGGCTTTTTAGTCACTTTAATAAAATAATTGAATCCTAAATAATATACTTCATAATACAAATGTTATAAAGCTGTTCAATCAGGATCAGTGGAAAGGGAAATGACTGTTTACAGCTTTTTTCCAAATGCATTATTTTAAATAATTTTGATGTTAGACACAATTTCATTTGTCCCATTAAAATGTAATTATTGTTGAGGCCTATTTATTAAAAGTCTCATTTTAGCAGTTTAAGAGATCTGTAAAACAATGACTGCAATGGAATTTATTAAAAAAATGAAAAATGTGCTGAACTATACAAATACTTTAAAAATCTCTTAAAAATTTGATTTTCCTAGCGAAAAAAATCTGAAAGTTAGAATTTATTAAAAATAGTCCAATAGGATTAGCACATATTCCATTTACTTCAATAGGACCTCAACAACTGTTAACTGGTAATTTTTTGTGGTTTTTACAATTATTTACAGGTATATCTTGAATTTTTTCAGTTTTAAAGAAATATATAAAAAATGAATTTTTAGAGATTTGTAAAAAAAAATTACTAATGTTTGTGCATAGGCCCCCTTAGTGCTCTGAAATATGTAGCACTATCTATGGTTATTTAAACATAGAAATTTTAGCTAATTTAAAAAAATTCAGTGTGTTTAATGTTGACATCATCATACCTTATATGGTGGATTGAATGCAGGGTTCATGGTTATGATAGAGACAGACAGGGGATGGATTGCAGCTGCATCTCAAACATGTTTACTGTGTCTGGAATAAACAAATGTAAGTGGTTAGTCAACAATTTTATTACTGTGTTTACTTCCTTATAAAGCATAAAACAGATGCCCTTTAGAGTATCCATGTGCAGTATACTTAAGTTTAAAGAGAAAAATTTTCAAAAAAGTTATCCATTATACTTAGCTAGGCTAGAAGCACTGCTGCCTTCTTGCTGTTAGGAAAGTTTTCTTTACAGAAAATGTGGGACTAAAAGTTTTGAATTGAAAATTTGTAAAAATTACATAAGATTATACATTTGTAAAATTGTGTAAAAGCAATAGTAAGCAACTTCCCTCTATTAGAAAAATAGAAAATAAATTATGTGCATTAAGTGCAAAGCACAGGCTGGTAAATATGAGTATTCAGGAATATATATATATTATTAACATGTATTTCTATAGTGCCAACTTGTTTCGTAATTTTGGTGGTTGCATTTTTCTGTGAATTCTTTAATCGGGCAGATTTAAGGTGCTTTAAGATGGCCATATGTAGGGAGATCCACTCGTGTGGCGATGTCGGCTGATCTGAACTTTGGCCCTAGGGTCCAACGATCAGATTAGAATGGAGGAAACACAGGCAGTTGGATCACGGGACTGCATCAACAAACAGATGTGGTCACAATCGGAGAGCCCGTCGGAGAGCCACACAAACAGGCCAATAAGCTGCCGACTCAGTCTGTCTATGGATAGAGAGTTCCACGACTTCACGGCCCTCACAAGTTTTGAAGTTGTCAGTGTATTTCCTCTGAGGCACGACTTGAAAGCTGGACATACAATCCACTGAAAAATGGAGCCTCCTTGTATGTATATATATATATATATATATATATATATATATATATATATATATATATATATATATATAGAAAAAAGAGAGCTGTTGCACGCAAGGGACTATTATCTGAAGATTAAAAATTCATGTTTTATTTAAATCGACGTTTCGACCCTCAATGGAGCCCCATTGAGGGTCAAAACATCGATCTAAATAAAACATGAATTTTTAATCTTCAGATAATAGTCCCTTGCATGCAACAGCTCTCTTTTTTCTATTTACATATATAGGAATAAATCATTGTCTGATTTTAAATGCAAACAATTAGACAAAAAAAAACAATATTATTCTGTGATTAATAACTTTGTTGTGTGTATATGCTGATGTAAGGAGAGTAAACCCTAGAAGCCAACCATTCATCATTAAGACCCTGGAACATGATAGATACAGCACTATGTCTGGCTGCTCACATTTTATTGCTTTTAATATTTATGCTACATTTAGGCAATTGACATTCAAAGAACATCACTTGCTCTGTGCCATTGCATTTGGTCATGCTGCCCATATTTAGCAACTGAGGAGACTTTTAAGAGTATTATAGATGATAAATATCAAAAGTAAAAAATATATTTCCTGTATAGCTACTTCTGAAAAGATTTGAAAAATGATGCAAGATTTGTAATTCTATGAAGACAAAAAGATGTATGAATCTTGGCAAATAAACACTTTAAATAAAATATTTGAATAGTGAATATTAGAATGTATTATCACTTAAAAGAATAGTCTCTGGAAAAGGTGCAGATGATAAGAAATTGTAGTTCACTTGGATTATACAGATATTATTTATTTTCCTTTAGTTCAAATAGAAGCATGCAAACTCTTTTGCTCTTGTGTTCATGTCAAGGTTAAACCACAAGATAGTCCTCTATTATATTAAATGACATATTGTGTCTACGAGAAATGTTCATGAAGAGCAAAAGGTGACCTTGGCAGACAATATGATAATAATATTTCTTTTTCCCATCAGTCCTTCTATAAATGTATCACATTATAATTGTATGATGCTAGAGAGATACAGTTAAAGTTGTTAGTTACATGTAGCATTAATTGAAATTTAGGATGAATTATGTGCACTCTATAACACTACCAGCTATTGCTTCGAAATTCGAAAGCAGGCCAATGGCATGCTTGGGTATCACGGGACATTTCCAGTTTGGTGTACAATTACATATATGTGGCAGCTCACATGGAATCTCACAGGAATCTAAGCCTTGTTTGTTTTTAACTCGCTTATTTTGATTTCTATAGCTGCATAGCAGCTCATTTCAACTTTGATATCTGCAGTACATAAAGGAATTTCTACACTTTAATAGTCGATTCACTTCTTAAAATGACAGCTCTACATATAATAGTTTAATCACATTAAAAACAGAGTCACTGCAGGAATCTGACAGTAACCTTACATTTATGGCATCTTAGTATATAACCTAGATTCCTCTTTGTATCATTATTTATCATAAGCATGCAGTGCAATGCTTACACATTATTCTATGGATCATGATTTATTCAGGTCTGTGACATGACTTGCTGTAGAAAAATCTATTATAAATGAGTTAAGTGAAAAGACAGGAGGCTTTTGGATGGATTGACCTATTTACATTCCAATTATCGGTTATACTGTATGATGGAGAACATCTGTTGAACAGATTTAATCCTTAGCAAGTAAAGTGTTGCAAAGGAGTATGTAAGATTATATTAGAGAATAAACTGGCACTTCAAAGCTATAAACTTTGTTATGGACTGTACATGTACAAATATAAAATATTAATAGAGGCTGTATATACTGGTGTCTCCTTCTCTGCAGACAGCAAAATGCTTTTCCAAAGGTTGTACCCCCTTGACCTTGCAAGGTTAAAATAAATTTATGAACAAAGGCCTGGCCAGCAATTTGGGAAAGCCGTTTGCGGCCTATAATGAATAAAAGGTTGGTAATCATTTGATATTTGATGGCGAATGTGTAAGATTTGTTTGCCCTGCTGTATTAGGAGGAGTTTAAATTGATTTTTCTTTACAGTAAAATGCCCTAAAGCTGTTTGTTATATTGTATTGACTTTGCTTTAACATGCACACAATGCTACAGTAAATCTACATTTAAATAAGGAATGGGATCTGCTATCTAGAATGCTTAGAATGCAGGGTCTTCAAGATAAGGAGTATTTCCATAATTTGGAGTGCCCTCCTTTAAGGCTTTTAAATTGTTTAAACATTAAAAACACAATATTACAGGTTTGCCACCAACAGCTTTTTCCTTTCAAGTACAGGGCAATGCTTTAATATTACAGAGAAAAAGGAATGCTTTTAAAATGGCATATAAAGCTGTATTATGGGTTCCTGATCATTTTGTATTTGTAAATGCTTAAATTCTAAGTTATTCAATTTTTACTGCATTAAACACACTTTATAGCTATTCAAAAATGAGTTCAAAATGAAATGCACCTCCTCCATTTAAGGATTGTAGCTTCCTACTGCCAACCATGCTGGCCAGGTATTATATAAAAATCGATCCGAAAATTCATGAATTTTCATGTATTAGGGTAAATCATGGGGTAATTTTGATTGTGTGGGAAGAGCACTAAATTGGAGCCAGAAGGAATTTTGAAATTTGAATCCTGTAATTTTTGTTTTGATTATTTGATTTTAGCACCTTAACATTTATATGGGCAAGCTTTTCTATTCAAGAGTGCCCTCCATTTCTGTGGAATTTTTAACACATGAACAGATAATACATCTGCCTATTTCATGGTAATTCAACATAAAATGAATTTCAATATGTTTTAGAAAATAAATGGTTTTATGAATTGGTCCAAATTGTTTGTGCTTTTTTTAATTCATTGTGAAAAATATTCAATAAAAGGTTCTTCTCATTTTCATTAATTGATTAAAAATTCTGTATGGTTTCTGGCATGGCACTCCAGTATTCCCCTCTTTATTAGTTTTAATACTTTGTCTAGGACACACCAATGTATTTAACTGTAATAATTTTCAATCAAAACTTGACTCACATTCTAGCATGAAAGTTTATGGTTTAAACCATTACCTCTTGATTCATAGTACCCTTGCATTCATAGAGAATAAACGAATAATTTTTACCATAACCTCAGTCTATTACATGGTCCATTCTTACCTCTTATTTAAGCACTGGGACATACATCATGAAGTATCATATAAAATGTGGGGTCTAACAGCACTACTCCGATGTTTTCATAATGTGGTGGAGAAAATTGGCAATCCTTGTGCATCTTTGCTTCTGAATTCTACAAAAAGCAATATCAAGAGTTGTTTTATTATTAGTTATAAATATGTGACACATCTCCATGCTGAAGTGATTTGTAATCAAGAAATAAAAAAGCAAAGGACTACACACGACTTAAAGTGCTCAGGGGGTGCTTGCCTCATTAATTGAGCCAATGAAAACCACAAGATCAACATTTTGCTGATCTTGTGGTTTTCACTTATATAAATAAATGGGGTAAATTGAGTAGCCATTTTCCTGAGGGAGTGCTTTGCCTCTGAAGTATGCTGTGAAGGTTGTGAATTATTATAGTAGCCATGGACCTGGTAAAGCATCCTCCATATCGGATTATGGAAACTACACATACAGAACTCATGCACTCTCTCTCATACAACTGAAAGGTGGTTGAAATCAAATATTCAAAATTTTGACTCATGAGTTCACAAAAATGACTTCACCACTTAAACATCTTTATCTACATTTTTTAACCGGCAAGAACTTTCTGCTTTGTTTTGCAACAGCTGTATCTCTTCTAAAATTTATAAATGTGCATTTAAATGTTAGTTCATGTTGCAGATCTGTGAATAAAATTACTTGTTCTGATTGTGATCATCTTTGGCCTGCCTGGCTTTGTTCTGTCCTCAAAAGAAACAATTTGTTTACATAATTTGATGGTTTAGGCAATAGCAGTTAGAAAACTTTAGTGCACAACACAATAGCAATCATTCCTTGAGTCCTCTACTGAGCCATAATTGTTCTCAAACAAGATTCTTGCCACCATCTAGCCAGTAGTTACTTACCAGCAAGACATCTGATGTCTGGCATAAGGTGGAGGAATAATGACTCTATAACCTGGGACAATGTTTTTTTTTTATTCGACATCCCCAGATCCCCAAGAATGTATTGCCAACACAGGCTTAGGTAGAGCCAAAGTGTTGGTTAAAGTGGGAAATCAGGAATTCTGATATGCAAATTGGAGCTCATATTCCCTCAAATCCCAAATCCTTTGTTAAAGATTTGGGATTTGAGGGAATCCTTAAAAGTAAATTTGGTGCATCCATAGTCACCTTTTTATTTGAGCTATACATTCTATATTTCTAACTGAGGGGCTTCAGGCTGAATCCTTTTGAGAGTGGGACTATTTCTTAGATACAGGATTTCTATTTTTGAAAAGTTTTTTTTATAATTATTTGCTTAGGAAGTACAGATATGGGATGTGTTAATCGAATGCTTGGGATATTGGGTTTATGGATAAGGGGTCTTTCCATAATTTGGATCACCATACATAAAATCTAAACATTGTTTGCCTCCAGTAATTAATTATATCTCAGTTAGGATCAAGTACAAGGTACTGTTTTATTTAGTCAGATAAAAAAAAATTATAATTGTTAAAATTGAGACTATGGGAAAAGGCCTTCAGAGCTTTTTGGTTAATGGACCCCATACCATCATTATATGATAAAATATGAAGTGAATTTTAGACAAGAATGTATTATGTTTACAGCAGGGATAATCATTAAAAAGCTGGGTTCAAGCAGGGGTACTCGAACTTACACTTCTCACGTATAGTTGCTTATGAGCATTTCTTTGGCATTCTTTGAAATCCAGTACATGTACTGTATGTATGTATGTATGTATGTATGTATGTATGTATGTACTTGTTGATCTAGACTTATTTGTTGCTTGGAGTGTACTTGTGTACCTAAAGAGTCATTTGGTTCCCAAGTGCATTATTTTCAGATTACAGTAAACTATTTATCTAATATTTATTTTTTATTTTGCTTAGACACAGTTCTTGACTTATACAGCTTCACATTTTCTGTGTGTGTGCACATTGATATCAAGTGATTAAATATGTATATACTTGAATGCAACCATGGCCATGCATTATGGATGTCAATGTGTTATTGTTTACACACACAGATATTGGCAAATAAGCAGGTTTGCTTCAGTGGCTAATAGAAAATTATCTTCTAAGAAAACAGAAATCAGGAAATATAAAATAGCAATAGGTCAATTCATGTTGAATCATAGTTTTCTTTGTGCTAGCCCACAGAGCAATAACTGGTTTATATAACTGTCTCCCCACTTAGCCTAAATCCAGGGACCGACCAGTGACTGACCAGGCTGTTTTATACAAGTCTGTGGATTATATTTTATTTGTTTTAATGTAAACCTTGCACTACACTGATGAGCCTCAAGAAAGGCGAAACCGGTCTGTAGTTGGGAATCTGATCAGCTATTATCCTGTCTTATGCTTGAAAACCCAGTGGGTGAGCTTTATCCTATAGGATAAACCCATTTAAATAGGATTCTCTTGGAGCTTGTTTGGAATTCAATCCCAGGATTCCTTTTGTTTATTTCTGGTGTCAGTATCTCTTTAAAGCAGGTAGGCAGTAGAAGAGTAGATTTGTTGGAGCTCACAGGTTAGTAATATGAGCAGCTGAGGCCCCAAAGAGGCGAGGAAGGGACCAGTGTCCAGGCAGTACTTTTCCCAATTAGGAAACCAGTAGAAGAGGGATTAGTTAAGTATGGCCTATTGTCTTGAGCGCAAGACTGACCACTCTGCTAAAAGTCTGTAAGGTACCGCATATCCCTGAAGGAAGGAAAGAGCAGGGAAGTAGACATCAAGCTGGGTCCCAGAGAGGAAATGTAACTGTTCAGTATGTTGTTGGGATAATTTGTGTAAAAAAATTAATATGGAACTGTGCTGGCTATTGTCAATAACCTGTTCTTGAGTTCACTGGTGGCATTGGGTGGACCACCAGATTATTTATATCAAAATGGAGTATTCCAAGTTCCCTGAACAATACAGTGGTGTGCTATTTGGCCACGTATCCCCAAAGGGAACAGGGCACAATGTTACAAGATTATTTAATATGGCCATTCTGACACATTATTTGAAAACATATATGCTGTTATATAAGGCCTTCTGTGCAGAATAATCTGCGCTCAGATGGTTGACTTAAACTTAAGCACAAAATAAAGAAAGCTTGACTTTTAATCACTGTATACATTTCATTAATGCAGTTAACTGTTATGAAAACAAAGAAAATGACTAAATTCAAATGGAGGTTAAATTAATACACAACTTCACAAAATGTATTTATCATTGCTTTAATAAAAAGTATGATAGCTAATTGTCAAAGAAAATTTCTAAAAAATAGAAGTCCTACAAAATTGTGATCTTTTGTACAAATTGTTTTGTATCTTGATTTTTTTTTTTTTGCTACTTTGCAACATCTTCAATAATCATTGTCAGATCCCTGAGCATAAGGCATATATTTTTAATACACTATGGTTCACACAATAAACAAGCAAAACCAACTTTATCCTTTTGTGGGTTACTGGAATCTAGTGCTGAAATGAAAACGATTACAACGGTAACTGATATTTCTAACAAAGGAAAATGAGCAACAAGAATATATATATATTTCTATTTTTTAACTGTTTTATTTACAGTTCATTAAGAAAAGATGTTCGTTTACAACTTAAGTGTCTCATGGCAAAATATGTTAATCTTATCAATGTAATAACTACCCTTTGCTATAGGCTGAGTGCAGAAGACTTCGGTCCCACCTTTGAAAGGAGACATACTGTATATTTAAGATGAAGGGCCTACAATGGTTTTTAGGAACATATTTTACCATATTAAAATATAATTGTCCCCGGGGGAAAGTTCTTTCTAAACTGTCAGTATAATTCTAAAGAAAATGGAATCCTCTAATGCCACAATTCAGTTCAGTTTCCTACTACAGTGATCAATGATCTGTGCCACGTGACAAAGTCATGAGTTCTGGTGGAGGAAAAAAAATGGATGGAAATGGACTGTGCATTTTTAAACTAACATTCAGAAAAAAATTTGTATTCATTTATTATCATGGACTCGAACTATTGTCATGCATTAACCACTCTGATAAATATACAATCTAATAATTAAAGTCAGTATCGGACTGGCCCCTGCCAGGCCAGAACCCCCTCTCCCAATCAAATTTGAAAATAAAAAAGGCTTACACAGCCCCAGGCGCGCATCTTCATTGGTGCACGGTGCCAGCCAGTGATGCCAGCATGTGTGCGCACTGTAATAGGTCAGGGGGGACATCGGCAGGGGGCCCTGGATGGCAGTCCCGGTGGGCCCCAGGCCCCCAGTCCAACCCTGATGAAAGTTAAAGAATACATAAAGGGAAATGAAGTATGTAATAAAAGGCACAGAGTAGGGGCCCATTCTAGTAACACATAGAAAGTCATCAGCTCTCACTTTTCACATTTGATCGGTTACTATGTATAACAAGAGCAGGTCCAAAGTTTGCAACTTAAAGTACATTGCCTCCTTCATATTATCTGAAATATTTTAGTAGCTAGCTGCAGCTTAAGGAAAAGCTATACTAAATACTGGCATTCATCTTGGTTGACAATGTAGATAAAAAATAAAGCAGACATTCATTTTGTCAAGTGAAATTTTTTTCACTCATTGACGTCTATTGGCATTTTTTCTGCGGTGAAAAAAACACCAATAGACTTCAATGAGTCTCTATCAGTTGGTGCTTTCCAAAAATGTGTATAATTTGCTAACATTTAGATATCTGAATGTAGTTAAGCAAAATATGTGGAAAAGAGATAACTTTAAATATACATGTACTTCTTTTTTTTTGAACCACAGTATTTATATCACAATTTACATGACATTGTGTATACCATGGAGTGAATGTGAGTCATGTTGATTACATTAATTCATTAGTGAGGCAGCACTATGAGGCAACTATATATATATATATATATTTAAAAGCTATTATTCTACCAGTTATATTTTATATTAGTGGCAAGTGAGGAAAAGCTAATGAGTACTGATTAAACTATCATGGCGGCATACTTATAAAGCTGTGTAAAATTATCTTACGCCTTAAAAAAAAAAAACAGAGTAAAGGTTGTATTAAATGGCAATGCGATATTTATAAAGCTCCGTTGTATTGAATTAACTCTGGGCTTCACAATGGTGGAACAAATCCATTACAAAGTGCTTATCAGAGTATGTATAAAGCTCTGTAATTTGCTTTATACCAGACTCATGCAGAAAACAATAATTTAAAATCTTTCTAGACATGAAGCTGCACATTGAAGTTAAGTTGAGACATTTTATTTTTACAAGAGTTTGATATGAAGACATGGCAGTTTCAAGCAACTTTTAATAGTTTTACATCTACTTTTTTATTTTATTTTTTTTAATACAGCTTTATAACAATGTGGGGTTTACATTGGGAGTGGAATTACACTTCAAAATCTTTTGTTTTTTACATAACTGTTTAATTAAGCTCTTTTACAGTGAATAGTTTGGTAGAAAAATATAGTTTTGACAAAAAAAGTAGTTAATTAGTAGTTGCTAGGGCAACTGAATCTGCAAAAACTACGTGATAAATTACAAAAAAAAATAAGGATTAAGAACTAAAATAAGTTATTTGATATCTTTCTTCTAGCAAAGGAAGGATTTTCTAGTTTTGGGGATTATTACATTACAGTTCATTAAGAAAATATGTCTGTTTACAACGAAAGTGTATCATGGTTAACTGCCTAACAATGAATGTGCCACTATTAAAAACAATAAAGACATTAAAAAAGTATTGAAGTAGAGGTTGATCACAGAAAAATGATTGTTATGGATTACATTTGGCAGACTGTAATACAAGCTAGTGTAATATGCAGGCTAACAAAACATACTGTATATTTAAAGGAGAACGAATGCTTAATTAAGAAGTACACTAGAAATGCTGCACATTATGTTTTGGGTTTCTGTACCAGCCCAAGTTGACCTCAGTCCTTTAGAAGTGAAGATCTGTGCCTCAAAAATGACCTTTCTTACATTTCTCCATTAGATTTTAAACTATAAGAGTTACACAATCAAACAGTATAATATAATGTATATTTCATGACAGCCATACAGCCAATATATGTTCTCATCAAAAACTCTTATTTAAAGAAGTAAACCAGATGTGCACATTGGGGAATAGCCAAAGTCCCACAAGACTGCAAGCTATACTGCTAATCAATTGAACAATTTGAAGCACCGTTCATGCAACCCTGTTGCCTGGAATGGCTCTTGCCGTGTTTCCACAAGTAGATTTTTTTTCTGGACAGTTCAGTTCAGTGGGGAATGTCAGACCATTTCACAGCTAACTGGAAATATGGCTGAGCAACAATTTTATGATCCATGATGCCACAGACTGACAGCAATGAGATTGTTTCTGCTAAATTGACCATACATGTAAACATAATGAACACAAAAAAAACATATTACATTATTTATGTTTCTAGGATTATCAACTTACTACTGTTCTGCAGTGCTTTAAAGGAAAACTATACCCCAAAAATGAATTTTTGAGCAACAGATAGTTTATATCAAATCAAGTGACATATTAAAGTATCTTATCAAACTGGAATATATATTTAAGCAAATTTTGCCCTTTTACATCTCTTGCCTTGAACCACCATTTCATGATGGTCTTTGTGCTGCCTCAGAGATCACCTGACCAGAAATATTTCAACTCTAACTGTAACAGGAAGAAGTGTTGAAGCAAAAAACACAACTCTGTCTGTTAATTGGCTCGTGTGACCTAACTTTATAGTTTGTTTGGTATGTTTGTGTGCACCGTTGGATCCTAGGATCCCAGGAGGCTGTCCTTATTTTTTAAAATGGCTATTTTCTATTTATGATTACCCAATGGCACATGCTACTAAAAAAGTGTATTATTATGAAAATGGTTTATTTACATGAAGCAGGGTTTTACATATGAGTTGTTTTATGCAATATCTGTTTATAGAGACCTACATTGTTCGGGGGGTATAGTTTTCCTTTAAGTCTTTTTTAGCCAAATAGTTATTTAGATGTTTAGTGCTGCAGCATCTAGTTCAATAAGAGTTGCAGGTTGGACCTTAATAAATGGGCACACAAACACATATTTCCATACATCCGCCAACTCGTGCATTGGTAAAACTGGAGCAAATTATCACAGCACTTGTGCTTAGGTACTTAAGTCCTGACCGTTATCAGTAGATCATAAGAGAAGAAAGACATATTATATAATAAAGATTTAATAAGAGTCTCCTTAACAATAACAAATATAGAAAATGCATTTATTACTTGTTTTTATGAATTTCATTTAGCAAATACCCTGTAGCCAAGTTAATACAAACAGCAAGTACTGAAGATGGACCAGAATATTGCAAACTACCCTGCTCATAATTTCCATCTGAGGTGTTACACCATAATGTCCCATTATCAAGTGCAACATCGGGTTGTCATTGAACTTAAATGGCTGGAATTAATAAACCAAAGATGGGTTAGGCAGCATCTTGGATGAGTTTTCTAGTAGAAAAATCACTCACACTACAGATTTGGGACCCCTTATACAAACAGCTGTAATTCATAAATCTCCAAATTACAAGAAGGCTGTTTTCCAGAGAGCAAGTAATGGGGTGATCCCAAAACTTTATTCCATGATGCTACAGACACTATTCAAAAGATCAAACTTTTTGGGACCACATGGTCCTTCTTCAGTGAAGACTGAGGAAGGGCCAGGTGGTCCCGAAATGTTTGATAATTTGAAAAGTATCTGGAGCATCATGGAATAAAGTTTGGGTTCACCCCATTAGATGCAAACAAAGGTATTGGCTTCTGTGTTACTTGGATTCATTACTGGTGTGTGGCTAGACCAGTACCAAATACTGGCATCCCCTTTGACTTTGCTTTGACTTTGTGTGAATATTTTGCAGAGAGTCCATTTCAAGCAAATAATTCTAATTTTCAAAAATGATAATACATAACGCTTGATGTTGATTAAACTGCAGAATTCTATATACTGGCAAAACAATTCTATTAAGTTTATTTAATGCTTATAAAATTATTCAAGGTAGCATTCAAGGTAAGGAGATTGAAATTACAGAACGATCCATTTTTCTGGAAAGCCCCAACACACTTTGATACATCTAAGCAACCTTTCATTTCTGCGGGGGGAATTGTGTGTTGCTCGATAAGGTCTGCTCCATCTGTACTTTCAAGAAATATTATCTTATGTTTTGAGAATGATTAAGCTCACTAATAAACAGACATCAGCCCAAACTCTAGTGCAAATATCTTTTGAGAAAAGCCACATGCAAAAACAAAATGCTGTGTATTAAACCTTGTCTTTGATAGTTTCTTATTTAACATAAAAAAAATAAAAAGCAATTTAAACAATTCTAGAAATTCATATTTCGGTTTCTCTACAATACTAGAAAATAAAACTCCAAAGAATACTGGCTGTAAATATCACATAGTGATAAAATAGCAATTATTAGTTATTGGAAAGAAAGAGAGCTGGAGAAGCATGCAGCTAAATCAAAGAAATCACTTTCACTACCAAAAATCACTTAAAGTAACGTGGGATTTGACAGACCGGAATATATATATATATATATATATATATATATATATATATATATATATATATATATATATATATATATATATATATATATACATACATACACATATACATACATACAGCATGTATTATTTAATTTAAAACAAAATGTTTTATGACAAATGCAAAAAGAAATTGCTAGGGATACACATAACAGTTTGCCTCGTCTAGTGTCTGGAGCTGCTTATTGCATTTCCTTCAGGCTGTGAACATTTCTGAAAAAGCAGGAACACTAAGTGGAATAGCTGCAGATGGCAACACAAAAAAATAAAATTGTAATCCACAGGAAAAGAAGGGATAAGGAAAAGTACTAAAGAATAAATAAATACCTATCTGCATGAGTTGCTTTGAGTCCTAAGGCTAATCCTTACTGGCTAGCTCTGTAAGTCAGTGCAAACTATAACTTCTGCTGGATGGAATTTTTGCAGCTTAAGTAACATTATCATTGGAACAAATCTGATTTCAATGTGATTCGAGTGCTGTTCCTTTGCTTCAGCTCCCAACAGTGGCTTTAGCCACAGCTGTTAGCATAGCATCAATATAGAGACTGTGCAATGATTCCCACTGTGGATTCATTTTTAGGAAAACTACATTTCAATTTACTTAACTTGCAGACTTGTAAAAGTCCTATCTTTGATGCAGAAATTCTAATCCTTTCACCATATCACATGATGAGAGGATGCTGGGAGATGTAGATCTGGAGTTTTATAATAAATAAATTAAAGTCTCCTATGTAATCTTATATTTAATATCTTGAACAGTGTGCCCCATACACACCACAACTGTATGACTATCGATTCTTAATGGATACTAGTAATGAACATAAATTGGACTCCTAAGGTATAGGACCATTTACCACAGTTAATTAACTGTACTGACTTTAGTAAAGGGGTGTGATTTCTCTTTTTCCTCATTCTAATTTTCTACTGGAAGTACAGAGAGCTGAATGTGTGGATTTATTATCTGCATAACTAAGCACCAGCCGATTCCAGTGGGTGGGTGATCAGGGCAGATGACAATAGGGAGGGGGCTTGCCTTAGCCACCCTTACATGATGACCTGGCACTGATTGCAATATAATGTCATTAGTTTAGTAATACAAAACAGATTAAAAAATGAAGGCAGCAAAGGCCAGGCAACTAAACCTCATCTCCACCAGATTTGTTCCTAGCCTGTATGACATACTGATATATGTAATGGCTCCAAAAAGCATAACTGAGCAAGAAAACGTTTAAGTGCCTCTTTACCAAACAGCAACAGAAAAAGGGGTAAAGAAAATATAATAAGCCTGGGATATCCTTCTAGAGAAAGACTGCAAGAGGAATAAGGATTTAGGCAATTATCTGTGCAACAGAAATACAACAGCATACACTGTACATAATGTTGTATCCAGAGAAAACATTTTCTGTACAAATAATAAACTATGTGATCATACTGTATGTTAGCTTTTCTACATATGTGATCATATGTTAGCTTTTCTACACTGGCCATATTTCCCATTAATTTAATATCATAAAACCCAACTACTGAAATCAGATGTTGCTGACTGATGCTATATAAACAAACTATGGACCTGGTATACATATGTTCAGAGACATAAAGGTAGATATGACACTTTAGTATTATTAGTGAACTTTGTAATGCTTTCTACTACTGTGCATATCACCAAAAAAAAAAATGAAACTACAAAATGGTTGATGGGGAAGATGGTGAATTGCTACCATTAATGATTCCACTGGCTGAATCAAAAAAGAAAATACCTTCACCAGTGCACACACGTACTAGATAGAATAGCTGAGCAAAGCTTGATATTGCAGATGGCTCACGAAGGATCACACTGTGGAATTGTTGTAATAAATTAATTTTGTTCATTGGTGAGGTATAAAATAGAAAAATGTAAATCTTCATACCTTGCTATCGTTTGCATCCTATACAGCAGGGGTCTCCAACCTTTTTTTACGTGTGAGCCACATTTACATGGAAAACAATAAGAGCTGTGATCGACTGTTTGGAATCCCCTATATGGACCGAAAATCTACAGGAGGCTCTGTTTCGCAGTGCACCTGGTTTTTATGTAACTAAAACTTGCCTCTAAGCCAGGAATTCAAAAGTAAGCACCTGCTTAGTGGGGTTGGTGAGCAACATGTTGCTTGCGAGCTACTGGTTGGGGACCACTGCTATACAGTATGTATTTTTTATGTCTGTGCATTTATTATGATTATATGATTATATATGCTATCCCTGTGATAATGTTCTGTGCCCAAAACATTATTCCAAATCAACAATACGAACAAGTGCAAAGATTCCATGCTTGCAGGTAAAAGAAGCCAATTAATGACTGTATTCACCTAGATCCCAATTGAAGTCCTGTGTATACAATCCAAAACTTGTTTACCTAGTGAAGAAATATTTAACAGAAACATTCAAACTAGTTTTAATGACACAGAGCTACTGATTCATTTGACACACACAGAGTTTCCATGGCTTGAGTTCCAGATTCTTCAGTGACTGCATTCAATATATAGGGTTTATTGTTATTGAGCTATTTTGTTTTCAATTTTTATGTTTTTCCAGTACTTTTTACTTAGTAAAGCCACTTAGTAAAGTGGCTTTACTAAAAAAAAAAAAAAAA
>CM044435.1:44902528-44971309 GCA_024363595.1 Xenopus borealis | reverse complement strand
TGTGCCAAAATCAAAGGTGGGGGGAGAGATTGACAGCTCTGTACCTGCTGATTGGTTACTGCTTCTGGGTAAACTTAGTGCCTTGTATTACATAAGTTTGCACGTGCATTGTTTGTGTTGCTGGTTGCACTCAGGAGTAACTCTGGAAGTTATACTTTTCTGCAGGAAACTCAGTAAAACCCTCACAGTGTCGTATTTCTGTATGATCATGATTAAACAGTATGTGCTTTAAAGCTTGTTCTTCTTTTTGCTTTTCACTAATATAGACTAAGGAATCTAATGGGCACATTTACTATTGGTCGAATTTCGAAGTGAAAAAACTTCGAAATTCGACCATCTATTTTTTTTAGCCGATTTTCTATCGTTTTCCATCACATAGGTCCGTTTTCCTTTGAATTATTCGATTGCATCGTTCGTAGCGCCTATTCAATAATCGAAGTAGCCAAAAAAAACTTTTCGTTTTCGATCTTTTTAATTCAAATTTAATTTGAATTTTCACTTCAACCCTTCGTAAATGTGCCCCTAAATCTGTGTGGCCAACATTAAGTAAAGGCTTAAAAAATAACGCCATAACATGATAGACAAGTCCCAATATACCACCTGAGGACCCAGTAGCAACCCACCCACACATCTCAGTTTATTTACCTTTTCTTTTTCTACTTTGATTTTCAACATTTTAAATGCTGCAATTTGTAATAGCACTGGCCTGAAACTAATTTAAGGTGAGGTCATCTTGGTTTTAAGAAATAAATGACATTTCGACAAGTTTGTAAATCTAGTACTTTAACTTTGCATCCTTATTTTACAGATTTAAATTGTATAGTTCACACCCTTGGGCGACAGGCAGGTTTTGTTTTCCAGTCTAGCCCAGTTTATACAAATACATTGCATTTAGCAATAGTTAGGAAGCAATCTATCCATTATACTTCACTTTACAATTTTAGAGATTCCTATTTCAGTCTGCTCAAAATATGTGCACATCCAGTACAGTTGTGCTGTGTACAGACAGACCTTGCTTTAAGTGCCTTTCTTTATCTGGGCTAATGCAAGCACTTCCTAGTCCTTTTGTGGAGATTTTATATCCCCATTATCATTTCCCTTTTTAACATGGAACAAACTACTATGCCAAAAAAGCAAATCACTCTCATAGCAGCAATTACACTCTCCAGACACATATAGGAAACATAGCTTGCAGCTGTTAACTTTCTGATTCCTGCATGTCTAATTTCATAATCTATCGGTCAGTCAAAAGTCTCTAGCTGTTTCATGTCACGTTTTGGAAGTCTTGAGGCCTTGTTTTTCCATGATGTTCCATAACTTGCGGAGGTTTGACTGTGTGATTGCATCATCTGGTTTAAGCTGCAGAGCACGGAGGTAGTTGGATTCTGCCTCTTCTAATTTGCCATTGAGATGAAGAATGGCCCCAAGATTCATTAAGGCAGCAGGGTACTGTAGGAGAGAGAATTAGAAAAAATGAGTGCATAGAATAAGTTACTGACTATTTAGACCATAAGCAGTGGAGCTGAATAAGGGAGAGTTTGCTTCAGTTAGGTGTTTCTTTGTGATGAACCATTTACAGTTAGATCCATAAATATTTGGACATAGACAACTTTTTTCTAAGTTTGGTTCTGTACATTACCACAATGAATTTTAAATGAAACAACTCAGATGCAGTTGAACTGCAGACTTTCAGCTTTAATCCAGTGGGTTGAACAAAAATATTGCATAGAAATTTGAGGAACTAAAGCCTGGAACAGCTCATGGTCCAAAGCAAACCACATCATGTGTAAAACGTGGCAGAGGCAGTGTGATGGCTTGGGTGTGCATGGCTGCCAGTGGCACTGGGACACTAGTGTTTATCCATGATGTGACACAGGACAGAAGCAAACAAATTAATTTTGAGCTGTCCATAAACATACTGTCTGCTCAAATCCAGCTAAATGCAGTAAAATTGATTGGGAGGTATTTTATAATACAGATGGGCCAATGACCCAAAACATACAGACAATGCAACCCAGGAGTTAATTAAAAAAAAGAACTGGAATATTTTTGAATGGCCAAGTCAGTCACCTGATCTGAACCCAACTGAGCATGCATTTCACTTGTTGAAGACTAAACTTGAGACGGAAAGGCCCACATACAAACAGCAACTGAACGCCACTGCAGTAATGGCCTGGCAGAGCATTAAAAAGGAGGAAACCCAGAATCTGGTGATGTCCATGAGTTCAAGACTTCAGGCTGTCATTGCCTTTGCCGGCAATGACAGCCTGAAGTCTTGAACTCATGGACGTCACCAGATTCTGGGTTTCCTCTTTTTTTTCAACCAAGCATTAGAAATGAACATTTTATTTTCAGTTTTATAATTTGTCCAATTACTTTTGAGCACCTGAAATTAAGTGATTGTGTTAAAAAAGGCTTTAGTTCCTCACATTTTAATGCAATCTATTTATTCAACTCACTGAACTAAAGCTGAAAGTCTGCAGTTCAACTGCATCAGAGTTGTTTCATAAAAAATTTGCTCAAGGAGTGCAGCCCCCAGCTGAGATTTCTGTATGATCTTTTCCTGGGTTTCAAATATCTGATGATACAAAGTATCATTGGCCATATATTAGTCACAGTGTGGAAAACAAATTCCACCTGCATAGAAATTGGACATCAAGTTAAATTAAATGTGGACACAATCTGACTGAATAATTCTGTAAAGAGTGATTGAAGTTTATCAGAGCACAAGTCACATGACTTGGGACAGCTGGGAAATTGACAATGTCTAGCCCCATCTCAGATTTCAAAATAAAATATAAAACAAAATCTGTTTGCTGTTTTGAGAAATGGATTTCAATGCAGAATTCTGCTGGAGCAGCACTATTAACTGATGTATTTTGAAAAAAATTAATTTTTCCCATGACAGGATCGCTTTAATCATTATTGAAACCAGCCTATTGGGTTTATTTAATGTTTACATGTTTTTCTAATAGTCTTAAGATGTGACAATCCAAATTATGAAAAAACCCATTATCCAGAATGCCCCAGGTCACTAGCATTCTGGATAACCGGTCCCATACCTGTACTTGATCCCGACTAAGATATCATTAAGGATTATTTTACCAAAACAATCTAAATTTAATCTTTAATTCATTCTTTAAAAGACAAGATATGAAGATCCAAATTATAGAAATATCACTTATCTAGAAACCCTCAGAACCCAAGCATTCTGGAAAACATGTCTCATACCTGTATTGCATTTCCATAAAGACACATTTATAAATGGTTTTAGTATTCTACTAGAGTGAGAATCTAGCATTCTGTCTTTTTCAGTGTTTGAGCTGGTTATTAACAGCAATGGAGTGAAATAGGGGAAATGTGGCACAGACCCAAACAATGCGCAAAGTCCACAGTTAGAATATTTAAATAAAAATACAATACAAGGCTTCACAACAGCATACACTATCAGTCACAGTAACCATTTTTTTGACTATACAAGCACACACAAAAATCTGCGAACATAACAAAATGTTTAAACCATCATCTAACATTAACAGAAGAATAGAGTACTCTGTATGGCTACAACACAAAGCCATTGCCTCCTCTTCACCTTTCTTTAAAAAATAAACTCCCTTTATATCACTCCAAATTTAAAATATTACTGACCCTGTCATAGTGGAACTAATGCTTCCATCTAATAACCTCTACACACTGCCCACACTCTAGGATTTCACCACACTTTCTTCCTGGCCTTCCCTGCAATGTCCGACACAGCAGTAGAAATGTAATTCACAACAAATACGTATATGTTAGACACACACTAGCCAAATATTGGCTCCTTTCAAACTTCCCAAATGTCCCATACTATTAGCCATTCTCTGGCACACAAAACTCACTCACAGACAACCTACTCGCTGGCTGCCCTTTTTAATAATTAAAACTCTTATGTGAAGGAAAGTTTGACAATTCATAAAAGAACTGTAACCCTTTCTTGGCTGTATTGGCCCTATATCCAGCTGTTAAAAGGCTGAACAGCCACAGGTATTCTCTTCTCAGTGTCTCCGGTTGCCTCAAGTGCGCTCCAAGGGATTACTTACAGAATTACCCATCTAAGTCCTTACAGTTAATGAGTAACTCCTTTTGAACTACCTCACACTCACACTAAGGGACAGATTTAGTAAAATTTTAGTTTAGAGCTTATTAAATAAAAATACACACATATTCTATTCATTCTTATGGGATTTTTAGCATTGTATTTATCAATGGGTGAAAGTTAGAACTTACCATTTGATAAATATGGTTATAAACATCCCATAGGAATGACTAGAAGATGGGTACGTTTTTTATTTATTATGCCCTAAACTCACATTTTGATAAAGATGAGGCACAGGCTCCTCTTTTTAGCAACTGTTTATGTGTGTTCTATCTATGTCTATGAGTGTTCTATTTATGTCTATGATGGTTTATCACAAGGTATGCTATCCACTGTATATATACCTTGTTTATGGGGCCTCATTTCCCCCAGCTTTACCAGGAGTCCTTTTTCCATTAGAGCAGGGATTCTCAACCTTTTTTAACCATGAGCCAAATTAAAATGTAAAACATTTGTAGAGCAAAATAAGCTTGAAAAAGTGCCTGGGTTATGCCAATTATGGTATGTGAATAACTATTGATAGCCCCTATGTGGCCTAGCAGCCTACATAAGGCTCTATATGGTACACCTGGTTTTTATGCAACAAAAAATTGCATCCAAGCCAAGAATTTTGAAATAATCACCTGCTTTGAGGCCACTGTGAGCAACTGTCTAGGGGTTGGTGAGCAAAATGCTGCTCACATGCCACTGGCTCCTTTGCAACATCCATTCCCTCTTGAAATGTAGCCCAAAGAGGAAAAGCCATGGGCTTCCTCCCTTTAAATTAACACTAGACAGAACCAATTCACTGTACCGATGTGCTTTTGGCAACATACCCCTTCCCCCGGGTATAAGTTACAGCTAACCAGGACTTTCAGTGGGGTACTTAACTCCTTAAATTCATACTGTCACTAAAAAACTACTCTGCAAAATATCAATTTTAATTAAAGGTCACAATCATTTTTCCCTGATCTGTTTTTGTAAGCAATTGTTACTTGAAGTTCCTAAACCTGACTATTAGTCAACCTGACTGTCCCTTCTCAGCTTGTCCATTAGAGGATTAATGTTGCAAAATAATGGCAGCCCACTGATAGAGGAACATAAGGATTAAATGGGTAATGTAAAAGCATCAGGAAAATACTTTTATTGCAAAAGAATGCAAAGACAATAGATGTAAAAAAAAGTTTAAAGTGGACCCGTCACCCAGACACAAAAATCTGTATAATAAAAGTCAAAGTCAAAAGTCAAATTAAACATGAAATCCAATTTCAAATTTTTATTAAAGCATTCATAGCTGTTTTAAGCTCATTTAAATCTCGGCTGTCAATAAAATATTGTCCGACACTCCTCTATGCCCTAGGCTTAGAGGAGGGGCCGATAATTACTTTCACTTTCCATTTAGCACTTCCTAGATGTCACTGCTCCCCACACATTCCCCCAGTTCTCTTAACCATTTAATTGTGTAGCCAGGACATGGGGATAGACATCGAGTCCCCCATTCTGGTGCACAGACAAGATTCTGAGATGATGCAAGGCTTGCTTTAATACCAGTGTCCACAAAATAGCTCCTATCTGCTTGCTATAATTATGAATTCCCAGACTGAAGGAAACACAATTAAAATAATTCATATAGTGTAATTAATGTTAATTTTGCTTGACTAATGTGATAAAATATGATTTTGAATATTTTTTTGGGTGACGGGTCCACTTTAATTTCTGGTGTCACTATCTCTTACACTACTCTACATTACAATTCCTTTTTTACCACTTCACACTCCATATAACTACTTAGAAACTAGGCAATTATGAATTATAGATGTAAAAAGTATTTGCAGGAATACATACTAATCAATGTATCTATCAACAGTGACAAATATTTTTAATTCGAATCTGTAGTAGGTATAAAGTGAGATTGCTGATGAAGTTCAAAAGTAAGTAATTAGGCTTTGCAAAAGGCATAGCTTATGGCATAGCATAGCTCTTCCTTAAATCTTCCTTAAGGCATACCATAGCTCTTCCTTAATTATCGTACACTTGGTGGCACATTTACTAAGAGTCCAAATGAATATTTGAATTAAATTCGAATTTAAAAAATTTGAATTTGAAGTAATTTTGGGCTACTTCAACTATTGAATAGCCCAAAATTTGATTCAATTTTACAGGCCCTTTAAAATCCTTTGTCTTCAACACTATGCCACCTTAAAACTGCTGAATTGCCATTTTAGCCTATGGGGGAACTCCTAGACCCTGTCCTGAAATTTTTTCTAAGTCCTAGAAATTCAAAGGATTTTGCGCAAACGATGCAATTGAACATTTCGAACTATTTTTATTCGATCGAAATAGGTCCATTTTCGATCGAAAAAGCCCTTTAAAAACACTTTGATGGTTGACTTTCAAAGTTTTTTCACTTCGAAAATTCAGCCATTAGTAAATCAGCCCCTTGGAATTATGCTGTACTTTATTGTTTTGAGATATATACCCAAGTGTATTATTGTTTATTATAATTAATATACTACAAGAATACATTTTTGCCATTAGCCTATTCTTTCAGCTAATGAGGAAAAAAAATAACAAATATTAAGTTAAGGCTAATTAGTTGGAAATGCTGAGTGGATTTTAACATAGTCCTACTTTGTGCTCTTTAAAAATAACAATAATATTGACCATGCTGAAAGGCAAACATTTAAATTTCAGAAAAGGCCCACAGCCACAATATCAATGCAAAGGCAACACACTTGTAAGTCAGATATGCATCAGATAAATGAGATATGAAGAAATCTCCCTAATATGAATATTTTATATTTTTGCATTAGTTATATTATTCTAATGTGGCTTGCTCACGTAAAAGAAAACTAAATCCTAATAATAAATATGGTTACAAATGCCATATTTTATATACTGAACTTATTGTACCAGCCTAAAGTTTCAGCTTCTCAATAGGAGCAATGATCAAGGATCTCAAACTTGTCACAGGGGGTCACATGCTCAGTGGGCTCTGAGCAGCTGTTAAGAAGCTAAGCTTAGGGGTTGTCACAAATTATCAAGCAAAAACTGAGGCTGGACTGTAATATAAGATGATGCTACAAGGCTGATTATTAAATTCACATGCTATAACAAACAAGGAGAAGTTGTGCTCACCACTAATTTTTAAAACCATTAGGCGGGGGTGCAATGAGGCTGTGACCAGTCAGGTGATCCCACTGGTGTCTAATAAAAGGGCATCCAAGTTTGGGAGTTTTACTTTGAAAGCAGCGAGTAAATTGCAGTTAAAACTTAGTCCCTTTGTAAAATGCATAACAAAGCAATAGAATTCTTGATGAATCAGATGAAATTGAGCGTAGGACTGGCCAGATATGGGATGACTTTGACGTAGTTGGCCAGCTTAAATATATTGCAATATATGGACAAACAATCCCTGTTGTTTAAAGGGTAAGGCATTTTTTAGTAGCTGTATGCACAGAATGTCTCAATGTCTTAAATATATTGATAATGGGTTGAGTGCAGAGGACCTCTTGTATTTGTCTATTTAAATTCACATGCTAGTTGCACTGGTTTCTGTGTTGCCATGTAATAACTATCTGTATTAATTACTAATCAGCCTTATATTTTGACATTTATATTCTATGTCATCATTTAAGTATTAATTAAATTCATTGGAGAATTGTTTTTAAATATTTAATTATTTTATTTGAAATGGAGTCTTTGGGAGATGGCCTTTCCATAATTCATGGCTTTCTTTCTCATATTAGCTACATATGGACTAGCTTGTAGGAGTTATCTACAAATATTCATGGTACAATTTCATTGACTCTATCCTTGACCAGTTAGTCTAGGCGGATTAGCATCAGGGCCATGAATCCACAGATGGGTGGTTATATGAATTGATTCAAAAGTGCCTATGCTGGATTCTTTAGTTCTTAAAATACTTTACTTTTTTTTAAATTTTCATTAGGTTCCCATACACAGATTGGTGGTTACATGAATTAAATAAAAATGTCTAGATTCCACAGCCGATAAATGGTTCACTTACAAATGCAGAAAAGTCACTAAAGGTTGTGTTACCTAATAATTACAAAAAAGACAAAATAGGGCTTTTTAAATCTTACATCTCAAAACTTGGGCTATTGCATTGAAAATAAATGGAAGAGGGGCAGGTCACCCAAGCACACCATATCATATACTTTATAGTGCTCTTGGACAAAATATGCTACAGTTACACAGTGTGCTAACATAGTATAATGTACACATTTAATGAGGTTAAAGTTTATGCATGCTGACCATAGCAGAATAATCTCAAAATACTGTAACACTTCAGTTCCCCTCTACTTTGTCTTCTTCCTAAATTATAGACTGTAAATTCTTTATTATGCTCCCCCTTCACTGTCTGCTGATAATTTACTGTCAGTGGCATCTGCACTCTGCTATGGAACATGTCGGCATGTTATTATTACTGTAATAGAATTGGTTCCACACTGATAAAAAGATAAGTTAATAAATTGTAAAATGTGATAGGCGACAAATGAATGACAGCCAATCCATTAGTGTAATTACTGTACAAGAATTGTATAACAAGGAAATCTGTAACAGAGCCTCGAAGTTGACATTTTTTGTCACTCACATCAAACTCAGACTGAATCCACTATAAAGCACCATTAATACATTACTGCAAGCCATCGAAGATTTTGAACAGTTTTTGCTAATATGTCCATGACTACAGAACAAAACATGGGTGGGAAGATAAGAAGTGACTGCCAATGATTGTTTTTAGCATTGTAATTAAAAATTGCCCTTCTGGAATGGATATTTAGTAATTTAACAATAATCATAGGTCTAGATCAAGAATACCGAAAAGACTAATACATAAAGAAGAAGAGCATATACACTGATTGATCATAATTTCCTGATTCAATGTTTTATCAATGCTAAAAATGAATTAAGTAATGACCTGTTGTTGGGGTGAATCAAACTCCTAATCCAAACTTTATAGGAAACCATTATTGATGCTGAATATTTATCTATTCATGTTAAAGGACCAGTAACATCAAAAAATTTAATTGTTTTAAAGTAATAAATATATAATGCAGTTTTGCCCTGCACTGGTAAAACTGCAGTGTTTGCTTCAGAAGCACTAATATTGTTTATATAAATAAGCTGTTGTGTAGCCATAGGAGCAGCCATTCAAAGAAGAAAAGGATCAAGTTACAAGGCAGATAGCAGATAAGCTCTGTAGAACATAATGCTATCTGTTATCCATTACTTATCCTGTGCCATATAGCTGTTTTTCAATTTCCGCCATTGCTACTTAGCAGCTTGTTTATATGAACTATAGTAGTGTTTCTGAAGCAATTTTAACAGAGCAGGGCAACACTACATGATATTTTCTTTACTTTAAAACACTTTTATTTTTTGGTGTATTGTATACAAACTGACGAATAAACTTTATTAAGTATTAACTTTTTAAAGTATTTACTTATTAAGTAGATATGTTATAACTAGTACGTTATCTATCCACTTAAAGGAGAAGAAAACCCTGTAGAAAAAAAACCCATACCCCCCACAGAATCTATGACGAGGGGCTTATGATCTACGTGGGGTGGGGGTACAGGGTTTATCTCTATAGGATTTCCTTCTTCTTTAACTTCAATTTCCAGAAGTCATCACTTCATAACGGAACAAGGTGAGGGAGGGGTTGAATGACACTGAGCCTAATGGGGTTGGGCAATGGTTTGTACAAGTCAAAGAGAGACTGTCATGGATTCCTTTCATTTTGTGGAATGAGGACAACTATATAGATGGGCAATTTGCACACTATCCAATTAGTTATCTCAAAAAAGATACTTTTCGAATATTATTTTTTTGATTAAAGATTTAGCTTTTCCACATTAATGACCTGGCAATAAAGAATGTGAATTGGCTTGCATCTCTCACCGTGCTGATAAAAGCAGAAAGAGCATATTTTATTATATAACAATTGTTTATTTTTATATTATTGCTCTTACATTTCCTTGTGCACAGCAACTTACATAAACCCACCAACATGAATATGTATAACCTAAGGCTAAAATTAAGGCACTGGGTTATGTGGGATTTTATCTATACAACAAGATGATTGATCAAAGAGAGCTAGGAAAACCTACTTCTAAGCAATCTTGGAATAACAGTCATGGAAATTCAGACCATTTAAATATTTTGGTCATGTAAATTGCCTAGAGAGGGATGCAATATTTAGAGAAAGGCTAGCAATGTCTTCACAGACCTATATCTGGCTGCATATGCACTAACCTTCATAATATCCAAACTACCAACTGCAGTTTTGCCAAGTTTTATCAGAAAACTGGGTGGGAATGGAAGTCTTCACTGTAAGTAAGCTGATGTTATTATACACATGAACTTGGTTCTGCCTGTAGATAAACACTGCTTGACTTAATTAGGGGCCCCATACACTGAATGATTTTCATAGTATTCAGTTGGACATGACTCAACTGCATAACCAAATGATCCTGCTTGGTTTAATTCCTCAATACAGCCTCAATATGTTTATTTGTGTGCTTGTTTTATTTTGCAATGATTATTATTTTCTTGACTAAGCTACAATCAAAATGTACAAATGGACCTGGCCGAAACAAAAAACAAGGTCCCAATGTTATAACTATAGCTTGGAAGTTTGCTACAGATGAGATCCAGTTGAATAATCCTAATGAGAATAAAGTATATATTTAGACCACTGACAAGGCTAATGTTTTGCATTCCTGGTAAGAGCCAGTAGGCTTGATGAAGGGATTGGTTCTAACTGTGAAAATGTTAAATTATGTGACATAATCCAGTAATTAGCCCATATGTTAACCACGTGTTAATCAGAGCAATATGTAATAGTCTGAAAAACAGTACTTCAGAGATATCCAAACACCATAATTCTTCTAAAAATTTATCTGATCATCCGATTTCTTTTGCAAAATGGCATTTCCATCAATTTTATAATGACTTAATTTCTACAACTCTTTACTAACAGTTTAGATAAATCTGCTGTTGCTAACTGTTCTAGTTCTCATATTTCTCCACCAGCTCTCAATGTAGTTTAGACTACACTGCTGTTCACTTTAGAACAGCATTTTGACTTTCCATTCCTGGGTACTTTCTGAGATTTGCTCTGAATTTGAAGGCTCTTGCCTTGTTTAGGTGTGTTTTCTTATGTTTCTCTAGCAGCAGCGGGGTCTTCCTGAATGTCCAAACATAGAGACCCTTTGAGATGGAGACAGATGGCATGAGTTAAAACTCTATGTCTGAAGTTTAGTTTGAATGTCTGGAAGCTGATCAAGGTACTTTACAACAATTGAACATTTCTTCTATTTAGCCTTGAATTTTTCTCTCGACTCCACATCCAGGCATATTGGCTTCAAACTGTTGACAACATTATGTACAGTAAACACAGGAACATTGAGGCGTCTGTAGAATACTTTTCTCTCACCTTCTCAGATAGTTCACTACATTACTGTTCACAATGTTTAGTGTGACACACAGAGAAAACCTTGACTGGCTGAATATGCGCTGCTTATATTATAGGCACCTGAAATTCATCACAGGTAAAATTACTTGCAAATTATAAATAAAAACAAATACTTCTTACAATTAATAAAAAGGTCCCATTCATGTTGTCTAGTCCATTTTAGAACTTCTAAGTGGATTTAGTTGTGTTGAGTTTTTACTAGTGCAAAACAAAATAAACACGTGAATACCATAAAATTGCTATTTTCAACAAATTACACAATTGTGGCATTCACTTGCCCTAAACTTATGGAGAGAAAACAACTGCTTGAAGCGAGAGGAGTCCAGCGGACCGCCTTCATGTTTCATGGCAAACACCAGACCACTTATATAACTCCATCTCCAAGTTGTGGAGATAAAGAGACATAATTGCATAAATAGTAAAGCAATGTATACAGGCATAAAATGGGGCCCATAAAAACCTCCACACTGAGGAGGAAAACAATAACTCCTATGTGACCATCTACTGTCTCCATCTGAAAGGGGTTGGGCTTGAATGACAACTCTATAGTCATTTATACCAAGTCGCTGACAACTGCTCAAGCCTCTGGGCTCAAGCAGTTACTGAAACCAGGTGCGAGTTACTGAACGGTTTTATTTTTTTTAAAAAACCACTGGAGGAGAAAAAAAAAATCAGATTAGCAACAAGATGTTATAATTGTATACATTAAGCATAATAAATCAACCCCTAAGAAGGACAAAACAGACAAAAAATCTACAGTCAGCTGCTCCCTAACTGTTAGAGAGAGGCTGGCTTAATCATGTTAAAAAAATAAAAAGCAACAATATTAAATTGAATAGTAGTAGCTGTTATGGGCCACACCCCATATATAAGTGCAGTTCTTGATATTTCATTACATTCCAATAATGTACAACACTAATACAAAACAAAAATCAAACAAGAATGAAGCTTTTAGTTTAGGAAATTAGTTCCACAATGTAGATTTCCATACCTTGCATGCCCCATAGAGAAATGTTCAAGAGTTACGGAGGATAAAACATACACTTTATAGGGTTTAGAGACTCGTGTGGTATATTTTAGTGAACAAATCGGGAAACAGTCTGCAGTGACAACTAACTTTGGAACCAAGTCTATGTATCCCAAGTATCCAACCTGCATCACAAATAAAAACTGTTGATGTCTCAAAATATATGCAAATGTAAGTAGCTTCAAGAGTAGCTTCACATACAGTATCACAGCATTTACTAAATATTGTAGCATTGATGCAGCTGCTGAAGGCAGCAGAACACTGATGACTATTAAGCATTAAAAATACAGACAAAACTAATGCCAGACTAAACCACTAGGCCCATTAGATGAACACATGTGAGAGCCATCAATCTCAAGAATGTAGGCTTGGGTTCGCTGGAATTTGTTTAATATGCTTCAGGCCAGATTCAGTGTGTCTTAATTCTTTTAAAAGAAACACCAAAAGGAAATGACTATAGAATAATATTGAAAAGCTTTAATATTGTGAGAGGTAGGGACAAGGATGCATGTTTAGAGACTTAACCATTTTGTATTTGTCAATAAGATTAATGAGGCATTTGTGTTTTAAGATATGGGGACAGATTAATTATCCTTTGACCCATAAGTTTGGGTAAACCATTGTAAAAAAAAAAAAAAAAAGATCTTTATCTCACTAGAGTTTTCTTGATAATATTACTTTTTCCTTATCACATAAATGATCTGCTTGAGTTTTCTTTAAAAAAAAAAGTTAGACACAAAGATCCCAAAAAGATGCACGTCTGTGTATGTTCATCAAAGTTAATAGAATAAAACTGTTAGGTGTTAAAGGCATTTTTAAGGAAAATGTATTTGTATTAAATGGCCATGTCTTCTTTAATCTAGAGTAATATGTACAAAATATGTTGGCCCTGTAAAAATGTTAACACACAAACTTTAGGTTTCAAAGAAATATATATTCTAATACACAAAGAGCATCAGCTTTTCCCAAGGTGTAGAGGTTAGAGCTTATGGCTTGTAATTTTCAATGCCAATTCAGACTATAGCTGCATTTTGCATCATGGTAGAATGGCCACAGAGAAGTGTAAAAAGGTGTGTTTTGCCTTTAATGTCTACCCTTTAGGAGTGGAAAGCTGCAAGGGAGATGTGACTAAACAGAGAATAGTCTCTCTGTTTAGAGGAGTTTGCTGGCTGGCCCTGGAAGCTATACTGTTCAGGAGTGAATGGGCAATCAATTCCAGTTCACATATTGGAGCTCACTTTCCATAGGAAGGTTGTCCTTTAATCCTAGTTAAGGAAGGTCTCAGAGCAGGGCACAGAACAAGAGAGGTTATCTTTCTGTGGTAAGAACTCCCATAGTGTCTGTGGGTGCTGCCTGCCACTGCAAGGAGCAGAGGGAGACGTGATCAGGTGATTGAGATTGAGTCTAATGTGATTGAGGAAAGCCAGAAGGTGAGACAGGCTTGAAGCTGGTGTATTTATGTCCCTGGAGGGAAGAGTAAAATGGTAAAGAGTGAAAGGGGCTAAGTGAGAAGCCTGAATATTCCTGAGTGTGGAAGCCAACCTGTAAGGTGAGATCCTCAGTGTGGGAAAAATTTTGAATGTGTGAAGCTGAAACTCTGATAAACTGTATGCTGTGGCTTTATGTTTGGAAATGTCCTTAATAAACCCGTGTTTGTTGCCTGAAGTCCTTTTGTATCTGTCTTTAAACTCCTCATCCTCTGCTTATCTGCCTACCATAGCTAATTTCCCCCAAAAATTATGTGTACAGTTAGCCAGCTTGTCACAGCTTTTATATTGATAAAAACAATTTGAGTTTTATGTACTTTATTTTAGGACATATCTAATATAAGTAATTTGAATTTTTTTGTTTTATTTACTTTTTTTACTTTAGGACATTATTTATTTAATTATTCATTAGCTTTGTTTGTTGTATGAGTGACAGATACATAATGATAATGCCTGTGGGTTTTTTTCCCAACATTTTTTAAACAAAATAAAAGCTATGGTGAAAAATTTACACAAAAATTAAACCCCAACAAAAGGGCACGTTTCGCGGCAAGTTCATACCACACAAAAATAAAAATTGCTCATCACTAGTAACAGCAGGAGCTAAATTTCTAACCTAAATTTTGAGTTTTGAGTTAAAATTTTTGTACCATACATATCATAAGCCACCCTTTGTAAACAGTGTTGTTGTCTAGGAATGTCACTCCATCTATAAATAGTTGTCCAGACGGACTGATTTTGTAACACAACATATATTACCCTGCGATTCTTTCATCCATATTTTTTGATAGGCAATTAAAATGAATATTAATTATAAAAACAAGTAGATATGCCCATTAAAAGTGCAGAGGGAAACTATACATTTCCAGAAAAGGTCTGGAACATGAACATTAAAATTGGAAAAACAAATGTCATGTAAAAACTCAGAGGGAAACTTTAACCTGTAAGTCTATGATGTCATATGACACATCTTAATGAACGCTTCCTCTGTTGAGGCAACCAGCAGTGTAAATTCTACATTGCTATGTACTTTAAATCCCTCCAGATTTTAGGAGTTCGGATCATGTTAGGTGATTTATTCTTCAACTGTAAAATGCAGTTATATTTCAGATTTTTCACACAGAGGTCAACATGAGCATCCTTCAGGGGCCTTAAATATAGCAACCATGCACAAAAGAACAGATAAGAACAATGTAGAACGCTGACTATATTAGTTTCACAGCAAAGTATCTTCCAAAATGGCCAAGGCTGCTTTGGTAATCAAAATGCTATAAAATATTTTTTATCTTTAAAGGAATTGTTCAGTATATATAAAAAAAAAAAACTGGGTAAATAGGCTATGGAAAAAAATGTTCAAAATAGTTAGTTAGCAAAAATGTTATCTATAAATACTAGAGTGACTGGATGTCTAACGTCTAATAAGCAGAATACTACTTTCTGCTTTGCAGCTCTCTTGGTTACTACCTGGTAACAAATCAGAGGAAACTTGAGGGGGCCACATGGGTCATAACGGTTTATTTTTTAATCTGACTTGCAAGCTAAGGATCAATTGCAAACTCACTGAACAGTTATGTCCTATGTGGCCCCCCTTAAAGTCACTGACTAACTCTGAGAGAGATGCAAAGCAGGAAGTTGGGTTCTGTTATGACAGACATCCCCTCACTCCAGCCTTTACAGATTACTTTGTGGCTAATATGGAAATATTTTTTTATTTTCCACAGTCTTTCTATTTACATCATTTTTATTTTTACACTGAACAGTTCCTTGCATTACCTGAAGGTTTAACAAATGTCTATTCTAAGACAGTTATGTTAACTCTATGTGGCCTTCAGCAGGATGTTTACAATGCAGGACTATATATACCAGTCACTATTCTCATGTCAGTTAACATGCTGTAGTTAACAATTGATCTCAGACTATTGGAGGCTAAAGCTCCCCATAGACGCAAAGATCTCTGCTGAACGACCGATCTTAGGGAAGTCCGACCGATCTGTCAAATTATCATGCGGTTAGTGGATTCGAATGATCGTACATCTTACAATTTTTTGTCCGACATAGGACTGAAAATTGATTGGCCAGGTTAAAAAATCTTTATCCGTCCCAATGCAATTTATCTATGTTTGCGGGTCCAAGCAGGCAGCGACCCTTCAGTTTTGCTGGCAATATCGCCTGAAATGGTCTTTTTAGTTGATGGACACATCAGGCATTTAAACGATCATTTTGAGTCTCACAATAACCATTGGATCTTTTAAAAATCTATGGCCAGCTTTAGATAGTTCTGAACTGATTTCACCATTACACACCATTCATACACTTCACTCAATCTTCTTTATAGTTCATCTGTATGCAGAATCATGTGCACATCTGTAGTGCTAAATAAATGCTTTGCACATATATTGCCATATGATTGTGTCTAAACCTTCCTTTCCTTCATGAAAATCAGATGTTCAGTCACACCTCCTTAGGGAACTATTCCAGGTGTGACCCTTTAAAGGAAGATGATTCCATTGAAAGGTGGATCATCTGAGAAGTAATATAGTCCTCCAGCCTCTCGTGTAATGGTTCACACTTTTTCGAATAATTGGCAAATTTCTAAATCTGCTCAATTTCTAAATGAAAAGACATGCAGTTGCATATCTATGAATGTTTAATTCCTTATCAAGTAGTATTCCCAAAAAAAATCCCAGAAAGCAACATACTTACATTTGGTCTCAGCCCCGCTGCCAATTTATAGTATTTCTCTGCTTCTTCATTGAGACTTGCTTGCCTACGGTTAAAAGAGAAAATAGCAGGAATTAGCTTGTTTCCCATTTACAGCAAAAGTGCCAGTTCCTTTAAATTGTAGTATTCATGCATGCAATACGAAAGGAAATTTTCTCAGTGATTTTGATAATCACAACTGTGCTGCTGCTGAATAATGCGCCTCATGGCTGTCGCAGCATATGTACTCTAAATAGTCTCATTTTTTCCACAGTGTTTAACAGTTTCTAGGGTTATTTATAAAAATTAAACAGATGCTTCTGTCATTGCTCAGAATGCCAATTTGTTATTAAAATACAGACCTATATCAAGAAGTCTTGGAAGCAGCCAATAGATTAAATGATGAAAGATTTTTTTGATTCACATGTATAAAGCAGATCTTGGTTGAGGGGATCTAACACACAGAATTTGAGAAGAGATTTGGGACAATACACATAAAAGCAGCTACAGTATATATGTCATTTGTGGCTAGCCAAAACTGGTAATCACGGAGTATACCAATCTGAACATCTGTTGGGTCAAAGGGAGGAGCTGCCAATCAACATACACTTTGCAAGTTTAATCTCTGACACACAGATTAAGCATAGCTTTAGAGGCTGACTAGCACTATGAATAGTTATACACATTTTAATATCAAGTACCTGTATCTAAAACTTCTGGTTAAAATCAACGTCTCATCCAATTAAGGGGCAGATTTATTAATGCTTGTATTTTTTTTTCATGCCCCTGAATCAAACGTTTTAGCACTAAAAAATCGCATATTAGAACACTAACACCTCTTTATGATTAACTGTGTCTTTTGAAGTTTCTGTGCTCAGTTCTAGTGCTAGTCACATAGCTATATAAATGAGCAGAGAAGTGTCACAAAACAATTCCTGCATCAGTAACTTGAACTTAAAGTTCTAAACTTCTTTAGACAGAACAGCACTTGTTATACTCAATCTTGATTTTATCAGTGTTTATAGACCCATAGAGTTAACAATACCTCTATGGCTTTAACTCCCTAACTTACTGATCCTCCTAGTTGCTGGGCAGATGCCCATGTAGCTTGATGTGATTTGCATAGTTATGCTATTGGCCAGGAGGGGCTGTGACCACATCTGGTCACACCTTGTATAGTAATTGTGAAGGGCTGGATCTTGGTCTTTAGCTCCTAAAGCCTGACTGAGCTGGGTGTACCCAGGGGGGCCAGGGTACAGCAAGGCCCAGTGGAGCATGTGCCCTAGAGGGACCAGTACCTCTAGAAGAGAAGTCGGGGAGCAGGGCCCATGAATGAGGCTAGGCAGGGGCAGGGCTATATCTGTTATAGACCCTCTTAGAGAGTGAGATAGAGAGTACAGATAGTAAGAGAAGCCTGGCTCCAACTAGGAGGGATAGCAAGGAAGTAGTGGTCCTCTCAGGCAAGACTGGCCTGTATTATAGGGACACAGCACAATAGGGATTATGTCTAGTGAGTTCCCTGATCCCCTGTGTGAGGATCCAGATCAAAGTGCTGAGATCTGGAGGGTGCCTCTATCCAGATGTATGCTATCACCTCAGGGAGTTCCATCTACCTTGAGCTGCTCTGTGTGAGCAGGTGTGCATGTATATTACCAATGCCTCTGTACTGCTGTAAGTAAATCTATGGATCATTTGTCTTGGACTAATAAAAGTATTTTTATTATATTGCAAAAAACCTGCTGGCACCCATTCTTTCCTATTTTGCTGCACAGTAGCCTGAGAGTTGTAGTTGCACTACACCATCTCTGAAATCTTCCATTTGGCCCTAGCCTGAAGTGTTTGAGTCACATGTAACCCATGTTACTCTAACAACTGGACATTCACCCCTTTTTGGTTTGCTTAGCCAAGTTAGTGTAACAAGTGTTTGATTGCTAATATTATGGGTGAAAAAATAAAAAAATTGTAAATGGCTGCACCTCCTTGCCTCTCCTATGATCCCTGCTTGGTGGTGCTGATCCCTCTAGACGGTCTGCGCACATCAATCACATGTAATTGTACGTAGGAAAAGTGTCACACTATACCAGTATTGTCACAGGTGGGGAGCCTGCCCCTTTACTTTATTGCCACCTCATTTGCATCAACGTTTCGGGGGGTTTTCATCCTGATGAAGGGAGGGAGAAACCCCTTTGATGCACATAAGGTGGCAATAAAGAAAAGGGGCAGGCTCCCCACCTGCGACAATACTGGTGTAGTGCGACTCTTTTCCTACATACAATTACATGAAAAAATTGAAAGACAAAAAATGTCAAATGCAAAAGTGCTCAGAAGAGAACTTTTTTGAATCCTACATTAAATTGTGCCAACACGTTTATGTTCCCTTTGTCTTTGTGTGTACTGGTCTTTATTTTAGAAAGAGTATATTGCTTTTATGTGTTCATATATTCAATTACCATAAATATTTGACAGGAGCTATCCATAAATGTCCTGTGCCAAGAATTAATTTAATAAAATTGTTGTTCTTTTAAAAAAAAAAAAAGCAATTCAAAACATGTTGCTAATCTAAAACTGCCTGTTCCCTTTTGAGTGGCTCTGCTAAACTGACCATGACTGCACAGGTACAATATTTATCACTTGTTGGAGGGTGTATGAAAACGAGTCTGAATGGCATGTAGTTCAGAACTCCATCTTGTTATACTATTGACTTCTGTTGTGTCTTTAGGGAAGCATATTTTTTAAACTAATAAATTAATTTGTACCCATCTGCTTAGCTAAAATGCTTCTTTTTCTTTCCATTGTAAAATCTCATGAACACTGCCCTCCAACCATCTGCTGTGGACTAATAATTACATTGCCATGTTATACTGTTTTGTGGAATTTGATGTCTATAAATATGGAATCGGAATAATTCTGCATTTTTGTATAACGTGTTGGTTTATTAAAAGTAAAACTAGCCACATCCAGTTAGGGACTTCTCTTCTAACTTCCTCTCGTTAGGTGGACATTTCCACAGGGATGCATTCTTCTGCTAAATGGTTAGTTATTTGAGATGAGACACCTAGAAGTCAGTGACTAGGGAAGGCATACATATTCCATTACAGCTAACCAGGTGAGGATCAGGGATTTTAACAGTCACCTGAGAAACACAGGAAAAAATGTGTAGTTTAATGGAAAATGAATTACCAATAGCAAGAACAACCTCTCCTGGATATTTAATATATCATATAAACTTATACTCCCGACAACACTGAAAGTAAGCAGCCCAGTGCAAGGAAACAGTTGGACAGCGCTGCTCTAGACAAAGACATATCCTCTCTGGTATATCAGTTCCATCTGTGCATGTTAGAGCAATAAGCTGCAGAAGGAAGGAGACATCCCCAGAGACAGCCTTCTGCCTGGCCAGTTAGAATTGTAAGAAAATGTTTTTTTTTTTTAGTCACTTTTTATGACATTCCAAAAGCTTTTAAATAAATTATATAATGGAAACAAATATTTCAGGATAATGACAGTCACTCCAATGGCAGCGTATAAAACTGCTATACTCATAATCTGCCACAAATAAAGCAAATATGATAAGAATGCAGCCTGTTAAGCTTGAGTGAAAGCACACATTGTGTATATCATTAAAAATCTTGGGGATTGCTGACCATGGACACATGCGCAGCATAATTCACTGCACATTAGCATTAATTTCAGTTATTTGTAATTAGGATTCCATTATTTTCCTGGACTCAGTATGCTAAGGCATGCAACTACAAACCGCTGAAGGTTCTCTGGTCTGACAGTTAGCTAGAGAAGAGAAATGCCATGAATGTCCCATATACTGTTATTAACACCTTTATTTCTTACTGTCAGGAGCAACATATTGCACTCCAGTTCTATGGCTTCCAATCTAGTCATAAATAATGAATGAATAAGAATCACCCATGCTCTCTCTGTTGCTGAGTTCACACATTTCAGTATGGAAGCCTTGAAAGGTTCTCTATTCAGATGAGTTATGGGTGTGCACGCTGCTTCATTACCTATAAAACTTTACTATAAACATTAATGAACTGCCCTGTTCATCATTGGAAATATATGAATGCTTAGGAGATTCTGGCATTCATATTTATTATCTCAGAGATGGTTATCATACTTTATTTGATTGTGACTCAGTAGCAAGCGAGCAAGAAAATACTTTTCCCCACCATTCTTGAAAACCAACCGTTATTAAACCTGCTTTTTCAAGGGCACGGTGTAACTCCTTACAGAATTCATGTCACTATGAAAAATTGTAATTTCATTTCCAACAAAATAAGAATTGGTTGTGTCTAGTTTGTAGTCTGCTTTCAGAAATATGAGCCTTTTTAGAAAGCACAAAAGTTTTAATGGCTATTGCATACTTATTAATGTGTTGCCTGAAAGCAGAGTTTTTTCCATTGCAAGACACTATTTTTGGTAATACTTTTTTATTACTATAATTTCATATGATGTTCCCAGAAACACTCTGGATATGCCCCATCATATTGGTGAACAATCTGCCAGATACTGTCATGAGTTACCAAATAACATGACATTCCAGGATGATTTCTGATGTTCATGAAAGGCATCGTGGTAAATATTCCATTAATGCCAATGGGTGTAGTTTAATATTAATATTTAATTACAGTACAAAAATATAAATAATATAATATACAAGTGTGAATCCAGCTCCATTAATCTATTCACAGACCCACTGAAAAGTTGGTTGCAACTGGTTACAGAGCAAGCAATGAGTTAATATAGTTGGGCACACTGTAGGGAAATGCAGATAAATAAACCCATTTATAAGGTCAGCATTACACCTAGCACTACACTATGAGAATTTTGGCAACATTAGTATGTACAGGTATGGGATCTAGAAACCTGTTATCCAGAAAGCTCTGAACTGCAGTAAGGCCTAGACTCCATTTTATCCAAAAAATACAAATTTTTATAAAATTATTCCTTTTTCCTCAGCAATAATAAAACGGTGCCTTGTCCTTGATCCCAAGGAAGATTTAATTTACTTCTTGGAAGCAAACCAGGCTATTGGGTTTATTTAATATTTAAATGATCTTCTAGTAGACGTGAGGTATGAAGATCCAAATTACAGAAACCTGTACATACCTGTACACCGTAGCCAGGTGTAAGATGCAAATATGACATGAAGAAGCTACTTTTTAAATAATGTAATTAAAAACAACACCATTTTCTATGTGCATAGTGAAGCTATCACTTATAGCAAGCAATCTAAAAATGCTGCGTCTAGCCTCGTCTAGTATTCATAAATAAATCTAAGTATGTGATCTTATAGCCACATACTTCACCTTGCTGTACTATGGCGCAGATTTACATGTATTCAGATGAATGATTCGAAATTCGATCGAATTTTCAAAAAGATTCAAATTCTAATTTCGAATATGCAAATTAGGTAAATTTGATCATTCGACCAATCGAATTCGAAGGATTTTAATTCCCTAACTATTCCGATGGTCGAATTTCAAATTTTTTACAATTCGAAATTCGACCAATAATAAATATGCCCCTATGTGTCATTTGACCAACTGAAATAAGTGAGTAGTAACAGTGTTTCACTTGGAAATCAGTGTCACTTTGCAAACGTAATTCAATAATTATGAGTAATGGAATATGGGAATTAACCTGCTCAAATATAGATAAGTAACCACATATTTGTAATCTGCTACAAAATCTTTGAAGGGGTACTTCCCCTTTAAATAATTTTTTTGTTTTATATACACAGGGATATCTCAGCAACTTTGCATTTTTCCCCATTATCCAGCTCTCCAGTTTGCAATTTCAGTGGCCATCTAGTTGCTAGGGTCACATTCACCCAAGCAACCATGCAGTGGTCTGAATGAGAGTCCAGAACATAAATAGGAGAGGGTCTGAAAATAAAGATAAGTAACAAAGTGTAAAAATAAAAACACAGCTGTAGTCTAAGCTCAGAGATCTTTATTCTCAAAGGTGGGAGCACAAACAGGAGGTGTAACTGCTGTAATATTCAGTAGAATTCTTTGAAATGACTGCACATTAAATTTCATTTTTCATTTGTAACTCTAAATACAATAGTACATTTTTTACTTTTTTTAACAAAACTCATAGACAGGTATGGGATCCATTATCTGGAAACCTGTTATCCAAAAAAAGCTATAAATTATGTAAAGGCTGTCTCCTATAAATTCTATTTTATCCAAACAATGCAAAATATTAAAAATGATTTCCTTTTCCTCTGTAATAAAACAGTACCTTGTACTTGATCCAAACCAACATATAATTTATCCTTATTGGAAGCAATACCAGCTTAACTGGTTTATTAAATATTTACATGATTTTCTAGTAGACGAAAGGTATGGAGATACAAATTATGGAGAGATCCATTATACGGAAAACATCAGGTCCCAAGCATTCTGGATAACAGGTCCCATACCTGTATTATATCCCATACAGGCTCTACAGATTCCCTTTAACAAAAAAAAACTCAATGTAAAGTTAATATTATGGTAGGGTGTCAAATGAGTTTTCTGTTAGGAAATGCTTTACCTGCCTTCCCTTCCTAGGTTTGAGGGAACATCCAAATTTGGGGCTGCTTTGTAATACATGGACCCTGATGCCAATGGCGTAACTATAGAGGAAGCAGACCCTGCAGTTGCAGGGGGACCTGGGGATTTGGGAGATCTGCTTCCTTGATAGCTAGCAAGAACCCACCCCCCCTCCAAATTCCCCAGCCACTCACAGAGATTGTCCGCATGGGGCGGAGAGTGAGCGGAGTGCAGGTGGGCGGATGGGGATGGGAGTGCGCTGGGCCACACTGAAGTTTTTTTGCAGGGGGGCCTGATGCACTCTAGTTACGCCACTGCTTGAGGCCTTATAATTGCATATAATTGCATCTATGATTAATAAGATTTGTCTAGCAGTATGTATAAAAGTACATAATATGCAATGTTTTCATTGTCAAATAAAGTGATGATATATTTAAACCTAAAAAACATACTGAAAATTTACTGGAACGCAGTGGTCAGATGTTTGCTTTGTTCGTGTAAGAAAAAGCCACAGCTATTTAGCAGTTAATGTATTAGAACCTAAAAAGTAATATGACAAAATCTTTTCTGACTGAACAGAAAATGAGAAGAGTCATCACCGAGGAAGGGCACATTGTTTTAACTGCTGGCCACATATTATGATTCACACCACCATTAAGCAGCATATATCAAAGAGAAAATGATTTCCTGTTATTTCAGAGGCAACCCAATGAATATTTATGAAATCAATGCATGTATAGGTAATAATGGATAACTTTGTAAAATTCTATGCAAAAGCCCAAAAATCTGACTATGTACTGTTTGTGTCATGTCAGGGGACTAGAGCAAACTTGCGAAGGGACGCTGCGGATAGACTTCTACGGTTCAAGCTAGAGAGCAAACACAAAGGCAATGCTGTGTTTACTGACTGATTTCAAACATTTGTTTTCTCAACATCTACGGCTTTTTTTTTTCACTTTCTTTTTGCAAAAGCAATGTGAGAACAGACCATGAAAAATAGATTAGAAAAAAATGCAGTATGTGGAAAGAGAAAAAGTGGGGATCCAATAACACAAATGCGCACTGTAGGGTGCAGAGAGAATAATGTAGGGGGAGAAGGAATGGGCTTTTGCTTGTTTAAATCCAGCCTAATTTGTAATTCAGCAATCAATAGATAACTGCCAAGATACACAGGTACAGACACATAAAGATGCTTTTGTATTTCTTATTTGTGGACCTGGCCAATATATATACAAGCACAATATATCAGCCCCTTTCCTCCAGAGATAAAAATAACAGTCCATTTCATCTGGTGCAGGCTCTTAACTAGACAAAACATACAAATAAAAACATTTAAACAATATATTGGCTCACAAGACAATGCAATAGCCTAACGAGGGCTCCTATTTCATGCTGTTTAGGCTTTATAGCTGTAAAGATGAAACATAAGCTAACATGCCCAGTTTATGAACTCATCCCTGATTTATGCACTTACTGCTTGTTTTGGTCCTTTAACTTCCCCAGCACATAACAAAGAAAGATTATAGTCCTTTCCTCCCATCCAAGAAGCACTTACTCTTTATATTACGGTTTCCTCTAAATATCTGTTTTTAAATATACATTAGCCCAATGTAAAAGTGCTGAGAAAAATATTATTTTCAATTAACAAAGTTGGGACTGTATAAAAAAAAAACACAAGTCATATAACCGGAATCTGTATTGATGGTATTGTGGGAATGGAGAAATAATAAAAAACTGTAAATGAAACAAATACTACTTGCTTAACGCCTTAAGGGTAAGGCCAGACGGGAAGATTCACTTCTTCTTTGGGGCGAGTAATCTCCCCGAATCGCTTCCTCCTGCCTTCCAGCTGCTTAATGAATAATCCCCTACACGGCGCTGCGTTTTCCGAAGATGCCTCCTTAGGCAATTTCGAGTGATTTCGGGAAAAGCGCAGCACCGCATGTGAATAGGCGCAGGCGATTATTCATTAAGGCAGGGGGAAGGGGTTCAGGGAGATTAGTCGCCAGGCAACGAATCTCCCCAAATCTTCCCATCTGGCCTTACCCTAACTTCTAAGAGCATTTACATTTTGATGTCAACATGACAAATCACACTCATAATCCATATATATATATATTTTTTATATATAAAAAAGATCCTTGCAGAGAGCGGGACACGGCATGTTACCAGAATGTTTGCTGCAGGTTTCATTTTAGGGCTATAACACATGGGTGTTTATCACAGGTGTCTTTTTCATGCATTTCACCGCATGGGAAGACGTGAGTCAATACTACCCAATCATCCCTATGTTTCCTTTACCACCTCACCTTCATTTGTCGGTTCAGCACAGTGCCGTGGGTAAAGGCGACATAGGGAAGTATGGGTTTCATTAACTCATACATTCCCGTGCTGTGGGAAAGAAATACATTGCAAATGAAGGCATGAATAAACACCCATGTCTAACAGTCCTTAGGCAAACAGTGCACAGAGCATTAGTATTGATAAGCTTTGAATGAGATGAACAAGTAGAAGGAATTAAAGGATACTAAAACCGCCTCTTATTACATGCTATAGGCAGCATGTTTCCAATTCCTTTGAAAAGGAAATGATGTTATGTGGGGAAAGGCCGTTTCCTGGCCCAGGGAACATATGTGCATATTTCTGTCTTTACATCTCTTTTGAAAAGGCCTCAGCTTATTTCACAGGCTTCTTTGGTATATTTCTGCTGGTGGAAAAATGCTCAAAACTATAGATGCCATCTACCATTGACTTAAATGGCAAAACACATTCAAGATTATGGCAGGTGGCATGATGGTTAAAGGATCTTCTCTACAAAAAATGATAGGATGCTATAAGCTTTAAAATAACATTGGTCAACAATCCTCCCTTTTTATTTTCAACAGCTTCTGTTGGTAAATTACAGTAGGTGTTTAACAAGTCACCTACCTGAGCATATGAGCTGCATTGAATACTACATCGAATTCAGAGCTGTCAAGTTCCGCTGCTTTCTTTGCCATTTCTGCAGCTTCTAGAAGGCGTCCTTCTTCTAGTAGAAATTGCCCTGCAATACAGACACAAATATACACACAATTCAGTTGATTACAGAAAATTAAGTAACTTTCATTTGCTGATAGAAAGTCAACATTGTCATTTTTTTCATCACATTCAGTAGGTTAATACATATAATCAGGAATCTAATCAGGAATCTACTGAGACACTGTCTCAGTAAATTTTATAAGAAAGATGAGGCATCTAAACTAATCAGGAATTTACTGAGACACTGTCTCAGTAAATTTTATAAGAAAGATGAGGCAGGATTCCCACAGTTATTCCAGTGTATAGAATATAGTAATAATATAAACAGTGGTTTGGACACCATGAATTTGTTTGATATAGCATAAAACAATGTGCCTAAACTAAGGTTCAAAAATATATTACTCATTATTTAATAGGAATTAAACATGATTGTAGCATCATGTTACACTAGCTTTGATGTATGTGATCATAAAACTGTACATCTTCTAAGAGTCAGAAAATGATTGCATGGAGAAGTTTTCAAACCACTGGGCTGCAAAAAAAAGAATGCTTTCAGAAACCATTTCTTAATGGCAAGTAGGCTCAAAATTTCCATCTGATACAACCAAATTAATCAAAGAAACTGGAGGCAGTGAAAAACCACCCATACTTTTACAGATAGATTGGGCGTCTAAATACTTGTTAAGTCTGACAGCATGTTATTCTAACAGTCTAAAGAGCTATAATTTTAGCAGACTGATATTAGTAGAAGTTATAGTTTGCAATTTAAATTGCAAGGTACAGACTATTATTATAATGATGCACAGCTGTACACATACTCTGTATATCTTTAAAGGGAAATGTAAAAAAGACAGTTGTTGACAGATTAAATTCCAGCCTTTTTCAGACATCATTTGTCTTTCTTATATCCTGCTGTGGTTAAACTTTAAAAATGCACTTTTAGTCCCTATCTATAGATGAACATCTACTGTAGTCCAGACTTTTCATAATATTGTTGTCAAAGTAATGAAAATTGCTTGCGTGAGCTCTGAAATACAGAAGCATAAACACACACTAGATTAAGGGGCACATTTACTAAAGGTCTAAGTGAAAATATGAATAAAATTAGAATTTTGAAGTAATTTTGGGCTACTTCGACTATCGAATAGCCCAAAATTCGATTCGAATTGAAAAAATTTAAATATTAAAATTTTCGAATTTCAAAGTACTTGCCCTTTAAAAATCCTTCCATTATTCACCAGCTTAAAGCTGCCGAATTGCCATTTTAGCTTATGGGGGACCTCATAGAACCTTTCCTGAAAAACTTTCTAAGGGGAAGATTTACTAAGTGAAAATTCGAATAAAATTTGAATTTTTAAAATTTGAATTTCAAAGTAATTTTGGGCTACTTGCCCTTTAAGAGTCCTTCGACTTTGACTACTCGCCAGTTTAAAGCTGCCGAATTTCTAAGTTCTAAGAATTCGAAGGATTTTGTGGAGAATCGTTCAATCGGATCAAACGATTTGAACGATTTTTTATTCGATCGAAAAAGCCTTTTAAAATACTTCAAGGGTCGAATTTCAAAGTTTTTTCACTTTGAAAATTCGGCCCTTAGTAAATCTGCCCCTAAGAGTTTGCAAATGTGCAAAATGCAAAACTTAAGTATAATTGTTGTACTAGTGCATATCCACTCCACTGGATCCCCTATTTGTATATGAATACCCATATGAACACCAATAAACAAACAATTTGCCCATATACAGTACATTTCCTCATATATTCAAAGCCAAATTGATTTAAAGAATCATATAAGTGCAAGAATCATATAAATCAGTTTAAAATAGCGCCAAAGTCATCATTTCACAGAATATGCCTGTGCTATAACTTAAAGGAGAACGAAAGCTCCAATCGATGGGGGGGGTGCCAAGTGTTAGGACACCCCCAAGTATTGTAATGACTTACCCGATACCACTGGCTGGTGCTCCTGGTAGCAGAAAACTGCACCAGGCTGGGGCATTAGTGAGCAAGCGTTTCTCTACCTCCCTTCTTTTATTCATTCTTTCATGTGGGAGAGTATGCGCAGTAGAGTTAGAAGCTGGACATTAACAAAAAAGCCAGCCGTTTTGCTCTCCTGTATATGTTTGCTAATGATACTAAATTGTGCAGAACTATAGGTTCTATGCAGGATGCTGCCCCTTTTCAGAGTGATTTGACTAAACTGGTAAACTGGGCAGCAAACTGGAAAATGAGGCTCAATGATAATAAATGCAAGGTTATACACTTTGCCAGAAATAATATAAATGCAAATTATAAACTAAATGGTATTGTGTTGGTGGCATTCCTCTCAGATGCAGAAGGATCAGACTGTGGGGACATGGCACCCTACAAAAACTGCAACAGAATTACAAATCATTGACTGTGGAAAAGTTTGCTCTGAAACTAAGGAAGATACCAAGAAGGGTAACTTTCAACTCTGAGCTACAGAACACTGTGCACAGATATACTTGATACAACTTACAAACACTTACTGGTTGTATGATAGCGTACAACAAAGGGACATTTGTAAATTAATGATATTAATATGTGTTTATAAGCATAAAACTGAAAGGTATATATGCAGAAAGTCACAGTCCAAATGGGGGCAAAGGTGTCTAATGATTTCAGCAGAGTTACAATATATATATATATATATATATATATATATATATTTTTTTTTTTTAGAAAATGCAACATTTACAGCTTGTGTTGCTTTGCTACAGCTTCATAATGAAAATAATGCTTACTATATGATACTGGACTCTCTCTATTAAAAACCAATGATCTTTATGACAATGAAGAGGAGAAGCATGACTTGGCTAACTTATATAATCAATAATTACATATATCACTAAAAAGATAAGATGAATTGGAGCTTCATACTTTGAATATAGATTATGGATAACATGGCAAGAAGGACATTCAAATTAGCTTTGTTAAGAAAAAAAATCCTTGCCTCATATATCTTGTGGCTGATGGAAAGATGAGATGCTGACAAAATTCTTTTTATTATGCAAAAAAAATCTGGCTTGCGAAGGCAGACACATTTATTCCGGCAGCAGCAAACAGCATTTTTGGGAGGAATAAAGAGAGTGTCTTTTATTAAGTCCTTCAAACATACTTTGAATGGAGCTTACATTGTACAGTGTCAACTAATGGGGTAATGGTTAAAGTATTATGTGTTGTAAATGGTTATATGTGCATTGAAAAATAACATGTTGATAGACGTAGGTGTGAAGTCTATCACACACTGCAACATTTCTATTTGCAACATTTCTATTTTTACAACTAAATTTATAACTCAAAACTGTGCAGTCACATCTTGTTTGCTCTTAAACCGAATTATAAAATTGTAATTTTAGCATATTTGCCAGATGTTCTGAATTCCACAGACCCCCCTATGTTTAAGCTTTCTTTCACAGGAAAGTTTGAGTCTGCAAGCTTCTAAGATCAACAAATGCACATGAGTTTTGTTTGTTTGTAAAAGTTTGTAAAATTACTATACAATTATTGTCGATTGGACATATGTTTAATGGTCTTGACATCACAGTAAGTGTTTTTTGTTTATAATAATTGCTATTGTTTTGGTGGGGTTTGTTTCCCTGCAAGAGAAGCATTCTGACGTTCCCATAGCTGGCCACCGTGATATAAAAAAGGACAGATAGAGAGCCATAACACACTAACACAGGAACAGGAACTTTAAAAGAATGTTAAAGTGTAGGAAAAACTTTTATCCATTTAATAAACATTAGTAACTTTAAGGTACAAAGTAAAAAGGAGACAAAGGATGGTTATTCTTTTAAAGGGAAACTGTCATGGGAAAACATGTTTTTTTTTTTTAAATGCATCAGTTACTAGTGCTGCTCCAGTAGACTTCTGCACTGAAATCCATTTCTCAAAAGAGCAAACAGATTTTTTAATATTCAGTTTTGAAATCTGACATGGGGCTAGCCATTTTGTCAGCCTGGTCATGTGACTTGTGCCAGCACTTTAGGAGGGAACTGCTTTCTGGCAGGCTGTTTTTCCTTCTCAATGTAACTGAATAGTACGTAGTGGGACATGGGTTTTTACTATTGAGTGCTGTTCTTAGATATATCAGGCAGCTGTTATCTTGTGTTAGAGAGCTGTTATCTGGTTACCTTCCCATTGTTCTGTTGTTAGGCTGCTGGGTGGGGGAAAGGGAGGGGGTGATATCACTCCAACTTGCAGTACAGCAGTAAAGTGTGATTGAAGTTTATCAGAGCACAAGTCACATGACCAGGGGCAGCTGGGAAATTGACAAAATGTCTAGCCCCATGTTAGATTTCAAAATAAAATATAAAAAAATCTGTTTGCTCTTTTGAGAAATGGATTTCAGTGCAGAATTCTTCTGGAACAGCACTATCAACTGATGCATTTTGAAAAAAATTTTTTTCCCATGACAGAATCCCTTTAAATAAAATTGAAGTCTAGTAATCATTGCCTTTTAACATAGAGTGGCCTAATTACAATATGAACACATTTTACTAGATATTTGTCACAACACATGACAGCCACTAAAGAACGATTATTTAAAGGGGAAACATAAGCATGTTTTGAGGTGTTTCTGTAAATACAGATAAGCACATTGAAAAATATTCTGTCCATGGGTTAAAACGGCTTTTCTTCAAGTAGGGGAATGAATACAGTCATATTCCAGCACAAGTTATCTTTTTTATAAGGAGTATTTCTGGAAGGTGTAACTTTAATAAAAAAAATCTTCTATTTCTAATTTACCTTGATTTAGATTTTCATGTAAATTTAATTTTTGTTCAGTAATCTTGACATTCTGATCACACCCCTGTAACTGAGGTTACAAAATAATGCGGAAAAAAAAAAATGCGCAAAACAATAAAACATAACTTAACACCAAGATTTTAATTTTCCTAACAGTATAGGACATATATAACAAAAAGCATGGAGAATATGCTTTGGCATGATCATCCAACCAAGAACATTATGAAACACTATTAATCAATATAACACTCACCATAATGCATATAACAGTTGCCTTTGTTGGGATCCAGCTGAATTGCCTTCAGGAAGTATCGTTCAGCTTCATTCTTTCTACCCTAAAATTAGAAAAAAAAATTGGTATCAGACTTCAGTTACTTTTTTCACATAAAAAAAAAAAAAAATCAAGTCTGCCAATCATATAGCTGCCACCATTTCTATATGTATGGAACCAACATAAATCGACACAAAACTGCTTATTAAATATTTTTCATCTTCAAAACATTTTAGTGAATATTCCTAAGCAAGATCTTCAGTATAAATATGCATTCAACATAATTTAGACATCCATGTCTTTGTAAAATGTATAAATACAATGGTTCCTCTATATGAATATTATCAAAACAGTTTATAAATGTAGCAGCCTTAACCCAGCCCATTTTCCCTTTATGCCTCCAACCTTTTCCTATGGGGCATTTGGCATAAAACAGGTATTGCCAATTAGAAATATTTCTCACCATGCACGAAAGGGTCTAAGGTGTATGGCTGACCAGTAGGACTTCTAGGTGTTTTTGTAATGCCTGCTTCAGGGTCAGCTTGCAGAGTATTTAGAAAAGATACCATGCATATTTATTCAGCCTAAATTCCTATGTATGTTATTAGATACTTATTTACTAATCATATAATGTCGATGTAAATTCTACCTTAAAAAGGGGGCAACATTAAGGCCATGGTGCAAGGCCTAGAAGATACCGCTTCATTTTTTTTTTTTAGATTGAGGACGAGCAAGTTATGTATAAAATTATCTGAAAACATGTGTAAGATAGCAATAGAATGAATGATGGAAAAACTCTAGCTTTGCATGGTAAAAGATCATTTATAAAAGTTCCTTAAGGACCAAGATATTTGCAACATACACCAATGGTATAAATGGTACTGGAAAAATAAGAAACAGACAGAAGTAATATAGTCTATGCATAAAGGACTAGTTTCTAACCTTCTCAGTTTGAAAGAAGGTCAAAGCTTGAGCTGTACAACTATTTTGATGCTTAGGGACATGAAATTACATTGAAATAATAAATGTGTCCTTCAGCTAACAACATAGGAACATTTATTTGCTATGTCTTTTTCAGCAATTTCTGATACTTAAAACTTTCAGTTGCTGAATATTTGGGCAGACATCATGAATGTAAAGTGTGTTCTGCCCACCTTGCTTTGACACTTGCCAAAGTCTGAAAATGCTTAAAAATGCTGAGAGAGCCTTCATGGTTCTGTGTCCAGCAACATAAATATAAGCAATTAGATTGTATCTATATAGCAACAGTGCAACTTTTAGCTTTCAAGTAATGCTGCATAAAAATTTGAAAGCCAAATCCCACTTCTTTTAATCCTCTCTCTCTGCTGCTTACTGCTGATAAAAACCTCCCCCATTCCAATCAGAGTTCATATTTGCTGCAAACACCTATGTATCTCTATCTGCTCAGACTTTTTTTTCTTAAATCTGAGAATTTAATTTCCTTTAGTAAACATATCTATTGTATTTAATATTGGGACACACTATTTACTAACATTTGGGTAAAATTTCTTTTCACTAATGGTATTTTTTTTTTTTAATTCTTTAAAACTCACATGAAATAAAACCACAAAAAAACTAAAATACAAAACTTCTCCAAGTAAAAGCAGCCACAGTCCCATAGAAGTCAAGGGGAGCTGTGTTTTTTTTTTTAGCCATTCATACTTTTTGGGTTTTGAGGAGTTTTTGCTAGTAATTATCCAAATTTTATGAGGTTTTAGATATATTCCTATTTTTACCTGCACTTTTTCTGTTCCTACTCTACTCTTTGTGATTTTAAACAAATGCAGTTTAATCGTGGTTTCAAAAAGCTTTAACAACAATAAAATTTGACCTTTGATATTTGGGCAAGATGAGGCAAAATGTTCTTTCAAATGAAGGAATCTGGAATCTAAATTAGCCACATATGTAGCAACCAGGCCTTCTGTTCGGAGCAGTGGTGTAACTAGATTTTACTGGGACCCACAGCAAATTCATTTTAGGGCCCTCTACATACCCAGAAGTTGTATTTTTTACCAATATTTGTTATAATTGCTCATTAATTAGGGCCTTATGGGGCCCACTGTACATCCTGAGCCTCCCTGCAACCATAGGGGTTGCTTCCTCTGTAGTTACACCCCTGATTATGGGCAATTCTGGTCACTATACAAAATAATCATTAAGACTTCTAAAATCTCATTACTGCAGAGTTTGAAGCCTGGGTAAAGCCCCATATCTGTATCATAGCAAAACCATAATTCTATATGCCTAATCCCTACAAAATGTATATTAAATTAAATGCAATGTACATAAATTAAAGTAATGTCATTGTTAATGGATAACATTTACATGGGTGAACAGTCTCTAAATAAACAATTACAATGAGTTTGCAGGTCATTTGAAATATTGCTCCAAAGAGAAATAATCCCACTGATGCCTGTAACTCATTGTCTGACAGTGGGATTTAGGGTATATTAATGCTCTCTAAAATATTCTAAAACTAGCCAAATACTGCAGCCATAAGCCCCTCTGTGGTTCAAGGCATTGATTAACAGGCCACCCAGTGCAAAGATCAGCACAGTAACAAGAATGTACTGCCAAAACAGGATATGTTTCTGGATGAGTATTTCCAGAATGGAAATACATTTTTAGCTTTACCACAGTAAATTTAATTTTGTTGTAGCCAAATGATATCACATACATTTTTTAATATATGTAAGCCGAATATACTGTGCAATGCTAGTATGTGTTTCACGAGAACTTACTCCTACGGGCCTCTTAATAAAACTGTTAAATATGCTTTGCACCACACCACCACATAAACCTATTCTTTATGCATTTCTTATATCCAGCTTCTTACACTGGATTTTTAAATCGTCTACATTTTTCTATTTGACTTGAATGGGCTGCACTAGGGCTGTGTGAAATAATTAAGCATATTCAGATTGTGGGGAAAAAAACATTTAAAACAATTGTCAGCAGTTCAAATATACTTCCAGATAATTTTGGAGGTGGACTAACACACAGCCACAGACAGAACAGATTTAGAGCAATAGAGACTCCACCTAAGTATAGTAATCTAAAAATGTCATTCAAAAAAGAAAATCTATTGGATGTGACTTAACTGGGAAGAAGCAAAACATGTTTTTCAAGCTATGAAGGACAAATGCTATAAACAATACATAACCTGTCAAAACAAATCACACACTGATAAGCCAGTGCAGGTATGGGATCTATTATCTGAGATGGTATGGGCAAAGGGCTTTCCAGATTAAGTAATATTTCCATAGAGGAACACAATTCCCTAATACTATAACTATTAAAATAATGTAAATATTTTCAAAAAGGATTGTTTTCCAGTTGTATTAATTGCAACTTACTTATCATCAAAACTGTCCTATTAAAGAGAAAAAATAAATCAGTCAAAATAAGACACTGTGGGAAAGATAACAGGTCTCCAAATAACAGATTCCATTCATATATATTGTATATAACAATATACACATTTAATTGTACCATTTTTTCAACAACACCAGAGTTTTAGATTTAAGCTGTAGGGCATTAAGGAAGTTGGACAGCTGTTGGTTGTTCTAGTAAGAATCAGACTGCCTTAAAGTAATTATCAAAGCCCATGCTGCTGCAATGGAAACAGTACAATCAGCACTTGAAGTAATCCTGCAGTGGTAGGCAAGAGACCAGTTTTCTAGCTCCCACTCCACAGAAAAACTGGCACTGGCATCAAAAAAAGAGGAAAGTAACGGATGACTGCATATGCTTTATTTGTTTCATATGAAATTGAGATTTTGAGCACTGTTGCAAGTAAAAAGCATATCCACAAACCAAACTGGCAGGAAAATGTAAATATGTGTATGAATCTCTGCTCTTAAAGCAGCACAAACAACTGATGTTTCACACTGCTGAGAAGATAGATCTAACCTCAGCAAATACTACTATGATATGGCAGTGTTGATAATCCATAATTTATAATATTATTATAACATTCAGTTCCATAATATGCCCTGTGATGTACCAAAATAGAAGGATGTTTTGTCTTTACCTATTACAGGCTGACAAACCTGTTGTTGAAATTGGAAGGGAACCCAATCAAAATGGAGGCTGGCTGAGCTTTCAGAGTGCAGTGAGAATCATCATTCCCTGCTGGTGCTACTCTGAAGATCAGAGCTTAGGGATATACATGCCTTACTGATAATCTAATGATGATTGATCTTTACACCGACTATACATTTTCTTGGGGTAAAATCAGTTTGCTTGATTAAAGCTTTATTTCAGAATTACATTCAAGATGAATTAAGTACAAAACACTGCTGTGTGGGCCTACACCGCCTCTCATATAGGGAGGGTGCTGTGGATCTAGTCGAACTACAGTTTAGAATAGACCAGTATGGCACTTGTACTGTATCACAGTGCTACAATAATTATGGTTAGAATAATGAACACAGTAACTTCACAGAAGATGGGGCCTCCAATTTGTATTATTTATAGGAATTATTTTTGCTTTGTAGGAAGGAAATGAATCTTTACCTTTTTTTTTACCGCATCCTCTCTATTCCTGTGGCAAGATTAATAAACTGGCCCAGACATTCCTTTTTTATTCATAATTTTCCACAAGTTAGTTCATTAGGCATGTGAGGTCTTGCAAACTGCGCACAAATAGCTTATTATTGCTTGCCCACCATATCTATATACCTTTATTATTAAAGGAATAAATTAAAACAGCAGCTTAAACAAAGTTCTTTGGCTTCCTTCCAGTAACTTTATTTTTCTGTGTTACTAATCCCATTTTCAGTTGCAAAATTTAGCATCTGAGGCTTAATATTATTGTTACTTTTCAGACTTTACTGTTTGAACACAAAATAAATGCATTATATTATTTTTCATTTCCCCTAATTCTAAACCCTAGTGATAAATGGGGGACTAGTCATATAAAGTGCATATAACCAATATAAAGTTAAACACTGAACAAATACAGAAGAAATATTTTACAGAAAATGAATCCGATTGAGGCAAACCGTAGAGAGGAGTTACAGTGGGTGATAGCTTTAAAAGTACATTAACAAATATTAAAGAAAATTATGTGTAGGGGGCTGTCAGAGGGGGTTGTACCTGCAGTGAAGGGCCATTGGAGGGGGTTGCATCTGGGGTGGGGTGGCCCTTGACATAGATAGGGATGTAGCGAACGTCAGAAAAAATGTTCGCGAACATGTTCGCAAACTTCCGGACAAAAATGCGAACGGTTCGCGAACTTCGCGAACCCCATAGACTTGGGAAAGCGAATTTTAAAAGCTAGAAAAGACATTTCTGGCCAGAAAAATTCTTTTAAAGTTGTTTAAAGGGTGCAACGACCTGGACAGTGGCATGCCAGAGGGGGATCAAGGGCAAAAATGTTTCTAAAAAATACATAGTTGACACAGCGCTGCGTTTTGTGCTGTAAAGGGCAGAAATCACACTACGTCACTCAGGTGATGTTTCTGGACACGGAATGTGAAAAAGCTCACACAGCTACGTGGCACTTGGTTAAAGACTGGGCAAACAATGCCTACAAGGTCAACGTATACACTACTACAGCAGTGGATACGGATTACGGAAAATATTATTGCTGCTTGAAAAACGTCACTCAGGATGGTGTTTCTGGAGACGGTATTATTATTGATATTTAGACAGAATGTGAACAAGCTCACACAGCTAGATGGCAGTTGTTTGAAGAACAGTAGATTACTAGCCAGCAAACTTACTATCAACTGTCCCTCAAATCACAGCTCTCTCCCTACACTAGCTCTTCCAAGCACACACAGGCAGAATGAAAAAACGCTGCAGGGCTTCAGTTTATATATGGAAGGGGAGTGGTCCAGGGGGTGTGGGGGTGGTCCAGGAGGGAGAGCTTCCTGATTGGCTGCCATGTATCTGCTGGTCTGGGGGAGAAATGGCAAAAAAAAAGCGCCAGCTAAGGCGAACCCAAATTGGCGAACATTCGGCGAGCGCGAACAGCCGATGTTCGCGCAAACAAGTTCGCCGGCGAACAGTCCGCGACATCCCTAGACACAGACACCCGGTGGGGCCCAGACATCCAGTCCGATGGTGGCCATGCTGCCAATGGATAAATTATCTGGAACACTTGTTAAATGTTAATATAGAAAATAGTGAGAGGGTTTGAAAAAGATCTCTAGACTTTTTTTCTGGATTCTGTGTTATGGGAAGAAATTAGTTTCCTTATTCTTTGATACTGGATGAAATAGGTCTCTAGTCTCACCAAAAGAAAAAGGCCCTTTAAAGGGGGGTTCACCTTCAAGTTAACTTTTAGTATATTGTAGAAGGGCCAGTTCTAAGAAACTTTTCAATTGGTCTTCATTATTTATTTTTCATAGTTTTTTTAATGATTTGCAATTTTCTTCTGTTTCTTTGCAGCTTGCAAATGGGATTCACTGACACCATCTAAAAACAAATGCTCTGTAAGGCTACAAATGTATTGTTATTGCCACTTTTTATTCATTCAATTCAGTTCCTCTCCTATTCATATTCCAGTCTCTTATTCAAATCAATGCAGGGTTGCTAGGGTAATTGTACCCTAGAAACCAAACAGCTGACACTGCAAACTAGAGAGTTGAATAAAAAGCTAAATAACTATAAAAATACAAACAATAAAAAATGAAAACCAATTACAAATTGTCTCAGAATATCACTTTCCACATTATACTAAAAGTTAAGTCAAAGGTGAACAACTCCTTTAAGTCTGCTCATTAAATAACAATTTTGATAAGGAACCTTTACACATGGGTGATTTAATTTGTGTCCCATTAACTCCTGAGTTTCCATGTGGTTGAAAGCACATTAAAAGTCACGACATGGAAATGCAGTTGTTAAGTGATCGAGTCTTCTCTCTGGGGACTGAACACAGATAAAATGGCATATGCACAATGTATTCCTGTATGGTGGAAAGTTAAAAAAAAAATACAGGTTAAAAAAAGTTGTGCAACAGCTGAATATGTTAAGGGGTGAGATAGTATAACATATTTAATATTAAGTGGGGAAAATAGAATCAAAAACAATAAATAGTTATGTAGTTTGCCTTGTTATTGTAGCTCATCTGACTTGATTTAGATCTCACTGAGCCACTGAGTTCTTTCAGGATCATAAAAAATAGCACAGCATAGAGAGTGTGAACCATAAATTAGATAAAGAGGAACTATAAATTATAATTAACATTATAATTAAACGAGAAAGAAATTAGAGACATGAAACTTTAAGTATTTTTGTTCTCTTACCGTTAATGTGAGCAACTTGCCATAAGTAAGATGTGCTGGTATGTGGTCAGGCTTTGATTTCAGTGACTCGGTATACCAGTGTTCTGCTTCAGAAACCATGTTCAATCTCATGTATGCTTCCCCTGTAGAAAGAGCAGATGATGGCTCAAAATAGGAACTATTATTGCTTTAACTTTCAGTGAATTAGAAGGTTTCCTTATTACATTTGCAATTATTTCATTTCCTTCGTGTTACAGTATTGTCAATTCCTGTGTCTACCTAATATATGGAACATAAGTAATAAAGGTAAAAATAGGAAAATAATTATTTTTATATTCAAAGTTTTGCAAGACTGTATACTGGCATAAGCAACCATCACAAGAACAATACATACAAATAAAGTAAAGGCACTTGTTGTGTCTCTCTTGAGACTTCTGATAGCAAGGGGTTTGTTTATAAACAGTGAAAATTTTTATTTAATATAAGCTTCAGCATATTGAAATAATAAATTCTGTACTGTTTCTTAAACAATCAAGTTTATCTTGATTATCCCTCTCTCAGAATCTGTTTCTCTTCATTCTGTCATTAAGCAGCAGTTGGGTGTCAGAAAGTCATTGACCGTTAAATCCAATAAATCTTACAAGGGGCATCCTTTTGTCTAGAGGATGTATTTTAGCTCACTCAATTGAAATCACTAGAAATTATGTTTCTCAACATGCAGAATTCCTTTTCGGGATAGTTCCCCTTTGAGTTTCAACTTCTCTCACACGACATGTTTCCAGTGTACATTTAGGCCTAATTTGCAAGTTTACTGAAATTTTAGCAGAGTAGGCAGTACTTGTTACTGTACTGTATTCTTAGTAATAGAATTAAGCAACATTTCTGTGCCAATCCTCTAGCTTCAGCAGTGATGATAATATACTGTATGCAGGACACCACATTAATGATTGACACAGACATCCAAGATTAAAACTAATCTAAATGCATTCACTTATTGTTGTGTTTTGGTACGCGAGGATGAGCAGGGTATAACAGTGCTTTATTAACAGGTTCATGCAGCCATTACACAACTGCAGTAACTTCTTACTTTCACTTTCAAGCTGCACACACTTATCTAAATGCAGATTTGGGACACAGATATAGAAAATGTGTTTTATGTCTAGATTTTAGAAATTTTCTAACATGCAGTTTCTATAGCTAGTGGTGAGCAAGGATTGCACTGGTGCTGTGATACTTTGCATCACTAAAAAATCAATGGCAGCCGCCCTTAAATGTTATTAATGCTGCAGGGGCTTTCCTGTCAGCAGTGTTGGGTACAGGCGCATATGCCATACTTACTGTATCACATATATGTATATTAGGGAGAGTGATGTTTTTAAATGCACAGCCACACTGACCAGTTCGTTGCTCATGGTCTGGCCAAAAAATGTTAAATCTAGCTATTGGATTTTCAGGACACATGCTAGTTTAAAAAAAGCAAGCAAACAAAAAAAAAAAAAGGTTACATGCCTGGGTGCAGGAGTCTGTAGATTATAAAACACCATATTAAACTGCACTCACAAGTCTTTGGTAATGAACAAATAAATATACGTTTATTGAACCAACATTTCGGTCTCAACAGAAGGTCCCTCTGCCAGTTAAAAGTCTCCATAGAGCGTTCTTTGTATAAAATGATAACTATAAAATAACTGTGTTCTGTACATGAGTTACTGCTCTAAGCCCAGTTAAATTATGAACACTTTGGGATGGCAATGGCTATATCTACAACTGTATCAATTGATTTTAGGACTTAAATTATGAGGGTAGACTGTCGTGGTTGTGGTTGGTTTCTCTGGAAAAAAGGTGCTTACGAGGGGACATGATTACACTTTACAAATACATTAGAGGACATTATAGACAAATATCAGGGGACCTTTTTACCCATAAAGAGGATCACCGCACCAGAGGCCACCCCTTCAGACTAGAAGAAAAGGACTTTCATTTGAAGCAGTGTAGGTGGTTCTTCACAGTCAGGACAGTGAGGTTGTGGAATGCACTACCGGGTGATGTTGTGATGGCTGATTCTTTTGATGCTTTTAAGGACAGACAAAATATCAAAGGCTATTTTGATACTAAACTCTACAGTTAGTATATCTATGGGCATATATGTGGTTTGTATGAGAGAGTGTGTGGTGTGTGTGTGGTGTGTGGTGTGTGTGTGGTGTGTGTGTGTGGTGTGTGTGTGGTGTGTGTGTGGTGTGTGTGTGTGTGTGTGTGTGTGTGTGTGTGTGTGTGTGTGTGTATGCTGGGTTTTAATTTGGAGGGGTTGAACTTGATGGACTTTGACTTTTTTTAACCCAATGTAACTACCACAAAGAAGGTTAATGATTACATTAAGTAATATAGGCCCAGAACATAATACTTGTACTTTGCGAATTGGATTACAAAGAGGTAGATGGGACATTTTCTAATTGGACCAAGATTTTTAGTGGAGTACCAATTTGAAGGTGGGTAAAGTAATGAAGATAAGGCATTGTGAACAACTATAAGTAATCCTGGTTTATACACCTTTTTTGGACATGCCAAATTTAGCCTTAAATTGATTGCCTGTTTTTTAAACTGTGTGTGTGTGTGTGTGTGCGTGCGTGCGTGCATATATGGGGTTAGGAAGTTCACCAGCCCCACAGCAAGCAATACAACATTTAAAGAATAACTAGGTTTGAGGTGTTTTGTCTAGATTGCAAAAATGTTTTCATGAAGTAAATCATGTGAGTAATTATGATCATATACCAGCTCAAAAAAGGCCAAACCTTTTATTCATTGAATATTATTCTAAATGCAAGCCAATAATTCTAGAAATGTTATTCAGCCCCTATAATCATTTTAACTATGACAAATTTGTACAAATAGGATTTTATTATTTTGACAAATGAATAGGCAATATGAATTCTAAACATAATGACAAAAAAACTGTCATGATCCATTCAGACATACTTATGCCAGAATAAGCAAGTTCATGCAGCAAAAGTATAAAAATGCATTAAAATATACCGTAGATGTGCCACCAGTACGGTCAAGCTCCTCCAGAACTATGGAACACATGGAAGACATTTCATGGTTTCCAAAGGGCACAAACCCTGACACCAAACAGCTCTGGCCAGGTCTTACTGAATATAAACACTTTGGCACCATGTAGGAGGAAAAAGAGACCACAGCTTCATGAAATTATTATTGTAACTATAACTTTACACATTATACCACCTGTTGAAAAGTCAGCAGGCAAGTAGAAAATAAAAGGGGGCAAGCCATAGGATACTCTAAAAGCTTTAAAGATAGTAGAAGGAAAATTCAAAATGCACACTTGGAAAAACAAGAACTTATGTTGTAGGGAGCAATATAAATATATCAGATGCCTCATAGGGTGAGGGAATGAAACTGCCTTCCTTGAGCTTGTCCATGGCTGAGTGAGGAGCGAGATATTGGTAGTGGGAAATTGCCAATCCACCCCCCCACCCCCATCAGGCAGCCAATGGGATTAAACCTTGCTAGGACCAAGGGTTGCTCAATGTTCATTCATAGTTGGATACTGTCTTAGCTGACTCAAAAGTACATGACTAAGTGATCAATTCCTACTTCCTGGAAGCTCTAGCAATTACACTGACTTTTTAGCCTGACTGAACACAATTCCTGTTATTGTCCACATCTTCTGTCTCTCATACCGCATTTTGGGAGAGATGGTGTTACCATTTGGGTTTTTCCAATGACAATATCCAGATCTAGTTTCCTTCTGAATATTATTACAATTAAGAAGTTGACAAATGCTTAAAATATTTGAAAACATTAGAAGCCAAAAGATTAATGTTAATCGCTTGTTATAGATGCTTGTTATAGATGCTTGTTATAGATAAAGTTCTGTTCAGTGTCAGGGTCAGCTCCTCATGACCCTGAATAAATCATTTCTACTTCCCTTTGCCTTAGGTGCAAAATGGTAGCTGGAAAAAACTGTACGCTCTGTAGGGTAATTTCCCACTTAAGGAAAAACACTGTAGCAATTTCATGGAGCACACGGTGATTGAGGTCATAAAATCTTCTTTTATTGTGTCTCAATTAAAATCCTCTTTACATGAGTGTGTCATTTACCCCACACTTAACGCGTTTCATAGCATCCCACCACTTCCTCAGAAGCATAAACATTTTTATCCTTCTGAGGAAGTGGTGGGAGGCCATGAAACGCATTGGGTAAATGACACACTCATGTAAAGATGATTTTAATTGAGACACAATAAAAGAAGATTTTATGACTTCAGTGACCATGTGCACCGTGAAATTGCTAGTGTTTTTCCTTATGTGTTCGCCTGGATCCGGGGGCGTGGAGTACATGCAGCACAGGTGCTATCTGAACTCGTGGTCACAGATCGGGTGAGTGCTCGCTGGCCTATATCATTTCCCACTTAGTAAGACTAACACATTCCATAGTGAGAACTTCCTCTACCACATTGCCTGCCCATTGATGGTAATTACTTGGCTTGGCAGCAACATCTTAACAGAAACAGACTATGCTGGGAAATGCCAAAAAAACTGACATCATGGAAAATATCAGTGGAATATGTGATAAACATTAATGTTCCAATAAATATTTAGATACAGGAAATAAGTCCAAATCTAAATTCAAACAATATTAGCAGATGAATATATTCAGATGAATATATTCTCTAAAGCTAAAATAGAACAAGACATTTTTTAAATCTATAAACCAAGCATGATTACTGTTATGAAATAGAGGTACTTATGTTCACTTGGTTAGTAGCTCCCTACTGAGTGAGTGACAGGATGTAGAAACACCAAGGTCCTACACACATTGAACAAAGATCCTCATCTCAGTCAGGGGCCAATTAGAGATATTTGTCAAGTCGCATGAAATTATGCTTCTGTTTAGTAAATGTGCTTTATTTTATTAACAATTTAAACTGCATGCTATAGTCTGTGTACCAGTGGTGCTAGTAGCCTTAATATGCAAAAACATCATCTTAAATACTCCTAGAACCCTTCAATATTATTCACACAATCCCTCTATAAACATAGTTGACAGATGACATTACCTGCTTAATCATTAATAACAAATTATATTAATAAACGTAATCAAGAATGAAAAATATCATCTCTATTATATTAAAGGTTTCCAATATGTTTTATTAGTGCAGACCTGATCATATTGATGCACCTCTGAATCAACAGTGAAAATGATCCCATAAAATAAGGATGACAGATTTTGTCCCAAAATATAGTGGATAGCAGAGGACTAAGGAATAGCACAAGATCTACTATTGCAAGTCATATAGAACAATATAGAGAAGTAAACATCTGTTTGGTTGACCTGGGTTATTGCCCAGGTGCAAATTTGTACTAATTTGCCGATACCACGCAATAATTAATTTTGCAGCTCATAAAATACACTTAATTATGTCTGTTTTTGTAATTTACATGGACAAATAGATTTTTCTCTACATAAAACCCAAACCATATATTCATTTGTTTCTTATTTATTTTATTTCCTGACAATTATTATTTTGGTGAATATGGGTACAAGTTCTGTTAAAACATTTCAGAGCATGTAGGTTTCTCAGTAACCAGTAGTGAAAGATCGAAGAAACAAGTTGAGGAGAAATAAGATGTCTCACATCAGTTATTTTGTAGCTGCTGGTAACAATACAAGTGCTTGATCAAGCATCCATTAAAAACAATAAAGATTGTGCTTCCCCTATGTTCTCCAGAGCTCATCTGGTACTTTAATCAGAAATAGCTTATGTATTCTTGATAACTGCAGGGAATATAAATTGTTTTCAATGAATTTTGGATATCCACTTACATATGTATTCAATGAAAATATTTGCCTTGCAAGGCACAGGACTGATCATTATGAAGCAATCGATACAAGCAGCATTTCTGAAAAAAACACAAACCAATATACTCAAGGGTTGTAGGTATGACAAAAAGATATTTTTTCCTGACCCCCACCCCAGAGAATTAAATAAAAGTGCTACTGTAAAGATTTATGCTACACAGACCATATTTCACTGGTTTTTACTCTGAAAAAGGCAACATATTTTGTCATAACATTTATTACTTCAAACTCTTAAAAGGTCACTTATAATTTGAGCAGTTAAAAGAAATTTCACCTTGGAAATTTTAAAACTTTCAGTACATCACAAGTCATATACAGAATTAAACAAGTATATGACTTTTTCCTGTGTTTTATACTATTATATAAATGTATTTATATAGTATATATCATAGTTTATACTTTTGTCTAAATGTATTTATATTTTATATTCTGTAATATTAGCAACAATTGCAACTTTGGATTAGGTCTATAGTCTTTTTTTTATAGCTATGCTAAATATTAAAGGACAGCTTGTAATTGAATGCCATCGAGATACAGTTCTCTGGGAGCAGAGGAGTTAATTATTAGCTTTCACTTTGAAATTACACACCTGCACTCGACATGCCGACCTGCAAGATTTCTGCTAAAGTTTGATATACAGGTAAGTACTTGAGATTGAAGAAAATTGTCAAAAATCAAGCACTGAAAAGGAAAAGGCCATAACCATGACTCCATTTCTGAAAATAGTTCATTCTGAGACATCATTTTTAAATTCAACTGCTTATTAACTAGACTGCAATCTGTAAGGATTGTGTGCTCCTGCAAGTCAATCTGTCAGGCATTGCCTCATGAAACTGAGTTAGGTCAGACTTTTGGAAAGAACCAAATTTCTATATTTTTTTTTTAATGCAAATAGCCTTATAATAGTGGAGGATATTTCCATTTTGCCCTGCTATAAGATACAGAAATAATTTTGAAGAGAGAAACTAAATATATTAGGTCCTAACTACTCTGCTAATATATTGTGGGGATTTACTCAATTAATGACTCCAGAGCTTGCTTAACATGAAGAGAACAGCAAGTGGAGGTTATAAACAGGACTGGGCCTGCTTGTTTATTTGGCAAAAACACAGTTCAAGTGAAAAAACAAAAACAGCTTACTTCAGCATGGCAAAAATCCAAGCAGTCAGGAAAATTCAATGCCTCCTTACAAGCCTCAGTACCTCTCCAGTGTGGCTGGCTTGGTTTTAGGGAGCCTGATGTCTCCTCTCAGTGCTTCCCCTTTCTCACTGTTCTGAATTGTAAAATCTCCTTTTACTATTCAATCAGATTAACATGCTCCGGGCACAAAATCCGTACTGGACCTAGGAATGGGAGCTTCATCCCACCCAATGCACTACAAAGCCTCCCGACTCCAGGACCCAGACCAGAGATTCAAAACAACTTGGAGAAAACCCATAAGCTGTTTTTCTCCCTATATCTCTTCCCTCTATTCCCTCGAGCCTCTCACCATGTATAGGTAAGAAACCTAGGTGAAATATAGACACCATTTATTACTTTTCCAGCTTGTGTCTCACAACATGTGAAAAAAAATGCATCAGTTAATAGTGCTGCTCCAGCAGAATTCTGCATTGCAATCCATTTCTCAAAAGAGCAAACAGATTTTTTTATATTTCATTTTGTAATCTGACACAGGGCTAGACATATTGTCATTTTCCAGATGCCCCAAGTCATTCTACTGGCGCAGCACTATTAACTGATTCGTATCCCTTTAATGATACAATCATGTTACATGATTTTATGAGGCCACAGAAAATCTTTGAAATATATTTACATTAAATTGGATACTATTATGTGACAATGGTCTGAAAGAGAAGATACTGAATAATCTAAAAATAAATGCACAATGAACGCTTGACTAAAACTTAAAGATTACTCTTTTACCAGTTCATCAGATATAATACCATTAATTTTATTTAAGGGTTATGGAAGATAGCTCATTATATAAGTTGATCCAGGGACTAGTCTGATTGCCTTTTTGGAGTCAAGAAGGAATTTTTTCACCCTCTGAGGCAAATTGGAGAGGCTTAGGATGGGTTTTTTTGCCTTCCTCTGGATCAACTAGCAGATAGGCAGTTAAAATAAAAAAAAAATAAAAAAGGTTGAACTTGATGGACGCGAGTCTTTTTCAGCCTAACTTACTATGTTACTTTTTACAGAGTGTTAGGTAGAATATATTTTGCACAAAAAGATCTATTTTATAGTAAAGAATTATCAATCTCCTACCCAGGGTACAGCTTTTAAGTTTAAATACTGATTGTGCAAAGATTTACCATGCAAAAGCATGCTTAAAACCACAACTGCAACTGGCACTACCAAAAAGTATGATTAAGTTAATATTGTCAAAAAGGACAAACTAATGAAAAAACACACAAGAGGGCATACTCACAGATCACCCCAGTCCCAAGGTGCAAAATCTGATATGAGTAAGTGCCCTTACAGGCACAAAACACGTTAGGTCTGGTATGTACTAATACATATTTTAAACTTTTAAACGTTATGGGTACACTATTAGTTTCAGATTTTTTGTGGAATATTGTGAAAAAGATTTACCTTACCTATCAAATGCCTCTCTTAAAATTAATTATATATTTCTTGTATTATTGCACAGACAGGTTTTGTTTGTTGCTGTACTATACCTTGACATTTTATGCAAAAGATTTTGCTTTGGCTTGGTATTAATGGATAATCTCCATGCCATATGATCACACAATTTTACAGTTCTAAGCATCTCAGGGGCAGTGCATTATTGTAAAACAGAGTGTTTTGAGTCAATAGGGCTAATTTGCAATCACAGGAACAGATGCGCTTGTGCAAAAATGGATGCAGTTATTACATGCATTGATGACATCCATTAAACATACTTGCATGTAAACATGCTCCTTGAAATTGTGCATCTTTGAAATATAACAATTTCTTATAAAGTATACAGTTGTCCCAGAGTGAAAGCAGAAAAGTTGATTATTGGCTTTCACTTTGAACACACCTGTACTTGACATGCCAACAAATCCCCACCTGCAAGATTTCTGCTGAAATATAGGTAAGTACTTGGACTGGAAGAAATTGTCAAAAAATCAAGCAATGAAAAGGCCATAACCATGACTCCATTTCCAAAAATTGTCAATTCTAAGTCGTCATTTTCAAATTCAACCGCTTATAAACTAGTCTGCAATCTGTAAGGACTATGTGCTCCTGCAAGTTAATTTATCAAGATATTTCTTCATGAAATCTAGTCAGACTTTTGGAATGAACCAAATGTATTGTTTTTTGTTTCTTATCATGGAATAAACTTTTTCAAAGTCTTCCATTTCTCTTTTCGTTCTATGTAGTTGATGTTTTTGTATGCATGAAGGCAAGTTATTCAGGGACTCAATATCTCATACAGGTATGGGATCTGTTATATGGAAACCCATTATCCAGAATGCTCTGAATTAAATAAAGGCTGTCTCAAATAGACTCCAGTTTATCCAAATAATCCAAATTTTTAACAAATGATTTCCCCTTTCTTTGTATTAATAAAATAGTAACTTGTACTTGATCCAAAAGATGCAATTAATCCTTATTGGAAGCAAAACCAACCTATTGCATTTATTTAAAGTTTACTACAAAATGGTTTAGACTTCAGGTATGAAGATTATGGAAAGATCCATTACCCAGTCAGGAGTGCCTAATGAGTGCCACTGCAGGGATGATGGCGGCGCTCATGACCCACGTGGGCCAACGCCAACACGATGACGTCACGCACCTGGCGCAAAGTTTAATTACTTAAGGACTTCCAGGTCATGGATTCGATGCCTGATTGTAGGTTTTGTCTTGTACATTCCTGGGTGCTCTATAATTCTTGTTATTTTGATTTCTGGACTTTGACCATGCCTGAACTTAGACTTTACCATTTTATGCCTGCCTTTTGGAATTATTGCCTGGACTTTGATTACACTTTTGCCTATTCTGTACTGCAAACTAGGACTTTATCCCCTAAAGCCTTCTCCCTGGCCCTGACTACTCCTGCTGGGAGCCGATAGGCCCCCCTGACATTACAATCGGGTCATGGACCTCACTGAGAAATCTACAACTGATGTCAGATGAGCTCACTGGGAATTGGCATCCCGCATGAACGATTATGAAACTCAGCAGTTCCGCATCGGACAAGTACTTGATACTTTCGACAGAACAATTTGTAGCAGCTTTGAGATAGTTGGTTGTCACCTGTGATTTTGGGAATCTAACAGATGAAATGCTAAGAGACCAAATAGTGGAAAAAACAAACTCACATCGCATTAGGGAGAGACTGCTCCTAGAGCAGGATTTAACCCATGCAAAGACTATTACAGTTGCTACCCAAATTAAAACAACAGTGGCAGAGGCTAAAACTCTCAGTCAGGGAACTGCTGGGAATATACAGACTGTGAATCCAGTACTGTGGCCTAATAATGCACAGTCACAGGCAAAATACAGTACTAAGGAAAGGGATTTACTGCAAAACCGTGCAGCAAATACAAATAAAAGATACTGCTTTCGCTGTGGTTCAACACTCACCCTGCAAACTATGCTTCATGTCCCACAAAAGCTGTACAATGCTGCAAACGTTCAAAGATGTTCATGTACTCACTACTACAAATGTTACAGTATAAAGTGTGGATAAAGCTGGTACATTTATTCCAGACAAGTTTATATGCACTGTCAATGTCAATACTGCTTCTGCTGACAAGGGACACTCCATTAACCTGATGCTTGATACAGATTCAGCTGTTTCTATACTACCAAAGGATATTTTCTTGAAATACTTTTCTAAAGATATGCTTGTTGCACCTGCCCTGAGACTGGTCAGTTACTTAAAGGATCCAATCCCTGTGCTTGGTTGCTTGCCATTAACTGTACAATTTGAATCAAATACAGCAAAATGTGACTTTTACATTGTGAATAAGGGTACTGTTATACTTGGAAGGGATCTCTGTGCTGCATTAAACCTAAAATTAGTGGATGGTCTTAATACTACAGCACCAGTGCCTGCCACACAGCCTGTGTCTAAAAATTTACCACAAAGCAACACTACACTGGGCTGTGCAAAGAACTTTGTGCACAAAGTTAAGCTGAGACCAGATGTAAAACTAGTACGCCAGTAATTGAGGTGATTGCCCTACTCTATAAGGAAGACTGTCTCACAAAAACTAAAGAAACTGGTATAGCAAGATGTGATTGAAAAATTAGAATCCTCCAAATAGGTTTCACCAATTGTTGTAACAATGATGAAAACTGGAGGTATACGATTGTGTGTTTATCTCCGTGAACCTAATAAAGCAGTTGTTATTGATGGATTATGGATACACAGAGGAAATATATTCAGAACTCTGAGGAGCAAAATTATTTTCTACTCTGGATCTTCAGAATGCTTATCATAAAGTATCACTGAATGAGGAAAGAAGAGACCTCACTGCATTATCACCCATGATGGTTTGTTTCGGTTCAAGCATGTACCTTGTGGACTGGCTTCAGCACCGAGTTGTTTTCAAAGACCGATGTCTTCTATACTCATGACATACCTGGTCTACAATGCTGCTTGGATGATATAATTGTCTATGCTCCAACTATGGATATTCATGACAAGTGCCTAGGGGTTCTGAAATGCATCGATTCTGCAGGACTTAAACTGAACCTTTCCAAATGCCACTTCAGACAAACTCTGCGTCATTTCTGGGTCATATAATTTCAGAAGATGGATTAATGCCGGACCCTGACCGTGTCAAGGCCGTTACACAAGCACTTACTCCATCTGATTTCCAGACCTTACGAGCTTTCCTAGGTCTTACTTCATGATATTCTAAATTTATTCCAAACTATGCTTCAGTTGTGGAACCACTTAGAGCACTACTACGTGGAACTTCAAGTCTGTTCCACTTAGCTTTGAAATAGTGAAACAGTTAATTGTGAACAGTCCAGCACTAGCTTTATTTAATCCTGCACTACCCAGTATAGCTGACAAAACAGCTATCACACATACACCACCACTTCAGCCAGTACTATTCCCTGATTCAGCATGGGAAAAACTGGCTATTGATATTGTGGGTCCTTTTGCAGATGCTCTCATTGACTGCAGATTTGCTATAACCTTAATAGACTATTACAGTAAATGGTCTGAAATTGCATTTGTTTCTCATATAGCATCAGCTACAGTAATAACATGTCTGTTTACCGTCTTCAGCAGAGAAGGTAATCCAAAGAAGTTAATATCAGACAATGGACCACAGTTTGTCTCATCTGAGTTTAAAATCTTTCTGAGAAAGAAGAATATTGCGCATAGGAAATCTTCAGTGTATTACCCACAAGCAAATAGAGAAATCGAGCAATTCAACCGAAGTCTGAATAAGCACTACAGACAGCAAATCTTACTGGGAAATCTTGGAAAGCATTTGCAACACAGTTCCTACTTAACTACAGAGCAACATGCCATGCAACAACCCAATCATCTCCAGCTGAATTATTACATGTCAGACAGATATGCACTAAGTTACATGTTGCAGACATCAAACTTCCCCTAAATACTGTTCTTACAAAATCATCCACTGCGGACATTGTCAACACGTCAACAAGCCAAATGCAAGGCTTATACTGACAGAAAATGTGGAGCAACTGCACTTTCAGCCCGGATCTAGTCAAAATTAAGAAACCAGGAATACTGAAACAAGGACAATCTAAATCTACTACACCACTTAAAGTGAGATGCCAGCAAGGACCATACACATATGAATTGTCTAATGGACACATATGGAATGCAAGTCGTCTTGCTCCTACAATAATCTCCAAGATGACAGGAGAATTACCTATGCAGGTTGGGACCTTGCATAAAGAGAGACTTTTGTTGCTGATTATTACCTGACCATCTGCTCCTGTTGTGTTGGGGTTACCCTGGGTACGTCTGCACAATTCCTCCATTGACTGGTCTGCTAACCAGATATCCTGTTGGAGCCCGTTCACTGGGTGTCCCTCGCTGCTGCAGAGCTGCAATCTTTGCCCGTTGCATACAAAGACTTTTCGGACATCTTCTGCAAGAAGTCTGCTGAGACTCTCCTTCCTCATCGCTCCAACGACGACATTCTGATCTTCTCCAAAGACTTGGAATCTCAGCAGAGACAAAACTCCCTCTTTGCCTAGTTGGAGAAGTGTGTCTTTGAGGTTCCCAAAATTCCGTTCCTGGGGTCCATTATCTCTCCAAGGGGTTCGAGATGGATCCTTCTAAAGTCACGGCAATTCAAGACTGGCCTCTCCCCACAAGTACCAAGGCCATCCAAATTTGTTGGTTTCGCTAAATACTACTGACAATTTATCAAGGGGTTCTCCTACCGTATTGCTCCTGTCCTGGCTCTCATCCGGAAAGGAGGAAAACCTAATACCTGGCCTCCTCATGCTCTGGAGCGCTTTCAGTCCTTGAAAGATTTGTTTGCCTCGGCTCCTGTCCTTTGGCATTCTGACCTTCTGCAACCCTTCTTCATTGAAGTAGATGCGTCCGACATGGGGGCTGGTGCCATCCTTTCTCAGAGGCAAGCCGCTTATGGTAAACTTCACCCTTATACTTATTTCTCTAAAGAGTTCTCTCCTGCAGAGCAAAATTACGATGTGGGGAATCGTGAGCATCTGGCAGTGAAACAAGCACTTGAGGAGTGGCAACATTTCCTTGAGGGAGCCGCTCACCCTGTGACCATTTCTATTGATCACAAAAAAATAGAGTTCATCCAGACTATCAAGAGACTGAATCCCCATCAGGCTTGTTGGGCACTCTTCTTCACTCAATATAATTTCATCCTTACATATCGGCCTGGCTCCAGAAACCGTAAGGCGGATGCCCTATCCAGAAGTATTCTACATGAGAGGCACATCTGTGAAGTCCATGAGTCAATTGTTCCTCCCACAAAAATCACTGCTTCCCACAACTGGCCAGCCAGATCCTATATGTTCAGTAATCTACTCCTGCTGATACCCCCATTGGTATGGTTCACGTGCCACTTGAATGCCACATACCCATCCTTCGGCATCCAGGTACTCAAAAGGCTTTTGCGCTGGTCAACTTCTCTGGTGGCCTTCCATACAGAAGGATGTGAAAGACTTTGTGGCAGCCTTTGACATTTGTGCTTCTTCCAAATCCAACCACTCTCGCCCTATTGCTACCTCTACCCATGTGTAAACACCTGGGTATTGGGCTTCAATTCTCCTCTGCCTTTCACCCTCAATCCAATGGGGCAGCTAAAAGGGTAAATCAAGCACTGGAACAGTTCCTGAGAAGCCATGTATCCCTCTGCCAGGATGATTGGTTCAATCTACTTCTTTTGGTGGAATTCGCTCACAACAACGATTGCCATGCCCTTTTTGACTGTGTATGGACAGCATCTTGAAGCTTTCCCTCAGGACCAATGTTCCAGCAGCTGATGATCATGCAGCCCACATGTTGGACATTTGGTCGGCTACCAAAGCCAACTTAGAGAAAAGTTCCTTATCACAAGAAGTATGCTGATCAAGGACAGCAATCTTCTCCCTTATATAAAGTGTGGCTCTCTACGAGGAACATTCATCTTAAGATTCCTTCCCCCAAATTGGGTCCAAAATTTGTCATCCATATTCCATTGTGGAGACTGTTAATCCCGTGGCTGTCCGACTTCAGCTTCCTCTTGAGATGCGAATCCCTAATGTGTTCCATGTGTCGTTAGTAAAACCAGCCATCTCTAATCTCTTCTATTCAGGGTAATCTCCTCCTTCAGCTATCTCAATGGAAGGTCAACAGTAATACAAGGTAGAGAAAATCCTGGACTCGAATCTCTAGAGGGTTTCTACAGTTCCTGATCCAATGGGAAAGGTTTTCGTCCAAAAGAGTCCTCTTGGATAAAACAGGCTGATGTCCATGCTCCTCACCTGGTACGTGAGTTCAACAAGCAATTCCCAAAACTGGTGGTCCAGTGCCCCCTCCCCCGGGGGGAGGGGATACTGACAGGTGCGCCCTATGGTGCTCCCGTCTCCGGCAGCACTGCAGAGAAGATGGCTGCAGCCATGACCCATGTGGGCTGACCCCGGCACTATGACATCATGCCCGGGAAGAAGTTTTAATACTTACAGACTTCCAGGTCACGAGTTCGATGTCCGATTGTAGGTTTTGTCTTATACATTCCTGGGTGCTCTATAATTCTTGTTATATTGATTCCTGGACTTTGACCTTGCCTGAACTTCGACTTTGCTGTTCTCTGCCTGCCTTTTGGAATTATTGCCTGGACTTTAATTACGCTTTTGCCTATTCCCATTCTGTACTGCGAATTTGTGACTTTATCCCCTAAAGCTTCCTCCCTGGTCCTAACTACTCCCACTGGGAGCCGACATCCATTAAACCAGGTTCTGAGCATTCTGGATAACAGGTATCATAACTGTAGTAATTTAATACAAATTTGCTCAAATACTGTGACCCACAGAAATTAGTAATACTTTCTTTAGTTATTCTAAACATGTAGTTTTTTTTAGCCCTAAACAGTGGCATAAAGCATCATCTTAGAGGAGTGCTGATTTAGAGAGGACAGTAATTAAAAAAAGGAAAAGTGCTAAAAGTAGAAGTAAAGGTACAGTAAAATGCAATTTGTAAACTTAGGACCCAAGACTTAAGGCAATGGCACCTAACAAATTAATTCTAGGACAGTATATCTGTGAGACTTTCCTTTGAACTTGCATTTTCAAATTAATAGGAAGAGAGTTTATGCACTGCCTGCAGAGTTATTAATCTCCTGGGTGACAAAAAACCCCCAGTGATCCACCCAAGGACAAAGGTATTTGTAGGGATTGAAGTGTAAATGACAGCAAAGATGTTCAGCAGGGTTCTTTGATTTCAAGTTCAAGAGCACAAAAAAGTTAATGGAGCAATGTATATCTAAAATATAACTAAAAGTAAAGTTACACTAAACACTTATGGGCAGATTTACTAAGGGTCGAAGTGAAAATTCTAATTAAATTTGAATTTCGACTTCGACTATCGAATAGCTTAAAATTTTGATTTGAATTGAAAAAATTAGAAAATTCTAATTCTCTAATACTGCCTCCTTAAAAACTTAGAATTCGAAACTTAAAAGCTGTATAATTGCCCTTTTAGCCTATGGGGGACCTCCTGGAACTTTTTCAGATATTTTTCTCTACGTTCTTGAAAATCTAAGGATTTTGGGCAAAATCGTTCAAATCTAATGATGCATTTGAACAATTTGAAAGATTTTAATTTAAAAAATAGCTTTTAAAAAATATTTGATGGGCAAATTTCAATTTTTTTTATAATTAAAATTCAACCCTTAGTAAATATGCCCTCTATAGTGCCAGTAAAGTTCATCAACAGTTAGGTTTTATCTGAGAGGTTAAAAGAAGTAAAGTTATTTTAAAATCAAGTGAAGTTAGTGGAAATAGGTCTGTATAAGTATATATATATATATATAAATATATAAATATATATATAAATATATATATATAAATATATATATAATCCTCCAATGAAGGAGCCGCACTCACAGGATTTATCCAAATGTATAGCACTTCTTTGTTGAGAAACTAACGTTTAGGCTGCGACCCAGCCTTTGTCAAAGTTGTGGGGGATTATATATATATATGTACTGTGGTTCATTTGAACTTTGTCTTTTTTAACCTAACTTAAATATGTAACTACAATTTAAATATTTAGAATCGGGCATTTGGCTAAATATTTTGGGAAAATATTGTTTACTCGCAATTTGATATACATATACAAATACCGCACCAGTTGCACTCCTAGTGAAATTAACATATGGTAACCAAGTGAATGCAGAATGACTGTCTGGAGCAATATTGTCTGCTAGAGTCATTTGTCAGATTTACTTTTTTATGAAACGTATGACTGAATTGTTCTTGCTTTAGTGAAATCGCTAACACTATTACGAAGTGCAGAATTCAAGCCTGTCTCTTTCAGAACTGGCTTGCTTTGAAGTGCTTGGTAATAAATGATTTACAGTCAAATGTTATTTCACTACACTTGGAGGAAAAGTACAATTGGGAACCAAGAGAACTTGGATGAAATTCTTCTTCTCATGTTTTGTAGCCACAACTCCTTTGGCTGCTATTTGAGTGTGCTAAGTTAAAATAATTAGAATGCAAAAACAGGATCCCCGCTAGGACCAACAAGAAGCCAAAAACTGTAAGCTTAGCTTTACACAGGGGATGAAAACTAGAAATATAAAAGAAGTTTAACCTCTGACGTACAATCAAACTCAACTCATTATAATTACTTTTATTGAAACCCTAATGTGCCTATTGGGCATTGGTTTAGAGCTGTGCTCCATGTGGCCATGCAATTCCAGACAATTTAATTAGGGACTGACAGGGATTTTTTTTTTTCTTTTGGTGGAAGCTGAAGAATAAAGCATTGAACTGGTATCAGCTAATGATTTTAAAGCCACATTAGGTACCATTTCTAAAGAACTATGGCAGGGAATATTCTTGCTTAAAGGAGCGATAGCATAATTTTTTCATGATCTTTCCTTCAATCAAAATATTAAAGTGCTACTGTCATCAGAACACAATAGATATATGCACATGTTATGTTAATTAAATTATTATTGGAATTTTTTTTTAGACCACAGATTTTTTTTCTTGAATATTTCTTGAAATAGTGTATGAATTATGGCCTCTTGCAGCCTGTATACCTCCTGTGTAAGTTGCTGACTAGCATTGGTACTGCTTTTATTTTGAGTCTTTAATTTTATAAATAGTGATAAACAGTAAAAAAAAAGCATTTGACAAAATAAACCACCTTGTTTGCTATAGTCCTAAGCCTAATGCCTGACTACAAAGTTGGAGAATGTCCAAATCAGGTTGTGGATAATTAGCGGATATACAAACAGGAAGAATTCTCTCTCTGGTGTAGGCAATAGCCTTGAGGCAGACATGTCCAAGAGTTGACAGATTTTAAAGTAAGTGAATATAGTTATACAGTAGTTTAAATAAAGGAAATGTAAGGTAGAAAAACTCACAGTTTTTTTGGTAAATATATGCACAATAGCTTTCTTACCATCAATAGTTATTAAATATTGTTAAACAGTGTAAAGTGTTGGGGAAAGACAAAATGTTTAACTCAGGTATGAAATGTATACATTTACATATACATTTAACAAACGTGTATGGTGTCCGCAACATGCCTTGACAACCTTTCTCTGAGGGTTTCCTAAAAAGTTTGGCAAGTATTGACAAGTATTAGCTCACCAACAACATTAAAAATGAGATGAGAGCAAAGAATTTCTTTGTAGCTAGTATTCCTACAGAGCCATGTATAAAATATTCTTGCAGTTAACACACTATAAAAGTGTTTACAAGCTAATGTTTGTAAAGGAATTCTGAAGGTTAATACAGTGTTTTCAAAAACATAGTATTGCATGATATATTACGTGGTATATTTCCATGTAGATTTTTTTACGATGGGATGTGTAATGAGATGAAAGGATGAGATCAAAGAATACAATTGGTGAAAGGGGAGTAAGTATATATATATATATATATATATATATATATATATTTATATTCACAGATACAGCCACTTGGATTTGAACACTTTAATTAGATGTGATACTGTGACACAATTTTCTGTGTTTAGTTATTCTGTGTCAAACACACAATCCAAAGTGGCTTCATCTGTATCTATATCTAGCTATCCACACACACACACACATATACATATATATATATATATATATATATATATATATATATATATAGTGGTAGAGTGACCAAAACAATGTGGGAAAAGGTGCGTTTTCCCTTTAATGGGAAGGGTGTTCATAAACAAATAGCTTCTCTGTTTAAAGGCTTTGGTAGCCAGATCCTGGAAGCTGGAGTATTCTGGAGAGAACAGGAAAACCAGTTACTCCGATCTAGAGGTCCAGCTCAGGAAGTGAGGCTGTTAGGAAGCTCTCTCAGAGCAGGACACTTCCTGGAGGTGCCTCTTGCCTTGGCAAGGTGCAGAGAGAGACCAAGTGACATAGGGTCTTTCTGATTAAGACAAAAGCCAGGAGGCTGAGCAATCCCCACAAGAATCCGGAGTTCAGGGGTGACCCCAACTTGTATGTTTTCTCACTGGTAGTCCACAAGGGGCCCAGTTTAGTGGGCAGGGTTTATCTTTATGATTTGTTTTGTATCCTGAAATGGTCACCCCTGTGTTTAAATAAACTGCCTTAAAAAGAAGAAAAGTGTCTATTGTAGATCCCACAGCTTACAATACATACATATATACATCCTTAATCCAATAATAAAATAAGCAAGTGTTCTATCATATGCAAAATTGTTTGTATTTTATCGCTGGTATTTTCAAAACAAACAAAAAATGTATTGCGGTTAAGAAGGACAAGAGAACTCTGTGGCACTTTTTGATTGTTAAAGAAAAGAAAGAATTAAGCATGACTGTAAAGCATCCACTTTCGCACCACTAAAGTAGTTGAAGCACAAATTACTGTAACAGGTGGGCCCATGTGGTTTTGAAAGCAATGTAATACAATAAACTGCACAATATCATGTTTCCAGGAAAGGAAAATACATCTAAACTTAAACCTGATCCTTAAGCAATCTTAATTTTGGCATTAAAGCACTCCATCTCTCAAGGGAATCATTATATCTTTTGACCCAAACTCTCTAATTGTAACTTTAAGCAAAATATATTTCTTCTTTAATGCAGTAGAGCTTTTTTCTAATCTTCGCAATACATGTAGTAATGGCAGACATATTAATCTCCATAACCACATGTAGAAGGCTTAATTTATGCCTCATAATAATGTCATACAAAGTAATATAACTGGGCACATTCTTAAGTAAATGTGATCGGTATTTATTACACAAGAAATTAAAACAGCGAAGCTGCTAATAGCAAGCCTTTAATGAAGAAAAATTCTTGTGTGGTTTACAAAGTTTTTTTTATTATAATTTGCCAGTACAAGTAGAATAAATTGTATATTTTATTATGTAAGAATTTGCACAAAAGAGGACTTTCTTCAGAAGTTCAAATTATAGTCACAGCAATAACTTCTTATGACATGTTACCTTGCTCAGAGCGTGGCATGTAGTTACAGTGAAGCATCCCTTTAACCTGTTGGGCTTTTGTGTAATCAAAGAAAATGAAGAAATTACGGCAAATTCTAGATAGGCAACACTTGAGTTGTAAAGGTATTAGGGGAATATTCACTATGAGAAAAAGTAAGAAAGGGAGTGGAACAGTTCTCCCATGTCAAGCCTAATGTAATGTCAAGCATCATCTTGAATGGTGTAAAGGTTGCCATGATTTGACTCTGCAAGAAATTAATTATTTGGAATGATGGAATGAATGAGAATCACACTTTACCATTTGCAGTGTTGGGGAGGAGTTAGAGTTTTGCAGATGCAAAGAGAACACTACCGGCCTGAATGTATCTTGCCAACCCTAAAATATGCTTTTCTTCATTTTGTAGTAACACTGCTAAGTAGACCATTTCCACTTCAAGTATAATAATGCCTCTATGCAAAAAGCAATGTTTCTATAGAACTGTTTTTTGTGGATGGAGTGGAAATCCTTAACTGGTCTAAACTCAAACCAACTGGACATCTGAGGGATGAACTGGAATGCCAACCATAAGCCAGACCTGAACATCCAGCATCAGCACCCAACCTTACTAAAGGCTCCTCTACAATTAAACTTAGGACTAACTTCATATTCATAGTTTCAGTATGTTGGAACAGAATATTTTTGACCCTCTAGTGAATATCCTAATAGGTATTTTGTTACTGCATCAGCTGTAAAAGAAATATATTACTGAAACACAGACTAAATTTTGTTGACACTAAACAATTAAGACTACTAAGGCTATTGGCCCATGGTTTGGTTTTGCCACTAGCATATACAGTATAAACCAGCCAGGGTTGGACTGACCTGGTGGGATACCAAGGAAAAACCCTCATGGGCCCCCCGCTAGGGTTGCCACACTTTCTTGAAAAAAATACCGGCCTTCCTATATATTTATCTTGTTTTCCTATTAATAACTTTGGGATCACCCATCAAAAATACCAGCCAGGTCAGTAAAATACTGGCCAGATGGCAACGCTAGGGTTGCCATCTGGCCAGTATTTTACTGACCTGGCTGGTATTTTTGATACTGCTGGGTCAGAGTCCCCTCTCCCAATCTCCTGGACCCATAAAACAAATGTGCAGCGCAGCCACTGATGTGTGAATACTGTACGTCAATGTGCAGCACCATGTGTCCCGTGAGCCCCTATGTGCATTCATGTACATCTCCGTGCATGCATGCACATGTAGCGGCGCAGATGGGGTCCAGGGGTTCCAGAGGGGGGGAGCCTGGACATCAGTCCTGGGGGCCCCGGGCCCCTCAGTCCGACCCTGAAAACAGCAGAGAAAAGATGATCCACTGCCTTTTGTTACCAGAATGTAATGCCAGTCATTGGACTATGGTATGAAATTGCGTTTCCATTCAGAAATCCACACTGTGTGTATTTGGATAGACTGATCCCATGGAAATTACCAGCAGAGAAACAGATCTATGTGCGTGCCATTAGACTAAAAATTTAATGACAATTACTTGATGGGAAAATCAAGCATTTAGTTTATATAAACGAATATTTAACTCTCAATAAACCAAAATATTTCCCTGCCTTTTCATTAGCTGTCACATTAGTGGTCACATACTCTATATTTAACATATTTTACAGTAAGGAAAACATTACACTTTCTACCCATAGAGCACCAGCATATTTATCAAATTTGGAATGTATAGCTTTGAAAACATTGGCTGATTCAGATACATAAATAGCAACTTTACTTTTTGTAATATGTCTTATGTTTGTAAGACTTGCTTCAATCAGAAAACTTCCTCAAATACTTACTACATAAAGCCTTTCTCATGAAAATGTTAGCAATACTTGGGTGGCATTTTTAACGTACTGTAAATTGCCCTATATAACCAGAATAGATTATCACTGGTTTTCAATCTAATAGTGCTTTCATTCACACAATAACATGACCAAAACAGAAGTCAATTTTTTTTGCTCCTCCATGTTTTCCTTCCCTTTATAATCTCAAATTATTACTTAGGGCTTTCATATGAATTCAGTATCACATGAAAAAAACCCAGCTACCATTAAACACACAGCACAAAAAGCAAATAATATCAAAATAACATTTAATACAGTCAAAAACAATTAATAAAAAAGATCCATACATTTCACAAAACTAAAATATTAAATAAAAAGTTATATTCCCAATTGTATTCGGTATTTCTCAAGTAAGTCTTTAGTGAGATGGAGGTCACAAACAAGTGAACAAGGGAAATTTTCACTTGTAATCAAATGTATCCTAGCAGGGAATTTAAATTAATGAAAACACAGCAAGAAAAGACTGAAAATTGTAAAGCAACTTTTAGGGGCACATTTACTAAGGGTCGACTTTCGTTGACCCTCGAATTCGACCCTCAAATTTTTATCACAATTTGAATTATTGAACAATCGAATATAAAAAAATTCGATCGATCAATAAGAGAGATCAATTCGAACGGTTTTAAGCATTCAATCAAATCTTTTTTATTCCATCAAAAAAACTTGTAAAAATCCTATGGGAACTTCCTATAGGGATATAAAGCAATACAGTAGTTTTTATCTGCCAAATTGTTATATCCAATTTTTTTTAAAGTGCCAGTACTTCGACAATCGAATTCCAACTTTCAAATTTGGCCAATTCGAATCAAATTTTTTTAATTCGAATTTGATTAGAATTTTCACTTCGAATCAATTTGAACCTTAGTAAATGTGCCCCTTCAATTAGACTTTTCCATGCAAAAGACTAACAAGCTGTCGTACACATTCCAACACTTTTTTTTCATACTATAGATTAAGGGGAAGATATTAGTTTTTCAAGTGTCGTTTTCAAAAACTTTTTTTTTATATTTGTTATAACCCAAACCTGGTAACAGCTTAAATACAAAAATACTCCAGCTAAAACCTTTTAGGTAGTCCAGGGATCCACAACCTTTTGAACCTGTGAGCAACATTCAGAAGTAAAAGGAGTTGGGGAGCAACTACATTGAGGGTCTGTATGGCAGTACACCTTGTTTTTATACAACCAAAACGTGCCTTCAAGCCTGGAATTCAAGGTCCTGCTTTGAGGCCACTGAGAACAACATCCAAGGGGTTGGAGAGCAACATGTTGCTCACGAGCTACTGGTTGGGGATCACTGACGTAGTCAATGGCAGAAATCCCTTGAACCCTCTGAAGATGTTAATAGAATTCAAGATGCTTATCTTTTTATCTTACATAGTTACAATTGTATTTTACATTGTTACAAATGTCTCAAAGTGCAGGCACTGAGGCACACATTTATCAAAGGTCAAATTTTGCGTTCATGTGAGTTTTTAAAAACTCCCATGAATTTGAAATTCAACTAATTAAAATTTATTTTAAAAATCACATTTCCAAAACTCAACCAAAAAACTTGAATCTAATTCGAATGAGTTTTAAAAACTCCATTTGAGTTTTTTCCCAAAAAACAACCTCTACTTATATCTAATTTACTCAATAAATATAAATAGCTTTTCCTTCATTAAAACAATTGTCATATAATAAAATTGGGCATACACTATATACACGCTACACGCTAAATGGTTGGATTACAATAACGGGCATACCAGCTGATGGGATGAGGACTGCATCGAATAACTGATGTGGTCCTCGATCGGGAGGAAAAATCAAACCTGCCTGATCAAGATTTGGCTGATGTTTATATCCATATATCCATCTGTGATGCCCATCGGAGGGCACCGTACACTGGCAAATAAGTATTAAGATACAAATCGTCAACTTGAATCTGCCTGTGTATGGCCACCTTAAGTTAATAAATTCATATTGAACAAGGGGCAATAATGTTCCTTTAATACTGCTTTTTTATTAGATCTATGATTGAATAGTTGAGCAAAAATATAATAGCTGCCATATTGTCCCTCAGTTAGGAATAATAATCAAATAAAGGATGCAAAAGTGAAATAAGCAAAGACAGTGCAATGAAATATGTTATATAACAGGTTTGTTTAGTAAATTTGAGTCCTCTGTATGCCATTATTCTAGTCTTGAACACAACTCACGGCAAGAAACGTAAATGTGTGTAAAGGTTATGAACAAAGGGTAGGCATGATGGAAATCCATATATATTAACAAGGTACAACTTAGTTTAGTATATTTCCAAATCTGTTTCATTTTTGTTACCGTAGCGTTACAAAAATTGTCTGAATGCATATACTGGTTTAATAGACTCACATATTATGAACATACAGGTTTTAAAAAAAATGAAAAACAGAACTCCTTATATAGAACTTACAGTACAAGTGAAGGATTGGCATTTTTATCCTGAGATGGCAGACTAATTTGCATAAAATGATTGTACAGAAAATAAGAACAATGATAATGAGTGGAAGTAAAAAAACAATTTAATACAGATGTAATTTTACTCTATGGGTTTCTCATAGTAGTACAGTAGTAATGTTTGGAAATTACCTCCATAGCAACACATATAGTATATAAAATCTATAAAATACAATATGATATCTCCTGAGGTAATCTGAATCCAGTTTGGTTTGTCAGCTTTGTTATGTTTTTTTTTAACTTAACAAGCTAGGATTATACTATGATAAAAAACCTCAATTGTACTAAAAACGAAGGTATATGACTGAGGAATGGTAGCCGGTGCTATCAATCTCAGTGATCAACCCCGATTCAGGTGAAACACATATTTCAAAATTAGTCAGGTTACTGAGAGAAAGCAATCAGAGCAGAACTTGCTGCTAAGTGTTCTTTATTGGACACAACATGTTTCGGGCTGGGGCCCTTTATCAAGTGTGGCTTGACACTTGATAAAGGGCCCCAGCCCGAAACATGTGTCCAATAAAGAACACTTAGCAGCAAGTTCTGCTCTGATTGCTTTCTCTCAGTAACCTGACTAATTTTGGCTCAAGTGTACTAAGTATGTTGTATCATATTTTTACAAATTGATATAATCGCTAAGTACAGCAAAGTAAGAAAGTTTGCTTCTCTTACCCATCATGTTGTATAAGCTTTGGGGTGAAAACTGCCTTGGCATCTTTTGTATTGCTTCTTTATATACAATCAGGGCATCCTGAAGTGAAAGACAAAGGTATAAAATATACAAACATGAGCTAAAGTTCAGTGTTTAATAACAGAGGGTATGAAGTAGCTGAATTGAGCCATGTTTTTGACCCACCACTTGGGGCAAATTCACCAAAGAGTGCAATTTCGCCAGCGATGGCTTCACTTTACCAGGTGAAAATTCATTCAGACAACTCTAATTTACTGAAGTGCAAAGTTTCGTCCAGGGCGCCAAACCCTGGATAAAAATGTAAAACATTTAACATCTATTGTTAATTTTATATGTGCTAGATAAAAAACATTTAAAAAATATATGTGGAGTGTCCATATTTTAAGTGGAAATGCTTTGTGCCTGGGTATAAATAATAGGCTTAAAGTACAAGGGAATATGGAATGTATAGAAAGTGTAAAAGTCAGGGATTGTAGTCAGAACATGGGGTTTGTAGGGTGATAGAAGAACACATAGCTTGAGGGAGAACATATGGAGAGCAAAAGACAAATATAGAGATAAAAATTGGAAGAAGGAGAAATCAGAGATAATGAAGGAGACAGAGTGAGAGAGAGAGATAGAGGAGCAAGGAAAAACAAATGAGAGGATACATAAAAAGAAAAGGAAGCTATAATATACATAGAAGAAAAAAGCTCACCTCATGCTGTCCTTGCTCATGATACAGTTTCCCCAAGTTATAAAGGCAGCTGGTCACAGAGCTCTTATGGGCATTGGGATCTTTTAAATTTTCGTCTGGGATTTCAGAGCACTTTACGAAGGTTCGTCTAGCCTCTTCTGTTCTTCCCTGATTCATTAAAATAATACCTGTGTTCAAATATCCTGCTGCAAAGCATATTGTTGAGAAAAAAATTAAAAACTATGACAAAATTAGACAAAATCTATTTATTTATAAACAGAGACTTTCATTCTTTTCATGTATGCTGTATGCATAAAGTATAAGTAAAGTAAAATATTTCAATATGCGTGGTCTACCAATATATTTTTTTAAAGAGATATTGTCATGGGAAATTTTTTTTTTCAAAACACATCAGTTAATAGTGCTGCATCAGCAGAATTCTGCACTGAAATCCATTTCTCAAAAGAGCAAACAGATTTCCTTATATTTCATTTTGAAATCTGACATGGGGCTAGACATATTGTCAATTTCCCAGCAGCCCCAAGTCATGTGACTTGTGCTCTGCTAAACTTCAATCACTCTTTACTGCTGTACTGCAAGTTGGAGTGATATCACCCCCTCCGTTTTCCCCCCAGAAGCCTAAGGGCCCTTACACACGGGCGTTTTTACCTGCGCTCCCCTGCGTTCCGTTTTGCTGCGTTCAGCCGCAGGGGAGCGCAGGTATAGACGCACTCAATTATTTTCAATGGGGCTGTACTCACGGGAACGCATGTAGGCGCCAAACGCAGGAAAAATGCAGCATGTTGCTTCTGAATCTGCGTTCGGCGCTTACACGTATCTCGTGGGTACAACCTCATTGAACAAAATGAGGTGCGTCTAGACCTGCGCTCCCCTGCGGCTGAACGCAGCCAAACGCAACGCAGGGGAGCACAGGTCCAAAACGCCCGTGTGTACGGGCCCTTAAACAGAACAATGGCAATGTAACCAGATAAAAGCTCACTAACACAAGATAACAGCTGCCTGGTAGATCTAAGAACAGCACTCAATAGTAAAAACCCATGTCCCACTGCGTTCCATTCAGTTACATTGAGAAGGAAAAACAACAGCCGGCCAGAAAGCAGTTCCCTCCTAAAGTGCTGGCGCAAGTAACATGACCAGGGGTATCTGGGAAATTGACAAAATATCTAGCTCCATGTCAGATTTCAAAACTGAATATTAAAAAAATCTGTTTGCTCTTTTGAGAAATGGATTTCAGTGCAGAAGTCTACTGGAGCAACACTATTAACTGATGCATTTTGAAACAAAAAAAAACATTGTTTTCCCATGACAGTATTCCTTAAACAGGACCACCATAGATGACATAGTGATTTAGCCTACATGTTTTATAAAACCTTTCATCTCTACGAACACTGCCAATTAGGGTGTCAGTTGAGAGGAAGTTTTTGTGGTATGGCTGGAGCCCTTAATCTTATTTCAGAAAGACAGATCATAATAATATGCAGATGTTGATGAGGAAGATAAAATGTAATTTAACTTACATGCTAGGGTAGGTCTGCTACCAATTGCTAACTTGTAGTAATGCAACGCCTCTGAAAACTTGCTGTTTTCTTGGAGCAATAAGCCTCTATAATAAACACACAGAAATGAGCAGATGATTATTTGAGACTGAGAGCAAAGTTTCTTAAGTACAAAACATTTTAACATGTTTTAAACATTATAATTTTCCGAGAAAAGGAAAATAATGTTTTTTTTGCACAACCAGAAGTCATTTCAAGATGTTAGCTTACACAGATGTAAAAGACTTGCATATTCACTCAGTAACAGCACTGAACTGTATATATATCAGAATAGTCTCCCTACATAGATTGCCTTTGTGAAGTAGCAGGTGCAGCACTGAGTATCCTGACAAGCTTCATGTATAAGAAACAGCTGACCTTAGGTAGCTCTACAACATAATAATGCAAATTAGATTAGAAAAAACTTCATTGACTCTTTTATATTGCATGTGCCTATGAGAGACAGTACTCTTCTGTCCTGGTAATACTATTCTGCTGTTTAACTGAGAATCTTATGCCAACTACTCCCCCATTATATTTTACCCATTTTAACTTATATTGGAATAAACTGCTGAAAATGGACTGAAAAATATAGGAATAAAATATTTGTGCTATTAGCATCAATGAATTACATCAGGTTTACAACTGGCTAAAATAACAGCGGTTTCAGGCATACATTTTTAATTATCTCACTGAGCTCTGTCTAATGGATTATTTGCTTAATTGCTAAATATAGTGTGAATTCCATAAGGTGAACTGGGTTTTATGAATACACAATTTAATCTAAACCAACATAAAAAACTTCTTTTGGTATAAAATACACTATATTGCCAAAATCACCCAGACACCTGGCCTGTGCTATAACGGTCACTTATAGAAATGCTTTCCAAAATATATTTGAACTTTGTTGTTAGAATTTGATTCCAGTTGGCCACAAAAGCTTTGGTAAGTTTTGCACGATCAGCTATGCCTATTCATCCTACACGTGTTCGGGGCTCGGTGCAGGCCAGTAAATTTCTACCACTCTCATCTTAGTAAACACATTTTGAGCAGATATTATTGTAATAAAACTGCCTCCTCTAAATTATAGTAATATGGTTTGCTTCTATTATGACCAGGGCCCTAAACCAACTCATGAAAAAAGTCCTTAACCGTTATTTCTCCTTCATCAAACTTTACAGTAGGTATTGCATGTTTATGTAGCGTTCTCCAAACACCTGACAAATTCATATTCCTCAGACTACTAGAGGAGAAAGCAAGAAATCAGTTTCCAACAGCCTCTACACCACACTTGGAATTTTGCATGGTATTTAAGCAGAAAAGCTTCTGGGGCTTCTGCCACCTCCTCCTCTTCTGCTCTACGCTTAAAACATTAGAGACTTCAGCTTTTAAAATTACATAAGGCAGCTTTTTGCCTCCACTGGTAACTAGACATGTAATTTTAGAAGAGGTGCCCAGATACTTTTAGCCAAAAATGTATCCAGATATGTTTTGCCATTTTATATACCTTTTTGAAATACGCCTGAAAGACATTGGAAACATTTTTTTTTTAAAGGAAATTTCATTTGCATGTAACTGTGCAATTTATCCGTTCAAATATGTTATGGCTGCAGAATTAATTCCAGGAGCACCAAGAGTCTTATACAGGGACCCGTTATTCATAATGCTCAGCACCTGGGGTCCCCCAGATAAGGGATATTTCTATAATTTGGATATCAATATTTTAAATCTAAAAATTTTTATTAAACATTTAATAAACCCAATAAGCGTGTTTAGTCTCCAGAAAGGATGAATTATATCTTGCGTGGGATTAACTACAACGCACTGTGTAATTATTACAGAGAAAAAATATTTTCTGTAAAAATATGGATTATTTGATGCTTCTACAGCTTGGCCTTCAAAATATTTGTCTCCATTAATTTCTGCCCGCTATAGAGGGGGGTTTTCAGTTAATGAGCTTGTGTTACACATGATCTGACTTATATTGGAATAGTTTTACCAAAATTTTAAAATAATTTCCAGAGACACTGTCACTGAACTGAATTGTGTTAAAAGCACCATGATGTGTCACTGCTTAATGGTAATAATTACAGCAAAGCACTTATGATTTATGCAAGCATAGTTATAGAAAACCGTGTAAAAATAGACATTGTAAAGTGATTTCTGCACATTGAAATTGTTAGTTGGTTTGTTTTAAAACTAGGGACAAACAATTCGAAACTGGGGGCTAATCCTAGGTATCTTGGGTATTTAGGGACAGCTATGCTTTTAGTAACAATTTGGGAATAAAAGATGCACATGCTAGTAAGGAGAGTATTTTATTTTCAATAATTTTTGGATTCTAAATTACATTACTAGTATGATGTTCAGAAGTTAATCTGTATTAGGTTTAGCAGAATTATTTTAGCTCTTTGCGATTTGATAAAATGGTATGTAATAATCTATTCCTAGTAATTTTTGGAATAGCCACACACCTCACTTCTCTCCTGGTGCTCGATGGTGGGGGAATCGGCAACCCCCTATCTGACAAGTGCAAAATATCCCCGGCACACAGGAATAAATTCAGCAGGGCAAAGCCTTTGCAATTTTATTAGATGCAGAGTGCAATGTGCAATTTTGTGCAATGTGCATAATTAAATCCAGTATTTCACCAAAAGTCCAACGTTTCTCACCAAAAGAAATACTGGATTTAATTAGGCACATGTTTAACTAATTGCAATTAATTGGTAGAAGGGTTTATAATGCTATTGCACCACGTATGTATGGGGTGCCGTTTGTCCCAAATACATTCTGTATACAAAACTATCCCTGATACA
>CM044435.1:44882981-44900072 GCA_024363595.1 Xenopus borealis | reverse complement strand
TGTGTATCAGGGATAGTTTTGTATACAGAATGTATTTGGGACAAACGGCACCCCATACGTATGTACTATACTTGTCAAAGAGGAGGTTTCCCGAAACATTGCACATTGCAATCTGCATCTAATAAAATTGCAAGGGCTTTGCCCTGCTGAATTTATACCTGTATGCCGGGGATATTTTGCACTTGCAATAATCTATTCCTAGCCATAATCTAATGTTTTTGCTATCTACCTTTAAAGGCAGGCTATACATTCATTAATTACATGATTTCACAATATGTTAGTCACATTAGAAAAACAATATCACCTGACTGCACATATCAGAATCTCATCATCAAACCCTAATAAAGTATTCTTCTTAGCACAGGTAAAATGTGGAGGAAATATGGAGAAAAAAATGGGTCCATTAACTTATAGAGAGTGAAGTTTAAATTACTATTAGAAATCAGGAATATTCTCTGTTAATACATTTGTTAAGAACTCTGCAAACTCAATCCAGAGTAGCAAATGCACAAGCCTTTTGGCATGTACACCTAATTCTTAGTTTCTAAAGAAGGCAGCGTATGCTCTACCTGCCAAATCCTTTAATGTGGTAGCTCTTATGTAAAATATATCTAACTCTATAATAAATATACAGTACTAACTGTGTTTTTATATTATGTGGTTCCACGTAAGGTATTGCAGCATGCCAGTTCACAAGAGGAAGTATTTCAGCTCTCTGCCAAAATGATAAAGCAATCTAAAATGAAAGGAGTGTTGCATACAGAAAACTGGAATAAACATTTATTATTTTTGAATATAAAGCAGTGATTTTATAAAAAAAAAATTCACTACAGATATAGATCATAAACCTGCTATCCAGAAAGCTTAGCCATATAACATAGACTCCATTTTATGCAAAGTTTTAAAAAATATCTCCTTTTTCTCTGTCATAATAAAACAGTGCCTTGTACTTAATTCAAACTAAGATATAATTATTAATCCTTATCGGAAGAAAAAACAGCCTATTGGATTTGTGTATGTACATATGTTTCATACACATTATTGTTATCCGGAAAGTCCCAGTTCCCAGAATAACTGATCCTACACAGAGCCCCAGTAGTACTGTCTAAATAATCCTCATGTTCAACTTGCTCCTTGCAAATAAAAAACAAATCTCCTCTCCACACATAATTTATTCAAATCCAGTGTTACCTTGTTTCTTAATCTTAATCCTGCATCATTTCATATGCAGTCTTTTCTGTACCTAACTTTCTTGTAAACCTCACTCATTTTGTGTTCTGAAATTCAAGTCCTGTGCAATTGAACACAGAAACAACAAGCCTTGCACATATGTACATAAAAGTCACATCCTTAAAAAAGAGATTGCAGGAAATTATTTTATGGCTATTGTGCCAAAGTATCTTAAAACAACTTAAACTTATTTCAAATGTTCTACCATTTCTCCTTTTAAATTAAATTTGTGGATGTTTCCGTAGCATCATGTTTCTTTAAATGTGTAAAAGGGTAAAATAAGCATGTATACTGTGTTGGAAAAGATGGGCCAATGATTGGCTGTTAATGGAGTCACAAAGAGGCAATAACTTGTGCTCATAACTCACAAGCCAAACAGAGAATTAAGCCTCCCAAGGACTGGTGAGCACTGCTAAGAGTTTTGCTAGCTGGATTGCCATCTCAGGGTAATTTATGCATTATTGTTTTCAGTCTTGAAAATCGCATCATCATATTGGGCACAATACTAACATTGGTTAAGTACTGTGATATTAAAATAGTGTGTAATATAAAATATCAGAAGACATCAAATATAATTACAGATACTTATACATAGGGCTTCATCTTGTTCTCTACCAACAAGGCTAGATCTAATAAAAGCAATTGCTAACTTACATGCTTGGAAACTTGTTGTTTGTATTTTCTAGTTCCTATCCTTTCATGATTAATACATTGTACACTGGGGTTGTGCCCAAGTTGCAGAAAGATGAGGTGTTCACACAGTCAATGCTATAAACAGTAGACCCTATGCTAAAGCAGTGACCATGTTTACATATAAGTAATATTTTGCCATTAATACCTGAAGAGAGAATATAAAGTATAAATACCAGTCATTTATTTAGGTAGTAATACCTAGGAGAGAACACACCTATATGGTTTAATGTCATGGTACAGAACTACATAATTTAACACTGACCACAAGTACACTCTCCTCCAATCAAAATAGCCTTTCATAGGATGACTTCAGGGTGATCTCTGATGGGATCTGATTTGACATAAGCAGTCACCCATCTTGCTTCAAGGAGAAACAGATCAGGAATGGCTATTTAACAGTACCAGCAAATACTGTAAGGACTGACACAACTCAATTGACAAGTCAGATGATGGCAGATACAGTACAATAACAGCAGAGTTGCCTGGGGTTAACTATAATGATGAAGGCTTTAGACAGATTCTGTCATAGAATAGCCAAGAGAAAAGACAGATGATAACATTCCCAATATGCATCTTTCTAAATAATGCTATTATTTACAAAGCACCAGTCACTCTACATCTCATTTGAATATTATTGGGAAAACCAATGACATACAAACTAGTACAATCATCAAAAATCCTTCAGCTTACATATGTATGAACCCCTGCCTCAGCATGCGTTACTTAGCAAGCTTATTAATACATTTTAAAACACTCCCTGTAGAATACCAGAATTTGGCCCTGAAGACCTATACAAAATAATAAACAGCCACTAATTAGAAATTAAATGCAATATATCTTTCAAAGTTTCATGCTTGTTAATTATTTATTTTCTGTTTTGGTTAAAGTGTCATCTTATTATTTCTAAATATAAAGAAATGGCTTCCAATTACCACACTAGGCAGCAATTATAGTGACATAGGCAGTCTATAATCGTACCAATTCTGTATTAAAAACATACAGAAAAAGGCTGGGGTAAGTGAACAGAGTAGAAAATGGTCAGACATTATTAACATAGTACTCTAAGCACAGCAAACTGCATGATTAATGGTGCTGTGCTGATCTGGCACTAGAGGAATTATTACAGTACTAGCCGCTTTCAATTTGGCTGCATTAAACACCAAGCAAAATATTGGCAGAAACAGAAAACAAAATATGCATTTTTATACAGTGTGCATAGTTTTACACAGCAATGTGCAGTGAATCATCCGAAGACATTTAACTAGTATGTAGTAACACTATGTACGTTTGCCCAGTTCAGCACAGCAGCAGTGGAACTGTAGAGCAGAGAATTATATATCAATTTCTATATAGTTGCTTGGTACTGCAATCTCCTTGTTTCTCCAGACTTCCCCATCACTGAGGTATAGGGGGATGTCTCCCCTTGAGCTCACAAGTGAATAAACTAAAATATCCACGGATTCCCTTTAAAGTACTAAGATGTTTTCAGTATTGTGATCAAAACTCCACTACTTGAGGGGATCAAGTTGCCGTATGAGATATTAACCGTCAGTTATGCGGTAATATACAGATAATTAAAGTGTATATTTTTGCAAGTGTGATAAACTCTTAGTGGCCTGTAGTCCAGGGAGGCCAGCAGTGATGTCACAGAGGAGGGCAATGGCCTCACAGAGGTGGAGAATGGGAGACTCATTGCATTGGGAAAACTTTAAGAAAGAAGGGGAATTGCAGGTTTACCTGCAAGTGCATTGGTAGGTAGTGTAGATTGACAGAACCATAGATATAACAACCTATTATATACTGTTAGAGTGATCATTGTACAAAAAATAATAGTATCAGTACGAAAATAAGCAACAGCTATTTGTGAACATGAAGAGAAACGATCAATATGTGGCACCAGAGTTTTTTCTAAAATACAAGAAATAAGAGGAGCCCTTTTCAGCACTGCAACTTAGTTTAGTCAAAGCACCTGGTACTTTTTACAGCTCTGTTCCCGCAGGTGGTGCATTTGCCATCTGGTGTGTTCCACTGTCAGCAATGCAAATGTTAACGGTCATGCCAGGGCAGTATTGCTCTGGCATCATAAGAGTTAACATTGGAAACATTTGGGGGCAAATTTACTAACCTATGGAGTTGTGCCAGCGATGGCTTTGCCGCATTTCACCAGGTGTAGTTTTGCCTGGGCTGCTTAAATTCACTAAAAGCTGAAGTTGCACTCAGAGAGGCAAATGGTAATGGAGTTGTGCTAGCGTTAATTCGTCAGGCAAAGCAAAGTTACGCTAGTGATGCCTAATTTGCATATGGCGCGAACTTCAAATCCAACGGACGTAAATACAGCATAAAGTACAAAACATTACACAAGCCGGGAAACCGTTCTAAAATAAAATAAAGTTGTTCTATTGCCCAACACATGTGCCCACTGCATGTAGGGGGGAAAGAGGGTACCCCTAAAAAATTTGGCTAAAAAGTCTGACGAAGGGGTCCGCCCCATGAAACGTTATATTACTGATGTGAAATAAACATGCAGTAGTTTGCCCCGCTACACTTGCCTTGAGTGTTTGGTAATTTGTTGTTTGCTTGAATGTGAATGAACCCTTTGGCTGCTGGAGTGCTTGTTGAACTAGTAGGATCTTACCCTCTTACTAACTACCATAGGAGAGAGTGTTTGATGCATTGTTGTAATGTGAGTTATTACCTGTTATAGAGGGCAGGGGAATAGTCACATTAAGTTTCAATCGCCTGTTATTGATAGATGGTAGCAAATGAACATTGGGGGTGTTGGTGTGTTTTGGGGTGTCTGATGTTAGTCTAACCTGTGTACAAGTTAATTGAGAGACTGAGTGTAACCCCTTAAAGCCAAACCCAAAAGTTACATGCGGTTGAGTGTCCCATTTTCATGACATTAACATATTTCATTCTGTATGTCAAAATGTCTAGATTACCAAAGGCCTTACATCATTAAACAAAATGGCATTAACCATTGAAGGGCAATGTGCCCCCACCCCAGGTGCTGCTCTTTGCACTCCTAGAATACAAAGATCAAAGAGTTGAGATTCACTATATATTTGGCAATGCCTTTGTTCAGGTGAACATGCATCAGGCTGAGAGTTGGGCACCATTTGGGCAACCCCTTGACTGCCCACTAAATTGCTCACCACTGAAGGCTGGGGAATATTCCACATGCAAGGTGACTCTGGGAGTCAGAAAGCAATGTTTAGTCTAGCATCATGGCCACTAGATAAGTCCTGTAGTGCAAAATAGATTTAAAGGATATATATTGTGTGAAAAACAATAATGTGCCTGTGCATTAAACTCTTTTTTTTTTAAAAAAAAAGGTTTTCAGGTTGAATTATTGAACATTTCAGAGAAAATCCTTCTACTCCCACCCACCTGTTCCACTTCCTGCTGCCTCCTTTCCCAGGCTGTGCAAGGGAGCCAGCAGCACTCAGCACACTGCACTGTAGGAACCATCCCAGCAATTATAACAAACAAGGGAAAGTTGTGCTCACCAACCCAGCAATTAGGCTGACCTGATAGAGCACTCAAACCTGTATATTGCCTGTGTGATTGCAGGGCCTCCTCCTACTCTGCTTCTGGCAGGGACCATAATGACACACCCACACACTGACAGCAACCCTAGCAGATCTATAGGAAGCTCCAATAAAGGGGCCATTTTAAAGAAAATATACATTTTAACCCAAAGTGTAAGCAGTACCATGTATTATTTATTCACTTATGCTATATGTCTCTAATAATAACTAATAACTTGGCCTTTCTAGAGTGGAATCTAGTAAAGATTCATCTTCACCGAGTATATTGTGTGACACTGAACTGTAAAGAGCACCTGATTGAATCAAGATTTTATGTTACTGAGTTTTCTTTTCAAATTCTATTTTTCTTGACAGTTATTAAATACAGTATTAACATTAATTACACCTGGGAAATGGCAAAATTGATTTATCTACAGCAAAATGGAATTTAAGCCATGCTTCTGGATTTTAGTATTCAACAAAGAAAAAAAAAGAAGAAACGCTCATGTAAGCAGCTTGTTCAATGTCTATTATCTAAGAAGGACAACCAGCGATGTCAGAACAGCAGCTATTTACATATCAGACAATGTTAAATATTGATTTATGCAAAGTACAGTTAATCACAGTCATGTTTTGCCATTTACTTCAAATAAACTAACTTGGTAATACAAGATTTTTCTAGTATTTCTAATCTATAATTCCATAGGGTCCCAGAAAACATTTCCCATTATTTTTTTTTTTTTTTACGTCCTGCTCATGTAGAACCATTAAAATAATGAATTCGCGTTGACCCTATGTCCCAACATGGAAGGTTAAGTGCTCACTCAGGATAATCCATGACAAACATTTAAGTATTTCACTTGTAATAGGAGGTCTTTATACAAAGAACCTGCAATAATTTATTTCTTACTGGCAATTGTCAGGGTGAAATACCACATTTGTTAATATGTGTGCTGAGCAAGCATCAATCCTTTTGCTAAAATATATTAAACAGCATTATTAAAACATTTTAAGAATAGTAATGTGTTTTTTTATCTGGATCATTCTACTTGATATTCTAGCAAAACAGCAATTGAGACAGGTGAAAAACACTCCCGAACTGTATAAATTTTACATTATTTTGGATCAATGTACATTCTCATTAACTAGTTTAACTTTAAAAACATAGTAATTGCTTACCGAGTGCATGTTTGCATCTATAACTCATTTAAATAGGCAATATGCACAGTGATTTGTAGAATAATTCAGTTTGTACCTCCTAGTTAAAGAGGATCAAATCTTTTTAGCCAATTAAAAATACAAGATAAGATTTAAGATACACATGTTTCACTTTTGATGCCTCAAGTGCAAGTCACAATTTGTATTATAAGAAAGTCCCACAAATTGAATTAATAGTCACCAACAGACATCAACTTGGTTCACAAATCAGTTTTTTTAACAGACTTCCAAGATTTACATTACATTGCAAGAAAATAAGCCTTGAGTAGCAGTGAGTAGAATAACTGCAGGTGACCAAGCAAACATGCTTAATGATCAAAGCAACTTCTTTCCACCTTCATTGTTCTCTGTTGTATACAAAGAACAGGTAATTTTAATTTGTAAGTATTGTAAGCAGGTATAAACACTCACAAAGGCCTAATAACGGGGGGCATTTTACACCATAACCTGCCCTCCATAAAAAATCCTATAACCCAAGCTTTAAAAGAAGCCTGTTTGGGGATTATGCATGGTCCACAAAAATATACTGTACTATAAGTCCAAGTAGAAGTCAATACCTGAAAGTATTACACAATCAACAGTAATAAGTAATGTCTATACAGAACAAATTCTGGCATAAACTAAACTATTTAAATTCAACCCCCCTTTCAGCATTTTCATACTCAGAGGTCTAGTAGACTTAAGGTATGACGATCCAAAAAATATCCAGAAAGATCTGTTATCCAGAAAACCCCAGGTCCCAAGCATTCTGCATAACAGGTCCCATGCCTGTATTACTAATCTCAGTTTTTTAAGAGAAATTACAGGAGGTATTTAAAGTTTCATAATGTGTAGCTTTTTCATTGGTACACTACTTTGTACCGATGAAGCTTAAAAGAGGATTAGAGATTTGTCACAGTATTCCTGTATGTCTAATATATTAGACTGACAGTGAGATCAGTTTGCATCTCTCTAATATCCTCTTGGGTGCTTTCTGCAGCAACCAGCCATCTCTTCTATTATATCTCTCTGACAAGCTATTCATTGTGCCTGGCAGTCTGTATAACAGCCTTGGGATTCCAAGTAACATTCCTGCTCAGAATTCTAGGATAGCCATATCTGCTGCAATCAGGTGCAATAGTCTGCACCAGAACATACTGGAGATGCACAGATTTGCACTACTAGCTAAATTGTATGCTACAGACCACAACTTGTACCTACAAGGGAAGAAATGGGTGGGACATGGGCATATACTTGCAGGCTTTGTGTAACTGATGCAACGGGTGCAACATACAGAAAAAGCAACATGGTCATAACAGGTGTTAAGTACAGGATTCCCTTGTACTGGAGCATGCTGTGCCTTGGGTCTCAGGAATCTATGTAAAGACAGTGATAAACTGGCAACATACCTGTGTTAATTTCATTTATGTATTAGTGATATTGTAGTACTAGTACTATTTCTCCTTTTTCATATGCTTTTACAGACAGCATTTTGAGAACCCAACATTGTCAAGCTAAGGTCTGTGGTTAAAACACAAGAACTTGCCAGGTTCTTTAAACATCCAGATTTTTTCTCAGTTCTGTAATTTCTCACATACTGTATTTCAAAGCTTGTAAAACCATCTTATACTACCTATGCTCTCAACTATTGCCAGTGGCACAACCATACATATACCCCAATGCTTCTGTTTAGACATCACAGAAGTAAAATTCAGGTGTAGGATAGGATGTTATCTAAAATGTTTGGGGCCTGGGGTAAGATTTTTTTTTTAATATTTGGATCATCATACCTTAAGTCTGTTAAAAATCATTCAAACATTTGATTGTTTTGTCACCAATATGGATTCATGCAGCTTAGTTAGGGTCAAGCACAAATTTCTGTTGTATTATTACAGAGAAAAAGGCTACAAATGTATTGTTGCTGCTAATTCTATTACTCATCTTTCTATTCATGCCCGATCCTAGTTATAATCCAGTCTCTTACACAAATCAATGCATTGCTGCTAAGGTAATTTGGACCCTAGCTACCAGATTGCTTAAAACGAAAAATGGAGAGCTGCTGGATAAAAATCGAAATAACAAAAAAAGTAATTAATAAAAAATTAAAACCAATTGCAAATTGTCTCAGAATATATATATATATATATATATATATATATATATATATATATATATATAGAGAGAGAGAGAGAGAGAGAGTTACATAGTTAAATTGGGTTGAAAAAAGACAAAGTCCATCAAGTTCAACCCCTCCAAATTAAAACCCAGCATACACACACACATCTCCACTCTTTCACACCTCCACTCTTTGACACAAACCATATATGCCCATAGCTATACTAACTGTAGAGTCTAGTATCAAAATAGCCTTTGATATTATGTCTGTCCAAAAAATACATATATATAAATATATATATATATATATATACATATATATACACATTTTGACACACACACATATATATATATATATATATATATATATACATACATATACAGTAGCATTTAATAGAATTATTACTTGCATACTTACAAATTATACAACATATCCGCCATGTTACTACGATAGTACAAGGCATTCCTATAGGCATTTTCAGCTTCATCAATCTTACTCTGGCTCTTGAGAACATTCCCGAGATTTCCCCAAGCTGCCAAAAAAAATGTAAAAAAAGAAGAGAGAAAAAAAACACAGGTCAGTATATTTATGTGACGACACTACGAAATGTGCATTCAAAACATCTAATATATTCCATTTTACCATTGTCAAATGTAATAAAGATTGATACATATTAGATACAGAGATGATAGATAGACAGAAAGACAGACAGATGTGAATGGTGCAAAGTACAAAAATAAAATTTACCAAATTAGCATAGTAATTCCCCAAGTTGGCATATTCATATTTAGAAACCAATTGTTCGATTCACCTTGAGATTAGTTTAATCACTGAACAGTTTCATTTCCATTCCAGGATTAAACCCTTATTACAAGGGTAATGAATTACTAATGACCTTGAGCTACAGGATAATGGTCATATAAGCTATAAAAAGGTAAGAAAATCATGATTATTATAATTAACAGTTAACTGCCAATATTTTCTGCATTGCTGCATGGAGGCGTTCTATGAAAAGATTTTGTAAAGAGGAACTATAATCATTGCAATGTATGGGAGTGCAACCTGCTGCTTCTGTATACTGCTGTGCACGGATGTTAATGGTGAAATGTTGAACTTAGCTTCTGTCTGTAACAAAGTGTTGCAGTGGTTTCTAATTCTCTAATTTTAATCAGCCATAACCATTCCATATATTTTCTTAATAAACGGCTGGTATATGCGAGTACGGTTTATCTGGTTGCATCCAAGATGGACCTCATGCCTACATCCTTACTTATAGACTATTACTTTATTGCCTGCCTTAATATATTCCAGATCTCCTGCTTGGGGTTGTCCTAGAATTCATTACGAGGTTTAGGTGGCTAATGCAGTAATGTTTTGGAGGTGGGATGGTGGTATCAGGTCAGTTCTATGATGCAGCAGTCATGTTGCAGCAGCTAGTGATTGGCTGATCACCAGGTCATTAAATTCAGAGACCTGTCTGAAAACTATACACATGCTATACACGTGGAAACCAAACAGGAGGCAACCTTAGGTAGCCATTTTAAAATTATCTGAGGGAATATTATAAGTTACCGAAGATATTATAAGTTACCGAAGAGTTCCATGATCATATAAAAGTGCAAGGCAGAGGGGTTTCTAATATACACATACAGTAGTTTACAACAGGGGGTACTTCATTTATAATAAAACAAAAGTTTCAGTGAGTCATGCGACAGAAATAATATCACTAAGCTCTGATTATAACGGATGACATTATTAAGCACCGTTTATAAGGATATAATTTACAGGATATTCCCAGCTCTTGTGTATTGTAATGGATGTCCATGATTACAATGCACTTTTAAAATTATTTTTGGGGTCTAAATCCCCCCCATATTATTCTGTAGAACCACAGGGCAATGACAAAACCTAACACCAGGCATTTTCTGTATATACACCTATTACATCTTGAGTTGCCTGCTACAGACTTAAATGTCAATTTCCTGCTATAAGCCGGTTTACCTCTGGACTGGTGTGCCTAACAGTAAAATGAACTACGCTGTTTATAACCCCAAACACTGGTCATGGTTCCACAACTTCTATATCTGTAGCAAACCAGTATGCTTACAAATCAATTTCTATTTGTTTGACCTTTCTAAGATTTAGTGACTAATTACTTTCCATCTGCTCTATGCAATAATCATTACACTGGTTACTACGAGAAAACAACAAGCCATTCACCAAGTACTTATGGAAGGAAATCCCAAACAAAAAACTAGCACCCACAAATAAAAGATATGCATAATTGTTTATAAAGCATTACACCAACCCTTGAGTAAATCAAACTAATAAGCAACAAATGCCGAAGCGCACAGTTAGCCCTCTGAAAGATATTTGTGATATTATTTTTCCATAGCAACAGTATAATCAGAAATACACAGAAAATAAATAAGCAATGCCGTCTAACACTTAAATACACCTGCACGCTGATCACAAATGTCCACTTCTTGCAGTAAACATTCCAGATTATGTTGCGTACAAGCTATATCACTGTCAGACGATAATGGAGTGTTTCAACGATCGGCTAATAATGACAGATACGTTCCTGGTACAGTAATTACTTTAGCACAGGAAGTGGTGCTGAGTCATAAAACACTGTACTTCAGTCTCAGAAAATAAAGCACAAATTAGAGCCCAGCGAGAGTAAGCCAAAGGTAATCAAAAAAAAAAAAAAGCTGCTTACAATTTAGAGGGTGTTTGCACTTACAGGTCGGTGTAAGCTCCATTCAATAATGCCTTTTAAAAGTATATTTGTTTTGCAGGAAAAGGTTTCTAAAAAGCTTTGAGACTGCAAAAAACACTTTTCTTGTGGAATAAAGAAATGGTACAAACATGTTAGAGAGACAGTTGTTTAAAGTTAATAATTCATAATACAAAAAAAATCTTTTCTTTACAATGATATAACTATGGGGGGAAATCGATTGTAGTTCTCATTAAAAGCAACAATTAGGAGGACGTGTATACCTGTATGTTTGCCAGGGCCGGATTTACATAGCAGGCACCAAGGTCCACGGTCGTTTGCCGCCCCCATACTCTGCCCTTTATTCACAAGTTTTTACCTTCAGGACTGGAGCATTGGGGATTGACGTATGGGAAATTTAAAACACTATTGTATCTCCTGCGTATCCCTAGTGTTTCTGAACCAATGTGGGTGTGGCTGGGCAGTATGCCGCCCCCTAAAATCCTGCTTCCCTAGGCTCGGGCCTAGGTGGCCTTTCCACAAATATGGACCTGATGTTTGCATGTCATACCAGATACACAGATTGAAGCCTATCTTTACGTTATTTAATTTGAGGTAGGATATCCTATAACATGTTTCTACCAGCAACGTGAGGCAGAAACAGGGAGAAGAAAACCACATTAAGCTGGAAAGTTAGTATGGAAATGTCAGATTAAAAACAATGTAAAACATTAGATGTATTAAAAAAGTATACAGGCTTATGAAATCAATACAGAAAACCCGATATTTAGCTGCGGGAATATAATTTATAAATGTAAATATAGCGGTTAACAAAGAACATATACATACATTGCATTGTATAACAATAATCATGCAGGTTTCAAAAAATAAATATGTGGAATTTCTAAAGAAAATATTAAATAGAAAGTTTAAATTCAAAACAATGTACCAGTAATCCACCAGGATATCACTGGAGGTCAGTGGTATAGTTTTATACGTTATTAGCAGGCTGAGAACTTGAGGCACATAGAAGTAGGTTTGGGCACATTCATGTACTGGGCACAGTTTTATTAAAATGTCTGCCCCCATTTCTAAAATCTCAAAGTCCTCACTTGTCCCAAACACATGCAGCCAGGCAAATTCTGTAGCTGCTGGTGGATATACTACTGGTCACACTACATGGGAAAAGACTGCTGTGCTTAGGACAGTTGTTCCATTAAGGAGCTTTCTCCTTCCATACTTGGTTTACTGATAACCAATAGGAAAAAAACAGGACTTCTGTAACATTAGAGGCAAATAATGATATGACTATGGTACCAGAAGAAAGCATTTCATCAGACAAATCAAGGTTCAGGACATATCTACTTCAATGTTACTATGCAGAGGGGTACTAGAGCTTTTATACTATGATCAGAGGTAAACAAGTTAGGGACCACAGTATGGGGTTTACCTTGACATGGTATGGTGGCTTATCAACTTTATGATCATAACTTGTTAACTAAAAACCCTTGTTTTTGTAAACATATGCACTTGCATTTAAACTGAATTACTCGGCCATTTAATCAGTGCACATTCCCTGATCCCCTGTCTAAGTCAGTAGCACTTCCATTATACTTATATATTTAAGTGCATCCATAACCCCCCTTTTTGTTATTGTAGATAATCTGAGATCATCAGTCAGGGGATAAAAGCTCAGCAGGAAATGCTGAGTGCAACGTGACAATGGCCCTAAACACTCCAGTAAGTCCTCCAAATAATGGCTACAAAAATTAAGGTTTAAGAAATGTCCTGGATCCATTGATACTGTGGAGGCAGGGATTTGCAATAATTGTGCATGCAAGAAACCACCTCACATATTACACAGCTCTCTCTAAAGAAAAAACATTACACAGGGTGTTATTACTGCTAATTTTCCACAAGACATTACAAGTAAAACAATATTCTTTTAAAAAAATATGTCATGCAAATACTGGTTTGAACACAAGTTTTTACAGATTTTGGTAATGTCCAAGTCAATTAATTTTCTTCTCATATTAATGTCTTTTTTTATTATGCACTACTAACTTTCTCAAATGAAACTAATGAAAGCCAGATGAAACATAACATATTTTATATAAAGGAAATAAAAACCTTTCATATTGGACAGCCATTTGAATATTTTCGGCATTGTTTTCCAATGTAAGTTTCCATGAACACAGCCAAAAACATGGCGTATAACAATTGTGCTAATCAGATATTTGTAGTCTGACGGGCTCCTTGAAAGTATATGTGCCTTGAGGCAGGTCATGTCACCACCCACACAGATCACTTTTCAGAGGATACACTGTATAATAGGAGCGAGCAAGGGAGTAAATTGTTGCTAATCTGTTCAGTGCTTTAAGGGGCTTCAGTGCATAGCAAATTAAATTTCTAATAGAAACCATAACTTTCCACTCGGCTTAGAATTAGAGCCAGCTATTTTCCTATCGAATTTGCATTTCACTTGTGGAATAACTTATTACTCATTGCAAAGACTTATAAGTGCACTCGCTTGTGAGATTTCAAAGGACATCTAAGGCTAAAGGGACAATGGGGACAAGGCAGGTTAAGTATGCCCTAGCTAAAGAACTACCTCTTCTCCCACTGTGAATGCAGAAGAAAATGTTTCACAAATGAATAGCAATATTATACCCAATACAAATGTTCAATAGAAAGCATGCTACATATACAGCTGATTTAAAGAACAATGTACAGCTTTGTATTGTTTTGTTGGTTATGCAAAAAGGGATAATCTTTGAAACAGTAAATAAGAACTATAGATTATTTTACAGAGGAAAGGGACTAAAGACTGACAGGCCAAATTATCCAGCTATCTGTCCAGAAATCTATAAATTATGGTTGCACTGAATCCACTATTTTCGGATTTGCCCAAACTGAAAAAAAAAATACAGGACTTGAACTTCTAGATATGGGGTTAGTACAATGTCAGTTATGCCCAGAGCATATCTGGTCATAACAAAGATATCTAAATTTCTGAATTCTTGTTGGTTGACTTGCTTTATCAAGCAGTATTCTACCATTAATTTCTATGGGGTTGGTGAAAGACTGGAGCATTTTCCCTGCTGTGTAGAAATACAGCAATTTATATTTGCATAGTTTTTTAGCATGTCATTGGAAATGATCCAGAATAAAAATATACTCCCTGCTAGTACACTTGTAAATGTATATTGCATTCTAAAGCTAAATGTCAATGTTAAAACATGTTGTTTGAAACTGGAATGCACTGAATTGCTAATAGCCAGCAAACACTTATATAAAATAACATAATTTGCTTTTATTACACAGAACAGAACATGCTTGCTTTTCCTTTACTGTACAGTACCTTAACTCTTGATTGCAGTAAGCTTATACAAGCAAGTTCACCCACTTTTTATTTATTTCTATGGGATTTCAGAGGAGTATTTATCAAATGGTGAGTGCTAACTTTCTCAATGCTTAAACATGCTTGTAAAATCACCATGATAAACATGCTACTAAAATTCCCATCCTAAATGAATAGAAAGTGGGGAGTTTTTTCTGCGGTGAGCTCTAATTTCACATTTTGATACAGTATAAATCTAGCCCTTAGGGGCAACCTGCTGGTCCCATGCTGAATTATGCAACATTATGGTATTTCCAACTTTTTAAGCTGACTAGTTTAAATTTGCCAATTTTATTGTACCGGAATATCTTCTCCCCACTGCACTGCATGTAGTTAGCACTGAGCATGTAGTTATGGCACTAGGCAGGGTGGTGAGAATACTGGAATTGCTGGAGATGCTGTTCCACCAAACCAAAATACCTTTGGCTTTTGTTGCACAGTAAGATTAACCTGCAACTGCCTAGAAATAGGTAAAAGTTCTATTATGCTCCCATAAGACACAATCAAATTTATTTCTAACTAGCTACTACAGGTATGGGACCTGTTATCTAGTATCTATATTATCATTGACAGCACCATTAACGAATTTCTTCTTTATTGGAGCATGGGCTCAGACCCAAACACTCAGATATCGGTCTTTTATAGGCTTGATAACAGACCAATGGCTGTCTGAAACGTTGACGAGTGTTTGGGTCAGAGCCCATGTTCCAATAAAGGTGTTTTAAAGAAATTTGTTATTGCTCCCGTCAATGATCGTATAGAATCCAGTAAACAAGTTGGAGGTGGAAACTGTGGGACTTGCACCAGACTGAAGTAAATTGGAAGACATAAGTGCTGACTAAACAATCTATTGACCTGTTATCTAGCATGCTTGGGACCTGGGTTTTTCTGGATAAGTGGTCTCTCCATAATTTGCATCTCAATTCCATAAATCTGGCAAAACCCAGGTCCTAGGCATTCTGGAAAATACTTCCTATACATACCTGTATTTCCATGAAATTTCTCCATTCTCCAAATGTCAATACAAAATTAAGGTATAGCTGCCATTTAAAGGACTAGTAACATCACATTTAAAAAAAAAAAGTAATACAAAATGTACCAATCAGTTTTAACTCCTCTAGGCAGGGTTTTAATGCTTATAATTTGCTTGTAGCTGTAAAATTTAGCAATCACTATATGTGTTACTATTCATCCATACAACAGTACTGACATTTTGACATTTCAATTACCACAGTTACATTATTAAAACATTTATGCAAAGGCTAATTTAAATATAATTACAAGTAAATCAGTCTGAGGTGAAAGCTTGGCACCCAGCTGCATTAGACAACAGGAATATGACACATGGATAATGGAGATCATACATTAAACACAACAATGTAGATTATATATTTATATATATTATTTATCCGAAGGATTTTTCAGCACTCTAAAAAGAAGGGAAAAATTGACCTGGGTGCTACCGGAGTATGCAATGTACACAAAGTCCAAAAATTTCGATGCACACCAGGAGCCTTTTTCTAGTTAATAACAAACTATTTATTGATTTACATTAAAAAGTTGTTACAGGCCAACGTTTCGGTCTCCACCTAAGACCTTGATCAGGGCCTCAATGAACATTGTCCTTTGAATTATTTTTTTGGATATACGGTAAATGTATATGGATTTGTGTGAATTATTCTTTTTAATCTTTTAAGTGATATGATCTGAGATAATTAACCAGAGGTAGCTACTTTGTTTATGAGATAGTAACAATGAATATATATGTTACAATTTGTACAATTACTGACCTGTTTCCTCTATCTCCCAAGTAGTATGGTTGCTAAGGCAGCCTGGGACATAGGGGACATTAGGTCAGCATAGCACATGAGCGGAGGGGACTAATGCTTCTTAAATTCGGTGTTAATTTTGTAATTGTTTGTATTTGCAACTATTGGACATTTTGAAAAAAGTTTTAGACCAGAACCGAAACGTTAATGTGAATATGTTCGGCATAATTGCAATAATAAATAAGGATTTTTCATAGCTGGTGTGAGCACAACCTATGTTTCTATTTGTATAATTACAACCAAGTGCAGCACCCAGTACTAAAGCTGAAACAATCATCACATATCATATACAGTATCTATACATATATATATATATTTCTATCTATCTATATATATATATATTTATATATATATATATATATATATATATATATATA
>CM044435.1:44802049-44866123 GCA_024363595.1 Xenopus borealis | reverse complement strand
TGGTTTACATAAAAAATCGGCCGATGTTTCGGTCTATTTCTAAGACCTTTATCAAGACCATGATCATGGAAAAGATTAGAGTATGTTTGAAGTTCCTGAATGGCCACAGATTCTATGGAAATATGCTGATAATGCCTGGTTAGCTTTCCAAAGGAAACTGTTTGTTAGAAGAAACCCGAGTGTGGGGAATAGGTTCTGCAAATGGGATGGTGGCAAGGAAGAGACCATGGACCACTTTCTGTTAGTGTGTCCAGTATTGCTGCATAAAAACCAGATGTACTGCCAAAAAAAAAAAAGTCTCCTGTAGACTGCCAGTACCCAAAAGGCCAAACAAATGACCAATCACAGCCCTTATTTGGCATTCCCAGGAACTTTTTTCATGGGAGTAAAAAAGGTTGGTGACCCCTGTTCTAGAGAAACAAATGGTTCACATAATTTGTGCAGATATAAGGTATTTTCTGTGGCTGATGAGATGTAACAAATCTTTGGGGAGAGAAGAGGGAATCAAGTGAGCAGACTGTGAAGAAGATCTTAAGGGAATGATATTTTATAAGGGATAAAGAAGTTTCTCTGAAAAAGGACAATGTAACACTGTGGAGTTGATATTGCTGGGGTGGGAAAGTTCAACACTGATTAAAGGGGTTGTCCACCTTCAAACAACTAGTTTTTTTCAGATAGATCAACAGAAATAACGACTTTTTCCAATTACTGTCTATTTTCTATTTGTAACCGTTTTTCTAATATTAAAGTATAAAGTGTAATGTTTCACCTTCTAAAGCAGCTCTGGAAAGGGGGGTTGCCAACCCCCCCTCCCCCAACTGTTCTAAACCGATACATTTAATGGATACATTTCTTATCTTTGTCCCTGCTGAGCAGAATCTCAGCTTCATTACTGGAAGTTGTTAAAATTGATACAATAGTTGCTAATGCTCCAGAGATGTTGCTGTGAAATTTAACAATTAAATGTTGCAAAATTGTAACAGTTTAGAGTCTGCACCTGAATTACTGAGCTGCCAGACTCAAACACCACAGACACCAACATTCAACTATACACTTAGATTTTGGAAAAACTGATAAAAAAGATAAATAATGGAAAGTAATTGAAAAAAGTCTTTATTTCTGGGGAACAATCTTAAAACAACTGAACAGAAAAAAGTGTTTAATTTCTTCTGTGTGAATTTTAGATAATGATGTAAGTTATAAACTATTGCATTTTGGAATAATGAAGGTTTTATGCTAATGTTTTAATTATTTAATAAAAATTCCTATCCACAGAGTAATCTCCTTGGATACATATTAGCCCTACCATACCCAAATCCTTCAATAAGCCAGCACCTTCCTAACATAGTCACCACATTTGCATCCATTGGATGTTCAAACTTATTTTAATCCTTAAAAGTTGTGTTCTAGTGTTCTCTTGTCAAATGCAGGAATTGTATGGCTTGGGGCACAAAAATCATTGCCTGTGCAATTATAGTTCACTGTAATTACACCGAGTACAGTAACATTTCTTGCTACAATAGAAATTGGTAATTAAAACAAGACCTCTAAGGCTGGGGACAGACAGGGAGAAGGAAATTCGGGGAGATTGTCGCCTGCTAAAAACGCCAGGCGACAAAATCTCCCCGAATCTCCCTGTCTGTCCCTACCCTAACTGGTTATAATCCAATGTGACAAAAAAGGTTCTGAATCTGATCCCATTGCTGTATACTAGGTAATTATGTGCCATCTCCAGTTTCAATCCTTAACTTCTTTCAGCACCCCTTCTGCCTCTATTGTCTCCTATCTGTTTTCCTTTCCACAAGGAGTTTGCTCCTCATCCTGCTTCCATCACCTCTACCCCTTTTCTGTTTTCATTTTCACCAAATAATGGCTTGATGATATGCTTCTCTGCAGAGTACAAATAACTTAAATGGATAGATCCATTTGTTTATGTATTAAAGCATATTCACAAAATAAATTAAACATTGTTTATTCATTTCTTTCAATCAAATCCCAAATTGACTAAATTGTTTTCATCATCATACAGAAGGCTGGTGGAAGGCAGTCTCACTTCAGTCACTAAAGGCTTAGCAAATAAACTTATCAGGCACCAACTTTTTCATAGAATAAACAAAAAAACATAACCTGCTGGCTTCAGAAACTTTTTAAAATTCTGTACATTTTGTTTAATTTGCTAGTTTGTCAGTTTGATTATATACATAGTTGTATGGCAGGAGGGATAAGTCATTTTGTTATAATAATCACTCATTAATAAGTCTGCTTTATTTCAAGCAAAGTATTAAGGGAAACTGTAGGCTCCAAATAAAAGAAGGTCTAGCCCTGTTCACTGTGCTGTTATTAGGGGAAACAATCCTAATACTATGGCTAAATGCACAGTTCCATAACTGTGATCTGATAAAGGCATGAATGATGCTTTTACATTTCAGCAAGTAAGCTTATTTTCTCAGAACACCAGGAAAACCTCAAGACATGTTTAACGTCTACTCCATTCGTACATGGAAAAATTCTAAGTGGGGGATTTAATTAAAATTGCAAGCAATGTTTAATATTGCATTTTTGTGAATGTTTAGCACTGCTCGCAATTTAAAATCTTTTGCTGGCAAATATTACACTGCTCATTATCCCTAAGCAAAGGTTTATTTTAACATCTGCTCTGGAGTTTTGTTAAATAATTTTGGTGCAAAAAAAACCCTTTGTGATTGCGACATTTTCTTACATACACTATGTATGTTTGCAAAAACAGTTCTGAGTTCTGAAATTGGACTAACAGAACACAAACAACTTAAGTATTGGTCACAAGCAGTCGCAAGGTAACGTCACAAGCTTATTTTGCACTAATAAAACATTACATTTCCCCTTAGGGTCTTCGGTTATTAAAAGTCCAACAAAGTGTGTTCTGTTAAAATAATTTTCAGCTAAAATTTATAAAAAGCCAACACTGGAACATAAATTGCATTTATGTATGAAAATGCTACTGCACTATATCACCATTTTTACTGCTGTACTGCAAAATTGAGTGATATCACCCCCCCCCCCCCAGCAGCCTAACAACAGAACAATGGCAAAGTAACCAGATAACAGCTCCCAGGTAGATATGAGAACATCACTCAAAAGTAAAAATCAAGGTCCCACTGTGGCACCTTCAGTTACGCTGAGTAGGAGAAACAATAACATGTCAGAAAGCGGTTCCATAGTGCAGCACTAGCTCTTTCCAAAACCACAAGACCAGGCAAAATGACCTGCGATGCCTGCCTACACACCAATATTACAACTAAAAAAATGCACATTCGTTCAGGAATTACATTTTATATGGTAATGTGCATTATTTTCAGTGTAAACAGTGTAATTTAGAAATACCTATACAAAAAATTAAATAAAAATCATGATAGAATCCATTTAGAGCAATGGTAGACCAGGAGATGTATCGCTAGCTTCTGCAGGCAACTAATCTCCAGTAAAAGCTTTTCCATAGAGAATAATGTGAATCACTGTTGGTAAAACCCTTTTATCGCTTCAGTCTCCCAAAACTGTTTGAAGTTACTACAAGTGGAAACTTACTCCATATATCTCATGAGCCAGGTGTTTATACCTTGGGTCTCATTGGAGAAAGGACTGCACCATTTTGTTGATGCAATCCTTGCCCCAGTGGCCTGCATCTCCATCATAGTGATCAGATTGTTTGGAAACATCCATGTGACAACTTTACAGAGCTATATGGCTTCTTCCAAGGTGCCAGGTGTTCATACTCAGGGTCCATCATGTAAAAAGGGAATGCAATTCTAATCCAAGGATCCAAAATTAAACTCACCATTTACATTTTGTGACCTGGGTGCAAGAGACCCAGAGTTGAACACTAACATAGAATAACATCTAGATTCCCCAATCTTCAAAACAACTTAAGGCAACTTGAAATTAGGCAGTAACTCACCCAATTCATATCGTGGTCCAGGTGCCAAAGCCACAAACCCCTAGCCACAAACTTTGATCTGTAAAAGGCTTGCACACCTGACAAAAATCCTTTACACCATATCAAACATTAAAAGGCTGTTGCCATGCACAATCATAGATGTGCAAATCTATCACAATCTACTGCCTTAAATGATCACAATAGGAACCATTATTGTAAAGTGCCGCTAGCAAAGAAGTGAAGGATTTTTTTTTAGTCTCAAGAGACTAGTTATAAAAACTACACAAGTTCAGTAAATGTGAATTACATATGTTCAATTATGTATTGTGGAACACTTAACAAATCTTAAACTCAAAGCAGTTAAAAGGCCATGCATTTATACCACTTTTTCCATCTAAGATTGCTTTTGCTTTTCCGTTACAGGGGAATGAATAAGTATGCATGGCAATGTTTCCAAAACCAGTTTGTCATCGGCTTCTGTTAAATCTTTGGCCATGTACCATTAAACAGCCAGGTTTCCATGACAAATGAAGGCATGCCATTATTTCATTTTATCACGGAACAATTCCATCCTATTTTAGTGAACAGAATGTTATCAGCAGACTTAATAAATTCCAAAATAAACATGAATGCATGTGAAAAACAACAAAGGCTGTGATTCATTCATTTCTATTAATTAGCATAATTCCATATTTAACTATTAATAAAACAGATCAAATAACTAGCTGCTGTAGCAACTATAAGCAGATAAGCAAGTATGAAACAAAAGATAACTCGTTTAATCTCAATCAACCCAAAGTCTAAATCTGCACTTTTTAACAGAATTGCAAGGGAATTAGAAATCACGACAGAAAGAAATCGAACACGTTTTAACATTTCTAAAATAATGTGTCCCATGTTTCATATCTTGTAACTGCATTTTGGGACCATACATTGCAAAGTTTCCTTAGGGGAAAGTGTTTGAAATGTGAAATCTCTGCATTGTGTAAATTGTGCAAATGGTCTCTTTACAACTGGGAGAGTTACACAAGAACAGTGGCCACCATGTCTGGACTGTGGTTTCTACATGAAATGCAAGAGCTAAGGCAGTGTCTACTTCAAGGAAGGTGTCAGGGTCCAAAACTAGAATCTTGGATACCGGGGAAAAAAAAGGTGGGCCCCATCACTGAAGGCAGAAGGATGTAGCAGGTACTCTGGGCAGGTGCAGTTATTGCAGGCAGATGGCAACAAGAACAGTTTTCGACTGGGGTGGGGGGCCCCAGATGCCCTAGTCCACCATAGTTTAACCCTTATATTATGCTTAATATGTAGTAAGAAGTTTCAAGGATAGCTTACCATCTGCAGTCTGCCTGTGAAAAAACTAGTAACAACCTAAATGCCCAGTGTGATTTTGGATGGTTCAATAGATTATCCGAAGACTGACACTCATGTGTCAATTTATTCCCCCCAATTATCTGCAGTAACAGTCCAGTGACCCGCTGTCAGAAATTTTGACTCAAACTCAAAGCCCCTGCAACTGAAATACACTGTACTGTCAGGGGAGTGGCTTAAACTGTGCAGGGGCATGACTTGGGCAGAACAGAGTTGTGGCTTGGAAAAAGTGGGCATGGCCACCTAGAGCTGTTTGTGTTTGTGCTAACAAAGCAAGGAAGGGTATATAGCAAACCAGAATTTAGAGGGTTTAGGCTAATGGCAGACAAATTGTTTCTCTGATGGCATGCATCATTCAGAATCAAAACATCTGATATACGTAAATGTGTGGTTTCCATACAGAGCATTGACAGGAAGCCTGGGGCTGGGGTCATATCAGGCATTGCATGGTAGTGTATGTGCATCTTAAGCAGAGGTTTATAAAGACTTTTTTTCTGAAATACCCCATACTTGTCAGATATGTAGTTAATCCTGAAATTAGTCTTGAGTTAGGAGCATGTATGTCTATGAGCCTGCAAGTGTGCAGACAATACATTTACAAGGGCTCCTCCTTGGCCATAAATGAAACAAAGGACAACAACTCCTATTACACATGTTCTGTCATACTCGCACCCTTTTAACACCATCCTTATTTAGTTTTTGAACAAAGCAAATTCTTCTAGATGAATACAGAATTAAATGACATGGCATCAGGCTAACAGAGCATATAGAAGCCATCTGGGTGGAACAGCTCTTTGGAAACAACAAATTACAAATAGCAACTGCATGTCAGCCATTCTGTTTACTGATACTGGGTGCCTGCTGACAACAAGTCATTAAAGCACAGCATGACCCCAATTTCACACTGATTCCTTGTCCTTTCAGGAACATAATAACAGGATGCATGAGCAAGCCAAAAACTGGGGTGGCATGCAGCATCACCTGTACAAAAGCTGTTCCATTACCGAATAAGAATAATTCTTACTTCACAAAACATTACACAGTCTAAGGTCAAAGGGACACAAAAACTCTGCTGAAAGTTGTAGTTTCAGGCTGGGGACAGACAGGGAGATTCGGGGAGATTCTGTCGCCTGGCGTTTTTTAGCAGGCGACAAAATCTCCCCGAATCTCCCTGTCTGTCCCTACCCTTACAATTGCCAAACAGGAGCAGTTTGAGCTGTAAAATAAAAGGACTGAACTAGGAGATCACTTGGTTGTAACAAATCTGAGCTGAATATAAGACATGTGGATATTTAAAGCTTCTATTAAGGGGTCAACGTGCACATATGATCAGCCCCTTCTTTGGAAACTATATGATCTCTTTGCTTATAACCCACTTGAGCACCATACTCAGGTTCCATTTATACCCATTTTTCACTAAGCCTACATCAGAGGATGCAGCAAAATACTGCTCATACACATTAAACCTCTATATTAATGTGAATTTGCCCACCCTATCAATATGTTTGTTAATGTATAAAAGCATTTATGGCATCTCTTGGCATTTCTGCTAAGATAAACCAGACTTGAGCCGCAGTGCCAGTTATCCTTTTGAAATGGGGCAAGCTATTGCTGCGTGCCATTACCTACTTGAAATTTTGCATGTATATATAGTCCAAGTAAAATTAATTGGTAAACAAAACAAATGAACCACACGTTAAGCCAGATGTCCATATTGTCTGCTGGCTCTGGGTATAGAATGTAGTGAACACTGGAAATGATCCAAGATAAGAACAGGAAAGGGGATTACTGAAGAGGTTGCAAGGACACAAGAGAAATGAGGATAGATAAAACTCAAGTTAACCATTTCATTTGCTTGTGCATTTGCAAAAAGAAGCATGTTACAATCACTCTCTAAATAGATAACCCAGTAAAAAAGAACACAGAATAGAATTAGAATAAAATGTATACAATAGACCCACACTAGTTTCTGCTTTTGCTACCCAGAACAGAGATAAATCTGCTACTGTACATGTTAATACTGAAGATATTTATTCAAAACAGCATGTTGTTCCATGGGTACTATTTATCTTCCCTGTCATAAGAACTGAATGCATAAACCAGTACAGGAACAAAAGGTTGTATTCACACTATTGGACAACTGTACAAAAATAAATGCGATGGTGCATGTCATAACATGTCTTCACATGTAAAAGAAAACCATTTTTTCAGGTTTTAAAATAAAATCATATTTCTTTATTCTCTTTATAGTATTCGGATTCTGTAACTAGGCAAGTCAGGGAAACTGTCCCATAAATAACCACCTGCAAAACGATTGGGTTGGTTTAATTTATTACACCTCTGGATTAGGCAAGGGGAATAAAGATAAATTTATTCACATTAAAACCCACTAAACCCATATTGTAAGCATAGGGCTTCTTTATACCCCACAAGCAGCACCAACTAGACTCTTCCAAATAATCCTGTAAGATCCTCTGGGGAAGGTATTGATGTTGGCAATTTAAATGTGAAGTACAATGTACATTTTCAGTGGGAATTCTGCCTAATGCCTGCTTTCTTTGGGTTTTACACTGGATCAATTGAGAAGAGTATTAACTTACCTTAAAGACGACAGAAAGTATCTGATTCATCTTTAATTTATGGAAAACAAATATATCATAGACAGCAGACACTGCTAAAACAGTGACTCCCTGCTCCTTCCACAGCATGCTACAAGCTGCCCAAAATCCAGCACACAGAATCCAGCACCAGCTGCTTAGTGAGTACCCTCGGGTTGAGCAATGTTTAATGTAGCACAGCAAGGAGAGCATAAAGAAAACTCCTGCACCCACATCAGCCCTTCCAACAATTCCAGCCACGGCTTCTGTATGTATCGGGTGGGAAGCAAACAAAAGGCCTGCAATAAGAGTCCAGCATCCACTTCCAAAAAGTACTTTGCAGAGGTTGGTGAAGAGGCCCGTGACTGCAGAATGCAATAAAATATTTACAAGATGATAGCTCCAGGGATCCAAACCTCCAAATAAGTAGTTAAGGCGAAATGACAGTGTGCATAATGGGCGATAGGATTTATGGCTCCCACTGTGTGTAAGCAGGGTCCCCCAAAAGTCATTAAAGAAGATGTGGTTCCATGGTGTTTCTGGCAGAAGATCCTGATTAGTCTTGATGGCCCGGCTAAAGCAACAATAAAAAGGAACAAATTAGTCAACTGTTTAACAAGGTACAGAATAACTGGGTAGAAACATACTGCAGATTTCAGATGTTTAGTATATTTATCACCAGAATTACCCTTTCATACCTCACTTTTAAATGAAAATATGAAGCAACAGTTTCAATAGTTTTAAAGTACCTTTTACAATACACATCTTCTCCCAGACTCACAAAACATTTTTAACGTTGATATTTGCAAAGCCAATTCCAACCACAAAAGCCAACAAAGGCTGCAGCTGGAAATACAGGCCTTCACAAAATTGTAGGAATTGAATGCATGCTGTTCAAGTGAACAAACAAGTCATACATATAATGATTTTTTTTTTTCACCCGTATGAAATTAATTTACAAATCTATTCGAGCAATATTCGGTTCAAATAAAATGCAAAAACCAAATTGAATTTTGGGGTCAGTTTGTTCTGAGCAGTTAACACAATTTCTGCGGTTGAAGGGAAAAAAAATGGTAAGACTATTAAATTAATGTTACATTGCATGATTCTGGATCAGGTTTTATAGCGTGCTTTATACATAATCTATGTCTTGTGCTCATTTAAACCTGATCCCAGCTATTTCTCTGAAAACTTGCATGGCACATCTGGCCTTACTATCCACAGTAGATATTTTGGCAAAGTGATAGAAACTGTAGGAGCGTAGGGCCTATATATGAATGCTGGGCACAACACAGAGTGTAGAACTACACCAATAAAATGACATAAACAACTACACTTCTGCAGACTTCTGCTTATTTATTCAATCACTGTCTGCTAATTTGCAGGCTATGCCTTTTTTGATGTATAGGTGCAAGGCAAGTAGAAACTGCCTTTACAAGCAACTGAAGGGTATGTAAAAGTTATACCCATGTCCCTCATGATAATCCTTTCCTGACAGGCACAATTTTTCTAATCAGCATCTAAGTTTACACCTTTGGTATCTGCCTCCAAGGCACAACTTTGATGGAATTATGAGAAGTAATGTTGAACTGTAGACAATAAATAACTGCAAATTGTGCTGATTCTGAAACTTCTTTTGCAGAAACAGCCCTACCTTTGCTAACCTAACCCAGATTAGGTTAAATGGAGTCTAAATGGTAATAAAAAATAACCAAACTGCATTTTAACTCATCTAGATTTGAGCCGGTTACCTCAGCTGGATGGAAAGAGAACACTGTATATGCAAAACACTACAGTTAATTTAAATTAGTATTTTCCCTAGTTGAAGAATTAGCCACCCACCCACAGATCCAATGTTTTTTGTGTGGATAACTAAGAACCATGTGGGTTAACTACTAGGAACCGCTGTGAAGGAATAAATAGTTTGTGTATTATAAATAGAATTGTTGTTAATCGCATCTAAATGGAACAAAAACAAAATGTAAGAATGAGCGTGTCCTCTTATCAATTAAAGTAATCAATTACATGAATGTGGGAATATGTTGACAATAAAAAAAACGGATTTCATTAGATGTCTAAATATGGAGACCCATAATCCAGGTTAACTGCAGATGTTTTCATCTTTCTGCTCAGAGCAAGCGGCTAGTTCTTGTAGTGTTGTATTGAACAATGGCGGTGCCCTGTTGTATATGCCCAAGTGCTTAACATGGCATGATATTGGCATCTATGCTAAGGGATTAAGTCTACTTGACTCTGGAAAGGTGAAGAAAGCTGAACTACTTGCAATATATTATTTAAAAGGTACTGTATTTCATAATCTATAACTTGAAGCTGCTAAAACTATTCCAAATAACTAAAATAGGGAGAAACTATTCTTGGTTTTACTTGGCCTTTAAGAAGGTCATCATAAAGAAACAGTGCAGGGCAGAAAGGGAAGTAAAGGACTAATATGACCAAAGGAGGCTTTGTCTAAATGAACTGTAAGCAGATGTACATTACCAATTCTAAAGCAAAAGCTCAATATAAATTGGGCTAGGGCAAATTTAGGTAAAATGTTCAAGTCCATTAAGCAGCAGTGTTTTGTTTTTTGGGCAGATGTCTGCTTCAAATATCTCAGTGGGTGGGTATTAACTGTTCTACCGCAGGATGTCTGTAAGAGCCAGGGAGTAGAGAGGAGCACAGCATTTTACAAAAGCCTTGAATGACCAAGTTACATTTGTCTGTTTCAATTGAATGCACTTGAATATTTGTACAAGAGTGTCCCATTCATAAACTATCCCATTCTTTTGTATAAATGTAAATGGAGCAGGCCAAGAAAAAGCTTAACAGCTCCCATCTACTCAGCGATGCCGAATAATATTTTTTATTAGCACACTGCTTTATTTGGAACAGCACACCTAGCCAGACAAAGCCTGATTCTTAAAATGAAGCAAATGTGACAAAGCCCTTTGTAAATTGCTTCCAGCTATCTCATTTGCAGCTCTGCGTTTTATACCTTTAGGAGGGATGGAAAATTGGATGAGCTGAAATATACGGCTTTGTCAATACTGCCAAATTTCACTGCTGGCACAAATTAGAAGCGTTCCTTTTAGTGGGAAGCAAATATATGCAAGGTGTCACAAAGCCTGCATTACATTAGAAAGGGACACTTTTTTTTGTTATCAAAGAGAAAACAACAGCATTCAGTGAAGCTTTCCATGCCTCTGTCACAGCAATGACTGATGAGAAACAAATCACCCGGCCAGAAAGCTGGCAGGAACCCACTTTTTACTTGGGTCGGAAAGGATCATTTTACAGCTCCTGTTGGCCCCTGTTCTACAATGCAAAGCAGTATATAAAAGTCAGAGAGCAGAGAGTTTTTAAAGGCAAAACCACCAGCTCTTTTGTCAGCATAAAAACAAGTGGTTCATGGTCAGCTGACTGAATTTGAAAATGTGACAATATTTATTTGGGCTGTGAAGATATTTTAATAGCATTTAAAAACAATCTTATTAACTAAATCATCTACATAGCACAGATGCAAAACTGATCTATCTTGTGAAATACTGAATTTGGTGACAGCTTTTTGTCATATCCAGGCCTTGCACATTGTAGGACTGAAAAAATAAAACACAAAACTGCTTTTACCTTTTTCCTGGGGATGAAACTAAATAAAAAGGAAAATCACTATTACAACAGCATTTAGTGGGGCAATATAGTGGGAAGTCATCCCGTTTTACTTTATGTGAATAAAATAAATAACCAATCTCTAACCACAAGCAATCATCCCTATTTTTCACATATGAAGGCGCTGCCAGCAATATGTTTACAAAATCAGCATATAAAAAGGCATGCTTAGGCAAATGTAGAAAGCCATGTTGGCCACCCTTACCCAAAACACACTAAAAGCAGATGCTTCACTCTCTTATAAACCATTACTGTATGTCATATAATATGTAGAATTATAGGCGAGTTTTATCTGTTTCCCAAAATGTTCCTATTAGCTCAGTAAGTATAAGGTATGAGTAAAAATGAGCTTTCTGATCTTTTGTAACTCTTGTAACACTGTATGATAATAGATAGCCAACTATGAGTTGTGCATTTTGACCATAGTCAATGTCCATGCTCATGAACAATAAAAATCAGAAAGACTTAATTATAGGGATACTGACATGGGAAAACATTTAAAAATACATCAGTCAATAGTGCTGCTCCAGCAGACTTCTGCACTGAAATACATTTCTCAAAAGAGCAATTTAAATTCAATTTTAAAATCTGACATGGGGCTAGACATATTGTCAGTTTCACAGCTGCCCCAGTCATGTGACTTATGCCAGCACTTTAGGATGGAACTACTTTCAGGCGGGCTATTATTTCTCCTACTTAATGTAAATTAACTACTATGTGGTTACCTTTCCATTGTTCTTTTGTTAGGCTGCTGGGGGATATAACTTCAACTTGCAGTACAGCAGTAAAGAGTGACTGACGTTTATCAGAGCACAAGTCACATGACTGGGGCAGCTGGGAAACTGACAATATGTCTAGCCCCATGTCAGATTTCAAAATCAAATATAACAAAATCTGTTTGCTCTTTTGAAAAATTAATTTAAATGCAGAATTCTGCTCCCATGACAGTATCCCTTTAACCCAACCTTAGCTTCTTTAATTTTTTTCTTTCAATTATGTGCCGTGGTTTGGCCAGATTCCAGTTTGTGTGTGTTTAAATAAACATGTTGCTCAATAAAACAATTAATCTGATTGAAAAATTGTGCTTCCTTCAGGATCAATGCAGAACCAAGGAATTCCTAAAAAGGGCCTTTAAGTAAGCTGCTCCTCTTCAGAGTGATGAATGGTCTTCATACTGTAAGTTTCATTGTGTAAATACTTTTACTAATGCTAAATACAAGCGGGTAAAATTACTGTTGGGAATAAAAGGTGTTGGTCATTGCATTGATTCATGTTATACAAGGAACTTTACTTTATGTACTACTCAAAATGCATTTCTGGTTGACGCTGATCTTCCAGTAATACAATGGTTTAAGGTTAATAAATGGAGAGAGCATTAGTTAGTTTATGAAATTGGCTTTGGAGTGTGTCAACCCTTTTCTTCCATGTCAAAGCTTCAGGATCTTCAATTTGCATTTCCACTTTTCTATATTACATATACGGGGATCTAGTATCTGTAAAATTCTTGGTACATGGGGTTTTCCAAAATATGGGTTTTTCTGTTATTTGGATCATCATATCATAACTCTAGAAAAAAACATTTAAAAATGAAAATAAACCCAACAGGACTGTTTTACCACCAATATGAATTTAACAAAAATATGGATGCACACCTGTTTAGTTGAAGTAGTGTCCAAAAAGTGGTTTATTTAAGCCCATATATACATCACAAAAGGGCAACGTTTTGGACCCGTCCAGGCCCTTTATCAAGCTTATGATATGAATTTATGCAGTTTGGAAACTATGAAGTACAAAGTACCGTTTTATTATTACAGAAAAAAGGAAACTATTGAGCACATTATTTTCTTAAAATATACATACAACAGATGGACTCCGTTGAAGATGGCCTTTGTGTCTTTAGATAACAGTCATTATAAACACTGGGACACTGCTTCAAAGACAGTGGAAAGCAGAAAAACAAATGCAACTGAATCAAATATTAACTGGTTACTAAACTAAATAAATAGGAGGGGGAATTGCATCTCACAGTCTGAGTTATCTTACAATTAGCCCAATTAGTCTAATTAATTCAGTTCATCAAGTAGATCTCATGACAATAATACAAAAACTGCAGGCTAAAAGTATCATTTCACATGACAACTGTCCAGATTATCGTTCACATTAATTAGAAAATTAAATAATTTGCACTCGCAAATTTTAATGAGCAGTTTTAGAGACAGAAAATGACAAGCATTCCCTTCTATGAAGGACAATCAAAATGGAAAAAGAGACCACTTTCCCTTTTTTATTACAGAACAGCAACTAATTTTCATTCTAGATAGCCCCTTAATGCTCCCGTATTTAGGCTCCATGGTAACAGGCTGCTTTTTTTTCTGCTGGTACAGAGTTTCTATAGGGAAAGGAGGAACAGGAAGATCAGCTGGGATAAATACACAAGCTGAGGATACATTCTTTTCCATAACATCCCTAGGAGGAGGCAATAACTCCTAATTTGGGATGTCACTTCTTTCTCACAGATAACTCCTGAATGCATGTCATTTCCTTGCTGAAAGAAGAAAATTCATTACATGGCAAGCTGAGGTGAGTGGGGGGAGAAAGATTAATTCCTATTTCAAACAGACAAAGGACAAGCTGAATTTTCAAGTGACAGCATAAGAAAAGGAAGAAACAAAGGGCTGGGTTTAGTGGTGCAGAGAGAGCTGGTAAAAGCTGTACAAACAAGGACAAACTGTGTCCTGTCCCATAGTCAGCAACCAATTCTGATGGGAAACCACCAAGTACAAGCCACGTGAGCTTAATTATTCCCCGTCAACTGCCACATTTGTAATGACAAAGGAGACAAACACTTTCCAGTTACAAAGACCCCAATGAACTTTTGACAACTGAGAGCAAAAAGGTATTCACAGGAATGTAAGGGGAAGCGCCAGATTCCAAATACTGTTTAAATAGAAAGATCTTCTTTCTTTAGCTACATTATTGGCATGCAAATGCTGAATTTGTTTCTTTGTCAGACGTTTCATTATATCATTTTGAATTAATATTGTTTACTGTGCTCTATATTTTATACCTGTCTTGTTTTGGTGATGTTTTTGCATCCAAAGAAGATCCTTCATGGGTTGAAATGTCTTTGAATTGTCTTACAAAAAGGGCTGCACTTGTGTATTAAAGTTTAAACCAGTGAGCAATCTTTTTCACAAGTTTGTATATATTGTAAAGACACAATAAAATATATTCAATATATTCAAATAAAGTATATTACAATCACTTTTTGTTCTCTTGTAGAATTAGCCATTTTCTTATTATATCCATGGAATGGTTATGGATATAAATGGAGAAAATATCCTATTAATTTATATGATATAGAATAATACATGATTATTAAGTCTCACTTTAAAGTCATTAATTTATGCACCAGAAAAAGTGACTACGTACATTTGAATCAGTCTATATTTAATTAAGAGCAGCTCCAGACATTTTGGATTTAGCTTTCACGTTCTGTGGAGTTGGCCTGTATTCCCCAGAGGGCAACAGGCAAGCACAGTGTTAGATATGTGCATGATATCGCTGGGAATGATAGGCCCGTTCAAGCTTGTTCCCATTGGTTAACAGCTAGGGCAGTGATCCCCAACCAGTAGCTCGCGAGCAACATGTTGCTCTCCAACCCCTTGGATGTTGCTCCCAGTGGCCTCAAAGCAGGTGCTTATTTTTGAATTACTGGCTTAGAGGCAAGTTTTTGTTGCTTAAAAACCAAGTGTACTGCCAAACATTCTCTCCTGTAGGCTGCCAGTCCATATAAGGGTTACCAAAAAGCCAATCAGAGCTCTTATTTGACATCCACATGGACTTTTTCATGCTTGTGTTGCTCTCCAACTCTTTTTAAAATTTTAATGTGGCTCACGAGTAAAAAAAGGTTGGGGACCCCTGAGCTAGGGGGTAAAGCTGGGTACAGAGCATAATAAATTGGTGTTCAACAGAACTTCTGCAGCTGACCTATGCCTTAGAATTAATTAATTTGGTTTAGATTTCATAAATGTATTCTGTTGCTATTTCTGCCTTACCCAAATCTCTTTTAACATCATACCTAAAATTAGTTGTAATCAACAGAAACAAGCCTTTCAAATGAAAGGGTAATTGATTCGATCATCGAATAGCGAACGATCGAATAGATTCGAATGATAGAATATTCGATCATCGAAGAACTTAAAATTTTAAAATAATCAGCAGTATATTGTTCTCACTCACTCCACCATTAGACTTAAAAGTCTGACTCATCAACAGGTTCGTGGAGCAGCCATCTCCATCACCGTATAATCATATAACAAAAGAACCGGAGAGTCTTCAAACGTGAAAGTAGTTTTATTCTGGCACTACATGTTTCGGACCTCTCGGGTCCTTCCTCTTTGCACCAGAGGAAGGACCCGAGAGGTCCGAAACATGTAGTGCCAGAATAAAACTACTTTCACGTTTGAAGACTCTCCGGTTCTTTTGTTATATAAAATTTTAAAATAAGTCAACTGCCTACTTCGCCAGATTGAACCTACCGAATTGTAATAGAAGCCTATGGGAGCCCTCCCATAGGCTTCTGAGGCTAAGTCCTGATCGTATAGGATTCGTACGATTGAAGTCTTCGATCCTTCGAATCGTAGGAATCATTCGAATGATCGAATAATTAATTCGAATGATCGTTATTCGATCGTCGAATGATAGAAGATCAAATAAAAATGTAGCCTAAAACTATTCGATTAGCATTCGAAAATCTAATGCTAATCGAATATCGAGGATAATCGAATTTTTTGGGGAGAATAATAGTAAATCTGTCCCTTAGTGGGAAGATAAAGCACAATTTCAAGAAGTTGCAAGTTGCCTCAAAAAAAAAAAGCACCTCAGGGCAGTAGAAAGGTAGGGTTCCCCTTGCCTCGCATTTAGCTGTGTCTGTGATTTCCAGCTGAACAGGTGAAAAAAAAAACACTGAAATCTGTCCCTCTACTACAAAAGAACAGCCGTATCTAACAAACTACAAAAATAAAAATTGATGCAAACTTTTTTTTACTTCAAGACAGAGCTGTAATATGAGGACACATATGACATTTGTTGCTTCTAATAATGAACATAAATGCTTTCATTATACCCCTGACTGTAACTCTCCTGGTTTTCATTGTAATCTGGCACACTAAACATGCTGCTAACCAGTGTTCTTAATTAAATGAGCAAAGAGGAAGAAACTATGTGTAACCAAAAAGTGGAAAAATCAGCTTATAAAGCAATAGCCTATAACTTTTGATTGTAAACATATTCTATTTCAATAGACTGCATCTGAAAATGGCTGCTTTTTAGTTTTTTTTTTTATCTGAAATTCCACCTTGTAAACACACTTTCAGCAAAGATAAAAACATGCATTTACTTAAATGGATTTTAAAGTAAGCCTTCATCTACTTGAAAAGAAAAGGTCAGGACACAAGGGGAAAAGAAAGGTTAGTAGTGTTTACAAAAAAACATCTAGGAACCTGTTAGGAGACCCTTTGTGTCTTTATAAGGGAGAAACCAAATACGTAAGTATTGATTCAGCTGGTCAAAGAACAGTTTTATTGGCAACACCTGACAGTGCAGTGGAAATAGACATGTTCTCATTTCAATCTTACGAAACTGCCAACCCACATGAATATATACTTGCTGCTTCTGGACACAAAAAAAAAAAATCAAGAAAATTAAGTAGCTTTCTTAAGTAAAGTCAGGTTATAATATTCTATATCACCAATGGAATTTGAGCATTCTTTTCTTTTACAGATAACTTTTCCATAAAGTACTTTTTGGCCTAATTCTTAGGCTGTTCATGATCTCAAGTGTTTTCTGTGTTTTATCTTCCATCCAATGTTTATTTAAGGGGTCATTGAGGAAAAAGAACATTAGACAGCTGCTTGGGAGAGTAGGGTCCCAGCACACACCACTAAGTGAGCAGAACTTAGAGGACTTAGGAAGGGTGAGATAAAAATGTATTGAAGTCAAAAATACAGTACAAAATAAACTAAGCTACATAGTGTCCATTCTATCCACTCTGTCCCACATATTGTCACTTACATTTCAGCATTCTTCCATGTGCATTCCCTCCTTTCTTTTGCAAGCATTCTAATCCTTCTTTCCCGCAAATTCTCACCACTCCATCAGGCACATTCTCATCACACAAACCAAAACATTCTCCTCATTCTGTGCTCCATGCTCTCGTGATGATATTGATAAGGTCAAACTTTAAAGTACTAAAAGGAATTGTCAGCTGGAGGTATCACTTTGCACCAGACCCCTTTGAGGATTTTTTTATGGAGGGGCCCGGTACACAGTTGTTATGCCACTGCTTAAGAATGCTTTATGGCAACCACAGTGTATCACTGTATTTACTAACATTTGCATGCAATTTAGTGGTTTTCATTATCAAAAAACAAAAAAATAAATCACAGCAGCAAAATGCACAAGGATTGCCCTTGCTAATGGCAAAACCAACTGGTTTTCACTTCAAATCTTGTCTGACCACATTTTCAAGCCATCAGAACCTGCATGATGATCAAATATTTTTTGAAAATCCTAAAAAAATCTCAGAATTCACAGCATGGGTTACAGAATGCCAGATTTTCCAAAATCCCAGAAACATCAGAACATATTATGGATGTTATGAAGTTTGCAACTGCAGTTCCACACATTATGTAACATTTATGTGCTAAACAGTATATACCAGAGGTACAAAAGTCCATCTTATCAAAGGACGACTGGCAATGAGCAGCTTTAAGCAACCAGATCATGAAACTCAAACTACTTCTTTTCCTGCTTTATAATTAGGTTTTTGTTCTACCGCATATAGCCAGCCCCCCACACTTCACAGCATGCTCAATGCTGCTTGTCGAAAGCTCCACAGAGCATTTGTCTACAAAAGAATTCCATCTTTTTTTTTTTTTTTTTTTTTTTTTTTTTTGCAAGAGCTTTTCACTATAAGCTGGAATCCATTAACTAATATGTGACCAGGAAGTAAATTTTCTGATAATAGGACAAATAATTTCTAGTACCAGATTTATTGAAATGAAACCACTGAACAAAGACAAATCATGGCTGCAAACTCTAAATTAAATTCTTTGCAAGCTGAACAGTAATTAGAAACACTTGCTCTAGCATAACAATAGCATTGTTACAAAAAGATTGTAAATGGTATCACAAGTGGAAGTTACAAACTTAAGAAACACACAACTGTATGCTATATGTAATCAGGACTTCCTGTTTACCCATAAATGTTCATAGTTAAAAATTATCATATGTGCATATTTTGCAATTTATTTATTTGGAAAAATGAAAGACCACCAGTGTAGCACTGGCTGCAATTTTGATTTCACATGCGCATAGCTGTAAACAACATGTGGCTTTGTTAGGCTAATTAGCATAAGACAAGTCACTTTATGAATAGAAAGATATCTGGGGTCAACTCACAGAAGACAAGGTCAGGCAACTCTTTCTCATACTAAAGTGTCAGAAGCCTTTTCCCTCAATGGATGTGCAGGCCTGCATGAGGAAACTGTATTTAAAGACATATACTGCACTCTTTCCCATGGACACAAACTTGTGATAATGGAAGTTATAAGCCTACTTAAACATTCCTAGACTCACTGGAGAATGTTTAAGACTAATAAATATATACTAATATTGAATATATTTTATTTATGGTTATAAATCAAAATTGTATCATAGACACTATTTAAAATGAGGTTATACCGGCATAAATTTTTTGAGTACTTCGACCATCGAATTTTTTAAAATTCGATTGATTTGAATAAAAATCTATTCAATCATTCGACCATCCAATGGTCGAAGTACTTCCCCTTTAAAAAAAAATTTGATTGCCTAGTTCGCCAGACCTACCGAATTGCTGTTAAACCCTATGGGAAGCTTCCATAGGGTTTTTCTAGCATTTTTAGATCGAATAAAAAAAATTCAAAGGAATGATTAAAATCCTTCTAATCGTTTGATTAGTTAAATTGCAGTAAAATCCTTTGAATTCGATATTCAAAGTATTTCAATTTGACCAAACTTCGATGGTTGAGATCGAGGGTTTTTTGTTACACTATTTGTAAATGTGGGCCTATACTCTGGGGGAACAGAGGGCTCACAAGGTGGTGTTGCAGTGACTCCCCCAAGTTCCATCACTGTTAACGGTGTCCTTGTGCACCAGCTTAATCCAGAAAGTGAAGCCACTGGACCCTCAGCACTCATATCTATCGCTGAGGCCTGGAGCCCTAAGTACTAAGCACATGATTATCCACCCATTTTATCACCTAGAGTGCAGGGGATCCCATAAAATCAAAAACCAATGGGAGAATGCCTCCCTCCTACATGGTACAAGTCAATCCAACATCACATGCGGTCAAGGAGAAACAGATCAATTAGCCTTCCTATATGTTTCTGAAGCAGTACTTTATGTGATAGAAAAATAGTAGACTTAGGCTAGGACCAGACGATTGCGGATCTCGGCAGGCCGAGAATCTGCTGCCCCTCTGCTCTCCCTCTCTTTCGAAATCTTCCTGTAGTTAAAGGGATACTCTCATGGGAAAACCTGTGACACCTGTCCTTTTTTTAGATCTACTAGACAGCTGTCTATCTTGTGTTAGGGAGCTGTTATCTGGTTACATTACCATTATTCTGTCGTTAGGCTGCTGGGGGGGGGGGTGATATCACTCCAACTTGCAGTACAGCAGTAAAGAGTGATTAAAGTTTATCAGAGCACAAGTCACATGACTGGGGCAGCTGGGAAATTGACAAAATGTCTAGGCCCATGTCAGATTTCAAAATGAAATATAAAAAAATCTGTTTGCTCTTTTGAGAAATGCATTTCAGTGCAGAATTCTGCTGGAGTAGCACTATTAACTGATGCATTTTGAAATTTTTTTTTGTTATCATGACAGTATCAATTTAAGAAAACAAGGAGAGCAGCAGGGCAGCAGATTCTCCGCCTGCATCAGTATAGTCTGGCCCTAGCCTTAGAATCTTATAGATCTATGGGTTTATTTCTACAACTACCCTTTTAATGTTCATACTTATATAGCTGAATACACGTCAAGCGGCCAATTATACCTAAAAGCAGTGCTAGGAAATTGGTGGGGTTTACAGCAACCATCTATTTTACAGTACGAAGAAATATCTACGAAAGTGGCTATAAATAATATAAATGCTTTCAGGTAATAAAATAACTATTATTTGTGTAATAGAAAAACCTTAATAACTATACAATTATGTCTTGTGTGTCCTAAGGTAGAATGCACATAACTAATGAGCCTCTTCCATAAACAGTACAAAACTACAATATGCGGAAATTAAGTTTAGACACTTGCGAGATTCTTTTTGCATGATTTGTAAAGTTCTGAACGCCTTCATAGTGTAGGTAATAAGTTAGACTTGGAATTGAATCACTGCCATTGCACAAGTTCTACAGAATTAATAGGATAAAGCTTTGAGAAATAGGTCAGAAAATGCTGTTGACCTTCAGTAGGAATTCTATTACATAATATGATTAACAGCTTCACTTATTGCAGATTATTACCAAGCCTTACCTATCCTAGAGAAAAAAACTGAAAATTGATCCAAAGAATAATGCTCAATGCACATATATTTAATGTATGTAACACCCCATAATTTGTTTTAATGAGATAAGTATACGACCTACTTCTCATAGAAATATATATAACATACTGTCTTCATTCTTGGACACCTAGGGGCAGATTTACTAAATTCACATGAAGAATACGAAGTTCGGTCGAATTTTCAAAAAGATTTGAATTCTAGAATGTTTTTGAAGACGAATACTTACACCGATGGGGGACATAGTTAGGGGCATTTACCAGGGGTAACAGCTAGGCTGGGGGGGAGCAGTGAGGGGGTCTATGTAGGGTGGGGGGGTCGGGTTTTTCTTAATTAAGGGATGAATTCTCCTTTAAAGATCACCATGTATGGGCCAATCAAACAGTGATTGTACAATGTGCCACACATGGCATTGCTGCCTTTTAAATTGTATCTAAATGTCCATGCAAAGCAATGTGTCCTCTTTATTTCTATTTCTTTATTTCCTCATCTGCACACTCAACTACAGATTAATAACTGTACTCTGTATCTGTTTTGCCCTGTAAATGTAGCCAATAATCAAATAAGGTGAATAACTGTTTGATGATAATTACCACATCCCAAGATTCCCTTAAACGGCACATCAACATGACCATAGTAACTGGTTTTTGTAAAATAAAAGGTTTTCAGTCTCATTTCAGCTACTGAAGACTCATTACGCCCCATCAATTTTTCATTTTCTAGCATTCCTTAATATTAAAGGGGCACCATGGTGATTCAGTGGGCAGCACATCTGCCTTGCAGCTCAGTTTGAATTCAGTCCCAGTCAGGGCACTATCTGCAAGGTTTTTGTATGTTCTTCTGTGTCTGCTTGGGTTTTCTTGTGATACACGGATTTCCACACTCCAAAACCACAAGCAGGTAAACAGACTTAAATTGACCATAGTATGTGTGAATGTGATAGGGACATTAGACTGTAAGCTCCTCAGGGGCAGGGTCTGATGTGAGTGATATATAATCTCTATAAAGTTCTGCAAAAATGTGTTGCTGTTATAAAAAGAAACAGAAACTATTGAAAAGACAGAAAATCAGAAAGACATTTTGGTACCAAAAGTGTCAAATTTGCCAGTCCTCCTGTTCCAACCCTAGATGTGGATAAGGGAAAATCAAGGGGCTCTTTAAAAAGTTACCTGCTACCCCTGATTGCCAGATAAGGCAAAGTTCTCACCTAGTTTCCTGCGGAGGTGTACCAGCTAAACCAAAATATAAAGCAAATCAACAGCTAAATTGTAAAATACTGTAAACTGTAAAATACTCCTGATGTGTCTAAACAGATACCTTGAGAAAAGAAATGAAAATCAATATTCTGCACTAATATACATCAACTGCTTTTCAGAAAAAGCTAAATTATTCCTGTTTATCAGAAAAACTCCAGGGATACAGATGACATCAGTTCCTGGCAGCGCCAGCATTCTCACATTTCAACATAAACACATTCATACAAAGAGTATAGATTGAAGAGGGACATAAATCACAAGGAGGACATCTGTCCTGATGTTTCCAGTGATCTGTAAGTTTTCACACACTATAGAAATCAGTGATGCTCAAGGAGCAAAATTCTTATTTTTAATAAAGAAATAAAATTTTGACATTCAAGGTGCACAAAATTGTGTTTTGGTTGTGAACAGAAATAATTTGGCTTAACCAGATGGATCACAGTTGTACCATTTATATCTATGACAACTGGATGGATCAACTTCAGAGCTGCGGCATGCACATGATCCGAGCATTTGAACAGCAGGAAAGTCTAATAGAGGAGATGGGGGTCCCGATATATTTCAAGGAATGGTGCGAAGCATCAACAAAGATTAAAACCTGCAGTACTGAACTCCAGTTTTTATTTTTAGGAGATGGTGGGAGTTAAAACAATCAACAATTGGAAAGCCACAGGTTTCGGATCCCTAGCCCGGAAAGCATATAGTTGCAAAGAGTAATGTTAATAAACTGAAAACAGAAGTTGTTGTATTCTGTCAGACACGGCAGCTTCAAACCGTCAGGCTCCTTTTTTGTGGTTACAGCATGTATCCTTTTAAAGTATGACTATACAAAACCTCCTGTTTCTAAAATCATCGAGCTGTTCTTAAAGTAATGTATCATATCAGCTGCATTTATCCATTTGAAGCCTCTGTGGATTGCAAGTGATAGCCATTTGTCATGGAGCGGTGGCTCTCACGCATATAAAACCCTTATTTGCAACCTAGTGTCAATATGACTGATCGTTTTTGCTTTTAGAGTAAAATCTGCCAACTGCTGCCATGGACATTTCTACTTTTTTATTAGGGTTTAACGTTATAAAAAGAGCTTATCATTTTATATGTCAACCCATTTTTAAATATTACATTAAAAACTCAGCACTGAAAAAGGACGATACAACTTATCTTGAAGAAAGTAACAGGAAAAGTTGGAAATCTAGGGCTTTATCTGTAAAAAAAAATATTCTCCTTCTATCCCTACTTCACAGTTGTAAAAAAAGTAAAGATCGAAGCTTGCTGCATGTTTTATGTTTCAACAATAATCCTTCACCTCCAAAAGATTTTTACCTCAGCCACTTTATAACAAATTCCCCATTTTCATCATGCTTTTTGACAAAAATACCAATTAAACGTGTTCTCCGGCATAGACCTGTCAAAGCCCATTATTTTCAAATGGGAGAAAAAGTGATCAAAATCTTATGACTTATTGATAATTTTCCTGAAGTAATTCCAGTAACGGCATTTCAGTCACATTTAACTGCTACATTTAAATTTACATTGACATCCATTTCATCAGTCTGACTTTGATAGAAAACTTTTGAAGTTTTTAAAAACAGACAATTCCTGCTTTGATGGAAACTGATGTGATGTGGAAAGAAAAAGTGCATTTACTAGTTTGATCTTCTATAAAAGGGGCCCCATGGAAATCAAATTTGCTAAGTTTGCAGCATTTACAGGTCACCTTATAACATTGGTTGTTACCTTCTTCTATGCCTGGTGGAAACTTTCAGATTTCTATTACATTATCCTGTTGTATGTAAAAGGAAAATATACCGATTTTTTAAATTAGCTAATTCGATTGGCCTTATGTAAAAATGGTTTGTAAACATCAAAACGTCCAAAAGCATATACATTTACTACCCTCCCCTCCATTAAGCTCACAGAATTATCCAACCCCTTCCTCATAATAGAACAAGGTTCTGCGACTTAGGGTCAGATTTACTAATGGCCGGAAAAAAAAAAAACCTTTGAAATTCGACCAATCAAAGTTTTTTTAAAAGGGCTATTGAAATCAGTCCAAAATGGACCTATTTCAATCGAATAGGTCCATTCGAATCGAACGATTTCCCTTCGAATTTGCAAAACGTTGACACATTGCCTATAATGGCTATAGGAGGTCCACCATAGGCTATACCTACATTTTAGTAGGATAGTAAAAGCCAGTTAAACAACCAAGCAAGCATAATTCCACTTGTGCCATCAACAAAAACATGGCTTTTATCCTGCCTTCATTCTCTTATAATTCAATTTGCATAACCTGTACTTTCCTCTGCAGTAGGGGTTGATATATTTCCCTTCCTTGTATGGCCTCTTCCTCTCCCTTGGCCTGGAGTAGGCAGAGAACTCCTTCATCAATATGCATAGACCACACATGCATGCAATGTCTCCTCTAAGCTGCAAAAGTAGGCATGCATTGTGGTAAACATAGTATTTAGCAGAAAAACAATGAATTTTGTACTTATTCTTAACTAACCACATCATTGCACAGACAGTTTTAAAAAGTGAACACAAACATAATTTAAATATTATAAAAAATATTATAGGGAGCATTGCCTGCACATCATTGCTGATGGATTTCCAAGGTGGCAGTCATGATTGAAAAAAGATTTGAAATAAATCAATTCAAAGTATAGTTTTCAAAAGGCTTAGGTGACTTCTAAGCACAGAATTTGAATGATGCCCAATATATACAAAAAAATCAGAAATATAGCTTCCCTTTTGTTTTAAAGATGTTTTTATGGAAGTGGCTCACAGGGCAATTATATGGCTTTGAGCAACTAAAAACTGCAAAGGGTGCCTCAAACGACCACCAAAGACCAGCATCCAACTTGCACTTAAGGACTTGGCATACTTGTCAAGAGACAGTTTCCTAAAAACAAGACACCACTCAAGAACAAAATATTCTTGGTTTTTAGAATTCCTAATTCTTCACTAAACTCTTTTTGCTAATAAAATGTTCCCGTGCAGCTCTTCTAAATTGCATCACACAAAACACCTTACTGATGTGTGTGCATAAGGTCTAATGCAGTGGTCCTCAAACTTGGCCCTCCAGCTGTTGAGGAACTACAAGTCCCACAATGCATTTGCCTGACTGTGGCTGTCAGACTCCATCATTGCATTGTGGGACTTGTAGTTCCTTAACAGCTGGAGGGCCAAGTTTGAGGACCACTGGTCTAATGCATAAATGCAATGAAGGGTAAAATTGATGTCACTTTCTGGCAAAACTCATATAGATCCATATTTTATTCTTAACATATTCCCAATAGTGGGGGGGAAAGAGAAATTCTTAGCCCATAAGATTTTGCCTGGCCTGGAGTATTGTTATAAAATGGCATTGATTGTAGAAGTATGTCTGGCATTAAAGGTAAAAAAAAATGTTATAAATATGGCAATAATTTGCATACGGAGAAATTGATTATTTCTTTTAGTGAATGGCAAAGCATTATGATGCATTCGAACAGAGTTTTATAAATACGTCAGTTATACATTATACACCTTTACACTTTTGGTGTCTTTTCTATAACTACACTCCCTAGTGTCCTGTTTTGCTACTAAGTTACTATTTGAGAAGGTTCTTCAGATCTAATTTACTCCTTGTAAGGAGTATGTTAACTTTTAACAAGATGTAAATAGAGAGAGAAATATATGTACACATTAAAAAAAAACTCATATTTTGCAATCTAAGCAATATAGAATATTAAGATAGCACATTAAAGAACATAAGTAAATATGCCGTGTGTCAATTGATTTCCTTTTGTTATACGGGAAGCATGAACCACCAAATTAAGAGCCTGTGTAATTAAAGCAGCAGAAAAACAAGCCACGATAATCAGAAGAAATTAAGCTTCAACAATTCATTTTGGAAAACATGCCAGTATAGCTACAGGGTGAATATGGAACAGTTAACCTAGAGTAGGCTTTGTTGTATCCTTATAGCTTGATTTGATTCAGATGTAATATGGAGCGGCATTATAGAAGTCTAGTAGTTATACAGTTACACCAATTTAAAAAGAAATAAACAGTGGCATGATCTTTTCCATCCAACAGTGTGTAGTTTCAGCTCGCTACTAAATATTTAACGTGTTTTTTGACATTTCAGCAGTATTACCAAGGGGTTCCAAAGCACAACAGTAATACAGTGTTGTTTGTAAATAAAACTAGCAGTGCCAAACTAGAATTGATGGCAGAAAAACAGGTGGTGTATTTCAACAATTTTCACATAGCTGATCTGTAGCTGATGGGAGGGGCAAGCAGCAGAGTCTCTTTAGGGTATATTTATCAAAGTGTGAGTTCACCGCAGTCTGCCAGCGTTAAAGCCCATCACTCTCTTTTAACTTCTATGGGATTGTTATGGGTATTTATTTAACAGTGAGCTCTCACTTTTCAAGCATTGATACATATGCCTCAACAAATCCCACAGCTCTCCCATAGGGGTATATTTATCAAAGAGTAAAGTTAAGAGTGAAGTTCCGCCACTAGAGTGAAATTCCATCGCTCTCAATTAATTTCTATGGGATTTTGAAAGGCGTATTTATCAAAGGGTGAACTTTCACTTCACCCATTGATAAATACGCCTTTCAAAATCCCATAGAAATTAATATAGAGCGGCGGAATTTCACTCTTTGATAAATTCACCCCATAGTCTCTACTAGCCTAAAGTAAAGGGACCACAGCATTGTGCTGTAGGGGATCTTTTAGCAATCTTTTTATCTTATTCATAAAACCTACCAAGCCATATTTCCAGTGGTGGCACAAGTCTCTGCTCTGCCTTTGTCAACCTTTGCATAATCTACCTCAACTGATCATGAGTAAACCCTGTGGTTCTATTATTTTGTTTGCAGGAACCTCTGGCAGGAGAGAAGTTGCACAACACGATCTTCCTTCCTCTTCTACTTTACAAAAGTCCATCTGGGTTAAGAGGGTCCAGTGTGACCTATATTCTACCTGTACTAGCTGGAAAAGGCACTTTTTATACAAAATAGGGTTACACATAAAAACATTAATATCTGTAATTATACTAAAGCAGTGTGTTATTATCAATTAACATGTATAATAAAAATTGTTATCTTGGATTTGTCTCAAAGAGCAAAACAACTACATCATGCATTTGGGCAAATTTTGGGTGCAAGCTGACATTTGGTTGCTTTTGCTTAATCAATTACATGCTGTCAATTGCCATTGAAACAGCAGGACACCTCTGTGACACTTGTCATAACGGTCAAAATAGTCTATATCTTCTGGGCAAAGTTCAAACAATTCTTAAAGGTTCAGCAATCAAAATGTTGCTTTTATCAAATTGACATACATGTCTCATTATCAGATGAAGCAAATAGCATTTTACTTGCTATAACAATCAACCAGACGTAATAGGCCATCTGGCTTTTTACTCTTTGCATGTCACTCATGGCAAATAGATGCCTGTATCCATTTCCATCCAAATTTTCTCTAGCTCATAGTGGATGTTGCTATGAGTCAAATATTGGAATCATTAATTACAGAAGCCAAACCATTACCTTATTGATAAAGCAGAACAGAATACAGATATGGCGCCTGTTATCCAGAATGCTTGGGACCTGGGGTTTTCAAGCTAACAGATATTTCCATAATTTAGATCTTCATTTCTACAAGTCTACTAGGATCTTCATGTCTACTAGGAAATCATATAATTATTAAATAAACTCAATAGGCCGGTTTTGCTTCCAGTAAGGATTAATTATATCTTAATTTGGATCAAGTGCAGTATATTCTTATATTCATATATATTATTCGAGAGAAAAAGGAAATCTTTTTTTAAATTTGAATTTGGATAAAATGGGGTCTACGGGAGACAGCCTTTCCATAATTTGTGTTTTATGATGGATAAGTCCATTTTGATTCCTTCTGTCTTGGAGTTTATAAGCGATGTGCATGCTTCGTTTGCAGATTTGATTTCCCGCATAATATCTCAGAGCGTTGCTCCCTTCGCTGGTTGCGATTGCCCACTTGTGCCAGTGGTTCCCGGGTCATCTTCCTCAGTCTCCCTGTCAAAGATTGGTTGCTGCACAGCCGGGCACTTACCACCACCATTTTGTGAGGAGCCGTGGGCATATTTATCCAGCTGGGCTGCTGCTTCAGATGTTCTTTTTTGTGACCTGTGCGGACCCATGAGTTCTTTTTGGAGTAATGCTTGTCAGCTAGAGTCTTCCACCTGGGAAGAATATTGCAGGTTTTGCAGGGTATAAGCAGGGTTTGCTGCAGGGCTTTACCAAGTGCATGCAATCTCATCAGTGTTCAAGCCACGCCCCAACTGTTTTATTAATACAATGAAAAAGGAAATCCTTTGGATAAAATGGGGTCTATGGGAGACAGCCTTTACATAATTCGTAGCTTTCTGGATAACGGGTTTCCAGATCCCATAACTGTACTCCCATTTGAAGGAGGTGACTAACTAAACAACAAACAGCAGGTCTGGAAACACTTTGGCAATTACAAATATAAAATAAATAAGTAGCAAAGCAGTTGCTGTCCTTTCCTGCTCAGTAGTTACCCTCTGTGAAACAGAATGACAAGCAAATAAACCTAATGACCCAAAGAATCTTTCTTTTTTAGTATCTGTATTTTTTTCTTTCATTGTTTCAAGCAGAACACATTAGTGCTGAGCTACAACAGTGATGTCTAACATTACGCCTCTTTTACTGAACTGAACTGCCAATAGGTCAGATGCAAAATGAGAAAAAGCTCTTTAAATTTCTCCTGAATATAGACAACTGCCGACCGTAGAAATCCCTGCAAACTACTCAGTTCAATGGTACTCGCAAAGAAAGGATTGTGTGTGTTATTTGTGGTTTCACCAATATTAAAGAAGGCCTGTAAACTTGTGTATTTAATGTGGTTTCAATTTAAAATGCGTAAACGTAAATGCTAGTTTTCAGCATAATTGCTAAAGAGCTTTTCAAGTTTCAAGGTAAATTTCACTTTTAAAGGGCTACAGTCAAATAACCAACATTTGTTTAAAATGTTTATCGAATAGTTTTAGGCTATTTTTACTTCGCTATTCGATTTCTCGATAAAATCGTACCATCGAATACAGATCGTTTGATTTCACAAAAAAATTGTGAAATTTCCTCCGATCATTCGAAAAATTTGTACGATTCGAACGATCGAGGCGTTCGATCGTACAAATGGTATTCGAGCAGGTGATAGAAAAAAAAGCCTATGGGGCGATTTCTATAGGCTTCTATTGCAATTCGGTAGGTGCAATCTGGCGAAGTAGGAAGTTGAATAAAATATTAAAGTTAAAGTACTTCGATCATCGAATGGTTGAATTACCAAATAGCCGATCATTTGATCTATTCGATATGCTCAAATTTTACGTATTCTATGATTGAAGTGGCCTAATTTGCATATTTGAATGTCCGATAAAATCGTATGATCGGATTTCGATCGAACTTAGAATTATTCAAGTGAATTTTGTAAATCTGACCCTTAGTGTTCAATTTAAGACCTAAATGTCAATACCTGCAAGAAATTGAGACTTCAGTGTAGTCCACCTTCTATGTATTTGTTGTACAACCATTTGCTTGTACGTGTAAGAATTTCCGACAACCTGCACACCCCACTTGAAAACTATAACTGATATCACCTCAATCCTCAGTCTAGAAGTATTCTCTAGCTTTAACAGGCTACTAATCTACCAAACATACAGCAGGGAAAATAAGTATTGAACAACGGTTTTCTCAGTAAATATATTTCTAATTGGGCTAATGGCATGACATTTACACTAGACCCAAGTAACCCACACATACAATGAAATCAAAACAAACAAATAAGTCCATAAATTAAGTTATGAGTAATACAGTAGAATGGCACATGGAAGAAAAGGAGGTGCAAAAAGCAATGGAAAGCCAAGAAACCTACTGAAATCAGTATTTAGAAAGCAATTCAGCCCCCTATGATTGCAACTTTGGAGGTGGGTGCATCATGGTGTGGGGCTGTTTTTCATCATATCTATGGAAATACCTGAAGATAGAGGCCCCTGGAACCTTTAAAGTTTGAAGACAGCTTGTGTGGAAGAATGGGCCATGCACCAATGCATGCTACTAGTATCACCATACAAGAGGAGTCTTTAAGTTGTCATTACCAACAGGCTTTTCTACCAAGTTTTGAACTTCTGTAAGCATGTTCAATACTTATTCACTGTGCCGTTCCACTTTATTAAACATAACTAAAATTATGGACTTATTTGTTTTGATGATGTGTGGATTACTTGGGTTGTTACAGACATCTGGTGTAAATGTAATGCCAATAGCCCCATTAGAAATATATTTACTGAGAAAAACATTGATGTGTTCAATACTTATCTTCACTGCTGTATTTACATAGAGGATAAAAAAAGAACAATTCCAGAGCTGTCAACTTTTCCATATTTTCCAAGAGTTAAGGATTTATATACTGGTAATTCAAAAATTAGTTGGAGAGCAAAATTCCTCTTTATAGCAATTTCATTTTATTATGCAGAAAAGTCCTGCACGACATGTTTCGGCTACAACAGCCTTCATCAGGTGCATCCTTTGAATTACTAGGAATTTTACACACTGACACGGAGTGTGTGGTTGTTGAGAAGCAGTATACGGATTACTGGGACTTTTTTCATTTATTTTGATTTATATACTGGGCTTAGGCAGAGAATTGGGACATGGTTGGGGGACAGACAGAAGTCTCCCAAACCAGAAGAAGTTGGCACATCTGCCACTACCAGCTCTAAAGACAAAGTCTATAAGTTATACTGGCATTATCTTCTACATAAAAACTAATGGTTGAAATATCAATGGTCATTGATGGGTCATTACCCTCAACAATACACATTGCATCACAACTACACAAACCTACAATTACAGCTTGTAGTGTTTTGCATTATACATTTTGTAATGCTGACTATCATTCTATATTGTATTATATAATTATTTTACTTAAATTGAATATACTTTATCAACTACTTGAATACTGTGTGGTACACAAGAGTCTGCTGGAAGAGGAACCACAGTGATTGCACTCCACCCAATAACAAAACCTAATCAATCTAGCATACACGTTTATTTGCACTAAACAACATAAGAAATATACATGCTTGATAATATTTACAGCCTGCTGACAACAGCGGTATACAGACAGTAGGATGTCTATTTCTTCCTGTCAAAACACAAGATTTAGTCTTTTCAAAATTTAGTTAAGCTCTCAAGAATATAGCTGCCACATATTATATGTTACTAAACTAAAGGATAGCAAAAGAGGAAATTAACTGGTTACACTACGGAAGCAGGTTTCCTGTAAGAGTAAATGGGAACAGTCTGAGAAAATCTTTCCCATCTATGACTTTTACTTTAGAATTGTATTGTCGGTTATATCAGACATAGGATTTAATTGTGAGATATTTGCAAATGCTTTTCTCTCTATGTTTAGCATATAACTTGGTGTTTAACCTTTCCGGTTCTTTTTAAGATTTCCCACTTTTCACAACTTGCACAGTAACTTAAAATAAGTATGAATAATTGATAACATACTTTAAGTGTTCTTCTGACAGCCATCTGGCATCTCTTATGTATCTACCAGAATGGTACTTAGCATTCAACAGTATGCTTATTTATTTATATAGTACTTCTAATTTGTACAAAGCCTCTAGAAGTTCCTCTATTCTGACATACAAATTATGAGGAGCTGACTCAGTAACTTAAGCACACATACCACTCTCATAATCACAGATTTACAGTAACACAAATACATAACCATCACAGACTAAAAGTGAATGAAAACAGCAGTTTAATAATGAATGCAATATAGCCTTCGATTTGGTTGTACAGCAGGAGCCATGCTTTTGTAGATCAACAAAACAGAATTCAATACTTAAATGCTTTTTCGTTCCCATTGTTCTGTTGATAGGCTGCTGGGGAGGAAAGTGAGGTTGGTTATATCACTCCAACCTGTAGTACAGCAGTAAAGTGTGACTGACGTTTATCAGATCACAAGTCACATCACAGGGTTACCTGGGAAACTGACAATATGTCTAGCCCCAAGTCAGATTTCAGAATTAAATATAAAAAAATCACTTGCTCTTTTGAAAAATGGATTTTAGTGCAGAATTCTGCTGGACCAACAGAACTAACTTGTGTATTTTGAAGGAAAAAAAAGTTTTCTTATGACAGAATCCCTGTAAGAACTGTAAATTAGCTATAGTATAGGCCTTCCCATTTTCAGAATATGCAAAGCAACAATAGCAAACTCACACTCCTTTACCCTTTCAGGGTAATGTAGGGTCACTCCTTAATTTGAATAAAAACTGGTAACTAATGATCCTAATTCTTATTGATAGAGATAAATGGAGGGCATTCTAATTTGATGAGAGCAAATAGACTAAACAAGGTGTAAAAAGCTTCAAAACACCCTGATGAGGTGGTTCAAAATATACTGTTTTACGATTAGGGGCTTGCACACGAAAAATAAATTAAGTATAAACTCAGGTATTGTAAAATAAATCTTTATAGATAATTCATTAGTACTACAATTTGCTCTATACAGTCAATTGTACATCAAAAACATGTCAAATCAATAATGTTTGAATACATACAGTATGTAGAATAACAAGAAATACAAGTAAGAGTATACCCTAGCAAGAAAATGAGAATTACAAGAACGTTTCGGTCTAAAGTCTTCTCAAGTAGAATTGTCCTTATTCAATAAAAACACAAGTAAATGCATACCTTCCAATACCTCCAGATTTAAAGGGATACTGTCATGGGAAAACAAGTTTTTTTCAAAACGCATAAGTTAATAGTGCTGCTCCAGCAGAATTCTGCACTGAAATAGATTTCTCAAGAGCAAACATATTTTTTTATATTCATTTTTGAAATCTGACATGGGGATAGAGATTTTGTCAATTTCCCAGCTGCCCTGGTCATGTGCCAGCACTTTAAGAGGGAGCTGATTTTCTGGCAGGCTGTTGTTTTTCCTTCTCAATGTAAGTGAAGGAGTCACAGTGGGACATGGGTTTTACTATTGAGTGCTGTTCTTAGATCTACCAGACAGCCATTATCTTGTGTTAGGGAGCTGTTATCTGGTCACCTTCCCATTGTTCTTTTGTTAGGCTATTGGAGGGGAAAAAGGGAGGGGTGATATCACTCCAACTTGCAGTACAGCAGTAAAGAGTGATTGAAGTTTATCCGAGCACAAGTGACATGACTTGGGGCAGCTGGGAAATTGACAATATGTCTAGCCCCATGTCAGATTTCAAAATGAAATATAAAATAATCTGTTTGCTCTTTTGAGAAATGGATTTCAGTGCAAAATTCTGCTGGATCAACACTATTAACAGATGCATTTTGTAAAAAAAAAAAATTCCTATGGCAGTTTCCCTTTAAGCATGACAATGTTAAATTGCAGGTTTGAATGCAATTAGGCATAGCAAAGGAAATCAGGGGCATGGCTTCAACTGTCCCACATTTAGAATAGACACGTTGAAAGGTGGTATGTACATTATTCTTTATTAATAAAACTTCCACAGAACATACTCATTTTTTAAAACTTTCCTAAGGATAAAAAGGACTTTCCTGGTCCAAACCTCAAGGATCACTAGCAGTAAAGTTTTAAGTATATTGGCAAGCCACCTGTGGCTCAGTCTCACATACTGTATCCCTATGACCTGCAATGGTATTCAAAGCTGTGGTTATGGAACCGTGTGCGCCATTTAATCACCACTGAAGTCATGGATGCTGTAAAAACGACTTATGGCAGCCACAGAGCTTAGTTAAAATTAAATCAAGATGACAGCCTTGTATTTAAATTTTCCTAATTCTGAAACAGCAGGTAGAAAGAAAAAGTTGGAAACAAAGCAAGATTGTAATAACAGGTCAAGATTCCCATATTCACATTTGACACACATAATAATACATGTTGACAGCAGAAAATGCAGTAAACTACAAACTCCTGCCTTTAAAATGACAATGGCCATGTTATAACCACACCTAAGTAAATAAATGCTGCACCCTTTACTTACATTTCTAACAAGTTTTGTTCTCTTTTAACTTTTTTGATTTATGAAAATAGGGAGTGTCATGCTGGCAACCAAAATTTTTATAGAACCTACAACAAATGGTAAGGATCATTGTTGCAGTAAGAATATAGCTAGAAATCCTGTACACATACTTATTGTACCAACCCAGAAGTTCAAAAACTTTATTACAGTAATTCATACAGTACCTCCAAATATTATGGAAATAGAAAAATCGACAAAAAGATTTGGTGCATGTAGCAAATATTTTTTGACCAAGTCCATTTTTGTGGCCACCCCCTAGCTGCCACGCCCATTTCTGTGGCCAGACCCCTAATTACCATGTTCAGCTTACAATATTTAAAGTTACATCTGTCATATAAGCGGATGTTCCAGGGCTGATTCTTAATAAATTCTGATGCAGAATGCATTGGTTTCTACACTGCCATGTAAATGTAGGAACTGACATAATTGCACATATTCACTGCTGAAGGACTATGGCCCAAAACATAATGTGTAACTTGACTAGCCTATTTCTAAAATGTTAGCTCTCCTTAGAGATGGTTTACAATTGTTTTCTATAAAAACATCAATCACCATTAGGATCTGAAAAGTTAATGTGTGTATTTTTTTAATAAATAAGTTCAAATACAGTCTGGACACTATCTGCATGGCGTTTTCATGTTATTCCAGTAATTGCACCGGTTTACTCCAAAACCATACAGGTAGGTAAATTGGCTTGTAATTTTCTGAAACTGACCCTAATGTGTAAATGTAATAAGACCTTGTAAGCTCCCCTGGGGCAAGTACTGAATGATGCCAACTATGTAAAGTTCTGCAGAAATGTATTGTCGCTATTTAAATAACAGATAGTAAAACAATTCATGTTTGCATTTCAGGATATTCAAATAGACTCTAAATTTTAGGTTACTGTGTATTTATTTACAATACATTGTAATATATGGGTGCTTTCAACATGTGGGTGCTTCGTGCAAAGGGAGACATAAGCAGAGAAGTAGATTACAGCTGGAGCTTAGCACAGCATTAGTTTAACTTTCCTGCTAAATGTAGACTGCCATCAGTAAGAGTTACAGACATAACTATTTGTAATAATCACACACAAAATACTGCCAGACACAAAATCAAGAAACTCTTGATCTGATGTGAAAAAATATTTACACACATTCAGGACGACTGATCCCCTTTAGGATCAACAGCACAATGCATCCTAATGTTTATTTTTTTAGCTCTGCAAATTAGTGAGTGCAATAAAAAGAAAATGAAGGACATATAATCTAAAGAAGGACTTCATATTGAGCCAGCTTTTGTAAATTAGTCAAAACATGGCTACATACATAATAAACACTTTGAGTTATTACCAAATTGTCTAACATTAAACCTAAGGTTACTATATGCAAGGAAGCAAGTACTAATCACACACAATCACATCAGGACATCTATTTATGATATGATGCAGTGAACATTAAAGGGGACCTGTCACCCCAAAAATATATTCAAAATAGGAAGTGCTGAATGCAAAATGAAAGTAATTCTCTGCCCCACCTCTATGCCTAAGGCATAGAGGAGTGGCAGACAATATTAGATTGACAGCTGAGATGTTTAAATTAGTAAACCAGCTATGAATGCGTTAATAAAAATTTTTAATTGGATTTCATGTTTAATTTAAAAAGACTTTTATTATACAGATTTTTGTGTCTGGGTGACAGGTCCACTTTAAAGGTCTACTTTAAAGGGGTTGTTTGCCATTAAATTAACTTTTAGTATGATGTTGCAAGTGAGACAATTTGAAATTTGTTTGAATTTTTTATTTGTGGTTTTTGAGTTATTTAGCTTTTTATTTAGCAGCTCTCCGTTTGCATTTTCAGATTTCAGCATCCATGCACTGAATTGAATAAGAGACTAGAATATGAATAGCAGGGGGAAAGATGAGTAATAAAAATTAACAATAAAACATTTGTTGCCTTAAACTGGCTATAGATTATCGACATCGCCAAACGGATCTTTCCGCGATATGCCACTAACAGCAGAGCTATATCCGGGCTAATCCAAACGTTTGGCACTATGGCTGAACAATTGGATTACAACAAGGGCAATGGGCTTCGACGGGTCAGTTGGGTTAACATCAAACCTTCCCGATCGATATCGTGGCCAGATATCGATTGGTAAGACCCGTCAGAAGCCCCCATACATGGGCAGATAAGCGGTCAAATTGGTCTAAACGACCGATATCGCCAGCTTTATCTGTCAGTGACCCCATTTGAAAGTTGGATAGAGTAAGAAGAAGAAGGAAAATAATTAAAAAAACTATAAAAAAATAAATAAGACCAGTTTTTTTACATATTAAAAGCTAACTTCATGGTGAAACACCCCTTTTGGAGCAACATCTAACCAACAGTCAATTTGAATGCAATGCCTCTACTAATATGAGATTATCTTTTTTTAAACCTCTTTTTACGCCCATTCATGGCTTTTGGTGATTGTAAAAAACATTTTAAGATTGCCAAGTAGGATTTGTATGAGAAGAAGATATGAAAGCAAGAAATAAAAGAAAATAAACAGAAGTGCATTTGCAGGACTTCGTGAAAATGCTGGGAATTCAGGGGAAAAATCTTAGAAGTATGTAGGAAGTGCACCATTTGGGTGGCTTTTGTAGTGGAACTGAAAAGCCATACAGTACCCTGAAATCAAAACACATTATGCTGCCTAATCCAAAGAATACACAAGCTACTAATGCACCTTCTGCTTTGAAGAATTCCAGACCTGCCATAGTGTGGAACTGGCAGTGGAATGGCAGCAGAAATCTTAACAGGCTAAAAGCTGCTCAGCAGCAGGGAGGCAAATTATATGAATCTGAAAAATCAGACAATAAAGACAATTTGCATTTGGCAAAGTATAAATGACAAATACCCGTGATCTATTCTTTATGCAAATTTCAAATGGAAGACCAAAAAAAATACAGGGAGGATAAACCAATACAGTAAAGAGCTGTAATTTAGAAAATAATATTAATTTTCACACATATTATATTTATCTTATTACTTTATATATCCATTTGCTTGAATCTGGAGCCCATTGTCTAAGTTAGACAGTTATGTTGTATTTGAGAAGACTGTGATGATCAAAATATTTCAACGGTTTCTGCCATTAAAGGAACATATTATACACCATGCAGCACAAGAATTCTCTTACTTTTATTAGATAAAACCAGCTTGTTCACTTACATCTGCTCCATCTGTGTGGCACATATTTTTATATAACCATTTTATGGAGAGTTTTGGTGAAAGTACCACAGATCATCATAGATCCGATAGCACAGATGGAAATGGGAAGTGCAATCAAATATTTTATTTCCTGTTATTTATACAGTTTTAGTTATAGAATTTTATAGAGAGTATGCATCATTCCCATTACTTCTTACACCCATAGGTCTTACAGTCTAAGGTCCTTATTAAAGTCATGCACACTATGGTCAATTTTATCAAGTCAGTTAACCTGCCTGTATGTTTTGGAATATGGGAGGAAACCAGAGATGCTGAAGGAAACCTGCAAGGTTTAATTGTCACAACTAGTGCAAGACAAAACCAAACATTTGCGGGGTTCACTTTTAGCACTCACTTTGCCTATTTTCCTCTGGATGTGCTTGCAAAAAAGTAGATAATTTTCCTTTGAGAATCAGTTACATAATCCATATGTTATTACATTATCATTTGTAATAAAGGAAGGAAATGATATCTTCTATGATTATTGTGAGCAAAGATAGAATAAGAGAGTTTGACTGCATCAGTAGTAAATGTGGCAAAACCCAGAGTACATCCTGTTTTCAGAGGAGTTTAATTAAGTTTAACAGACTCATTTCCAATATTGAAAATTAAGCCAGCTACCGTAGGTGTGTTTTTCCTTCAGGCAGAAAAGTACTATTAAAACTGGATTTATTATTTATTTTTGATACAGCAAAACAATTCACCTCCTGTATAAATCAGACAAAACAAAATAGGCGAAAATGTGTTGCTGCATTTTTCTGTGTCACGCTGCTGCATACATTTTTTAGCTATCCGTCATAGCATGGCTTCTGATAAAATGCTGTTAATTGAAGATTTGAAGTGGCAAATGTAACAATGTTGTACAGCAACTAAGGCTTGGTTTTCACAAAATACAATTTTTTCTAGTCCTTCTTTGGAACAAGTGATACCAATGCTGTCCTTTGGCTCTGGTGTAGAATGGTATATAACCTCTAATTCAAACCATCAGGCTTGCCAGCATGGCAAGTGTAAATGAAAAAAAAAAAAAAAGAGAAAAATTCAAGTGACAAGTTTTATTACATAAACTATACACTGGTGCAAACAATTGAATGAGCAATCGTCTTTGCACTGCTGGGTGGGACACTATTTACATTCATGGGTTTGCACTGTGCATATTTTTTCCTGTTTAAGAAGGAATATCTGGATGCACTTGGTGGTGCCAAAATGTTAGGCACCCCCAAGTGAATGAATTGACTTACCTAAAACCCCGGGCCAGTGCTCCTATCAGCACAATACTTCCCCAGCCCGGGGTCATACCAGTGAGCACCATATAGCGATCGACTTCCGTCTTCTTCTGTCTTCAAAGTTCCCGGGACTACCGCATGCGCAGATGAATTAAAAAAGCTGACTTTTAAGTGAAAGTTCGGCTTTTCGTTCTAATGTGCATGTGCAGCAGTGCGAAGAAGACGAAGAGGGAAGTCATTCGCTCCGTGGTGCTCACTGGTATAACCCCGGGCCAGTGCAGTTTTCTGCTTATAGGTGCAGTATATGTATAGGTATAGTATATAGTATAGGTAAGTCGATACAATCATTTGGGGGTGCCTAACATTTGGCACCCCTAAGTACATCCAGACTTTCCTTCTCCTGTAATGGATTTTATTACACCCTTCAGTCCAAAGAACATATGTAAGTTATTTCTCGGAGATCATTACAATTTAATTAGTAACTAGTTCTAATGACTGGAAAGAAATGCTAAATAAACAAACAGCTGTGCTTGCTCTAGGGAAGTCAAAGAAAGCCGGGTCATAAGTAGGGTTCCAAATCAACAAAGTTAAAACAACTTGAACATCTAACTGCTGTCAGGGCTAGGCCTATTTTGTATTTTTATTATTTACCTTACTTCCATATCAATACATTGACTGCCTGAACTGCTGACCAATGTTTGTTCTACGAATTTATTCTTCTGCTGTACAGTGCTATCTACATAAGAAGCACTACATAAAAATATACAAATATACATAGTTATGTACTGCATTCTGAGTAACTTTCATGCAGATGATAAACGGCACTCTTGCCTGTCTGACAATAGGTCTACCTAGGCCTATGGTGAGTACACGTGTATTTAACTAAAAAATAAGCAGAAATGTAATTAAGGGATCGATATGAATAAAATTACTAAACTTGCATCCCAACTCCAATTTTCAGTCGAATTGCCATATGTTCCAGTCAATATGATTGGTTATATGTCTGCATTGATGAAATAAAATATGACTTCATATTTCAAAACTTCTTAATGAATTAGATTACTTAAGGAACAGAACTGCTGTGTTGGATGAATTTCAGGTGCTGTGGCCAAATACTGACTCAGCAGATGCAGCTGTCAAACTACACGTTACTTTCTGAAAGTTGTGTAGGCAGGAAAATCATGAGGACCAATAAATCATTTGAACCTGGCTGCACTTCATCAGACTAGTAATTACAGAGCAACTTAGAAGGTATTGTGGGTTGCTACAAAATCCAGTGTTACATCTTGTTTAGAAATAACATTAGTTGTTCACATTTTGATCTTGACATAAGGGAAATGTTTAATTGAAGTGGGCTACGTGTATAAGTCCTCAAATGAATTCCTGCCCAGTTCCCGACATGGAAGAAGCAGTTTACCCTTGTGCTGAAGCAGTTCGTGAAACCTTACTCTGGAATATTAATACACATATATATATATATATATAAATGCACTGCTAAATCAGCTTATTATTCACAAAGGCAAACCATTTGTAAGAACAGCTTGCGATATAAAACCACAGCAAAACAAACATTAAAGATCAAATGAAACAGATGGAGTTTTCTTGTAAATTGTTTGAAAACAGATCTGACTGTAAAATCAAAGTCTGTTTATCTGTATCGGCGTGGAACACAAGTTGTAGGTAAGGGAAGAAGAAAGTCAGACATGGTCCAAGCAGACTGCAAACATTTTTAATCACTGTTTACCACATTGTTACTACTTATTGATAAATTAATCAAATGGAAATTTGAGATTTAACCATGTATTTGACACTGTGGAACAAAAAAATTAAATAAGGTTGGAATCCTCTCTTCCTAAATGGACTAGGCATTGAGGAGTTAAGATTTGGATGGGGCAGCGCTGAGTACTATGACTCCATAGGGCAGAATGATGGTCAACTGTTTAAAGGGGTTGTTTCACCTTCCAATCTCTTTTTTTCAGTTCAGTTGTTTTCTGATTATTCACAAGAAATAAAGGCTTTTTTTTCAATTGCTTTCCAGGTTTTATTTTTTCCAAAATTTAAGTTTAAAGTTTACTGTTCATGTCTTAGTCTGGCAGCTCAGTAATCCAGGTGCAGATTCTGAATTGTTACATTAACATTAGTTAATACATTTCTCAGCAGTATCTTGAGGGTGTTAGTAACTATTGTATTCAACTCAGCAATGCCACAGATCATTTGAATGATCGAATGATTTATTCGACTGATCGAATAAATTATTCGATCGTCGAATTATCGAATAAAATGTAGCCTAAAACTATTCATTTAGCATTCGACGATCAAATGCTAATCGAATATCGAGTTTGGTCGAACTAATTTTGATTAATAATAGTAAATTTGCCCCTAAGCCCTGCACTTTTTTTTCATCTATCATACAGTGAGTGCTGATCCTTCTTCCAAACTATATGATACTTTGATCGCTATACATCAGTCTAGAGTGCTGGTACTGTGGGACGTATATATATATATATATATATATATATATATATATATATATATATATATATATATATATATATATAAACTTGGGAGAAGTCGGCACTCTCGTCAATAGGTACAGCTTGCCTGGGTGCAGTGTCCATAATTACTATATACAAATCTTCGAAAGAGGGGGTCCGCACTCTCAGGACTTAAAATGAATATATGTTTATTGATAGCACAGACTAACGTTTCGGCCTCTCCGAGGCCTTTCTCAAAGTGACAAACATAAGACAAGAAATGCATTATATACCCATGGTGGCGGGAAAACTGAATTGACTGACATAACAATTATGTCGTCATTGTTAACGCCCCCTAGTCTGGTTTAACCCCCACAAGTAATATAAACGCTCCCCCTTGAGAAACAGTCCCATTTACTCAAAAAATACATACTAAAAATACACACAACCTTATTAAGAATGCCCCTATATAGCTACAGGGACAACGTGTCCCTGTAGCTATATAGGGGCATTCTTAATAAGGTTGTGTGTATTTTTAGTATGTAATGTTTCCCAATACAGTGAGAATATTTATTAGACAATACATTGCTTTCAACAGCAATCAGTGTAGTTGTCCCTGTTACTGTGACACTTTGTTACAACAGAGAAATGTGTTGAGATAACTAAATTTGTGACTTTATAGAAATCTTTTTTTTTTCTTGAGTCGAGAATTGAGTTTGGCAGATACCGATGTATGTTGCATCTACCAAGTACATAGATATTGGGCTAAGTTGGAGGGCCTCCCATCCATGTACAATTTCACAAAATGTAATTAATGTATGACCAGCTTTATGCATTCCATTGTCATCAACATTTCAAGCTGGTCATATGTTGCATACATTCTTTATGGCTGTGGTCTCCAGTGGGGATTGAGGCCAGTCAGGGTTGTGCTCACACATCCATTGTTTTTGTATGCAAAGGAGAAAATTGTAAAGAACTTCTCACAACTACCCATCCTGAGGAGGCACTCCAGCCAGTGAGGCTATGGTAGAATCAACATGATGAAAAAGCTTTAAAGCCATGTTACTCAAACAGTTTGAGTGTTGCAATTTTTTTAAAAAATTTGAGAACTTGTTGTGTCATCTAATTTTCATATATATTATCATGTCATGTAAAGTACCTATAATTAGCTACTCGTGCTCTATATCTTTGAAGACTGCACAGCCGGTATCAACTGGGATGATGCCCAAGCTCCACAGAGCTTTGTCAAATACAAAGTAAATTAACAATTTAGGGGCACAAAACAGAAAAACAGGTATGGGACTGGTTATCCAGAATGCCTGGGACCCGGAGTTTACGTTTAATGGATCTTTCTGTAATATGGATTTCTGTACCTTAAGTCCACTAAAAAGAGGTTATACATTAACAATAAGATTGGTTTGCGTCCAGAAAGTATTAATATCTTAGTTGGAATCAAGTACAAGGTACTGCTTTATAATTAGATAAAAAGAAATAATGGATCCCATACCTGTACTAATAGGAAAAGGCTATTTTTGGGAACAATATTCTGATATCACATAAAAAGAATATATACAACAAAATTCCTTTAACTTTAATTCTCGTGCTTATTATAGTGGGTGCAGTAAAATAAAATACTTTTGAAGAATAACAAAAATGTACAGATCACAGATTTTGCTTGTTTCCTGAGCTGGAGATCTTAATACAATGTGTACAGCCACCCAATTAGAAACATGCTTTCTACTGACGGCTAAAGGATTATATGCAATGTCAGAGGATAATGTCTGCCAAGAATATTCACTCACACAACAGATTGCAGGGGATTGCATAAGTCACTCTGTGGCTTCCTAACAATGACTATGACAACAGCATAACACAATGCTAGCTGGATTCGACAGAGCAATTTCAGCAGGATAATTTTTAAAATATCTCCTATTTTCCTTATTTACCACTTGGGAATTCTTGTATTGCTTCTTTCGTGGAGTGCAGCTTTACCACGAACATTTCCAATTATCAGACGCAACTGCAACCCCAGAAACAGTCACAGTGATGGGCGAATTTATTCGCCAGGCGTGAATTTGCGGCGAATTCCCGCGATTGGCTGCCGGCGAATAAATTTGCAAAACACTAGCGAAAATTCGCTGGTGTGTGGAAAAAACCGAGACGCACGTCGAAAATTATGCGTCACACGACAAAAACGAGACGCGGAAATTCGCACATTTTTCGGTGAAGTGAAACGGGATAGATTCACCCATCACTAACAGTCACCCGCAATGATTTTTATTTCTTGCAACTTGCTTACAGCAAGGGATGCATTTATACACATCAGGAATAGTTTACACTGTTTTAAATGTAGTTATAGATTTACTTTATCTTTTGGTTAGGCTTCAGCTTAGGAAAAGGAAAGGATTGTTTATACAGAGGGCTTTTCAGTGAACTCATGATTTGTTATGATTGTGTTTCTACAAAAGAAGTAGAATGTGATTTTATTTGTACATTTTGCCCTATTTCGTGTAAGAAAGTACAAAAAACAAAAGGTAAAAAGCATGTTAATCACAAAGCCTGTTCATTTAATTAATGTTGAAAAGGGGGTATACTGCCGCTTTAATGGTGATCAGGAAAAAGGATAAAAATGTATATTCCCAGAGTCATGCTCATAATTACTATAATATGACTAGTCCCTCTTAACCTCCATGGAGTACTGCAAGACCCGTGCCCTACATCTCACACTAAATTAGACTTGGAAACAATATGTTTTATAAGATCCTGAAGAAAAAAAAAAACACATGCTGATCAAACTTGTTCAAGCAATAAAAATTAAAGGAACAGATTAACCATAAAGGTACTAAACATAATAAATGTTTTCAACAGAATAAGTCCCTTAATAATGCAATGTAAATATAAATACAAGAGAAACAGATGGCATTTGTGCATCTCCCAGAGGCACGCCAGACTTCCCTTTGCTTTTGTGTATGTGGGTCACTTGCTTAATTAGAGCTAAAGTGGCTAACCAATGGGATTTATAATACAAAACTCCAAGGCCTAGCTGGCTGCTAATTTATGCATCAAGTTCATTATTGTTTAGAAAACAGAAGATCCAGCTTCCCCATCTCAAAAAGTGTTTCCGTTGTGATTTACATACTGTATGAACAACCATGAAAAGCACTCACGCTGCCCTCCACCCCTAGGCAAAAAAAAGGCTAACCAGGTACTGTAATTTATTGTACAGAGAGCATGGTTACAATGTGATAGCTGCTCGGAAATAAATAACACAAAAACAGTAGCATCGAATCAGCGCACAGAAAAATGTGCCAGTGGCTTGCAATAAAGAAATTGCCATTAAAAGCGTTTATTTACTTTCATTAGTTTCCAACAACACAGGCTGCTTGGAATTCACCTTTACCAGCCAACTAGGACAGAAAGCAGTGAACCATTTGGAGCTCCAGCAACTAATCCAATCTATTTGATGTGGTCGAGAAGAAAACATGTTGCTGGACTATTGAGTTTTATAACTCCTTTTTCACACTACATATATAGTTCACTGTGCTCCACTGGGATGAATTAAACATTGTTTTAATTCCATAGGTATAGATCTTTAAATAATAAATGGGGCTTTGCAGAATATTGGCAGATATGACCTTGGAGTCACCAGCACCTGACATTTGGCATTTCAGTTCTACTTACGGACTGACTGGGTAACAGATGGATTTATTACAGAGGTGTGCGCCGATACAAGCAATGCTTACTCAAGCAAGGTTTATTCTGCAGGCATATCAATATTACAGAGTAACACCACATTTTCCCTGAGCCGTAACACAGTCAGAACTAGGAATAATTGTATCAAGGATAAAACAATAACACTAAATGATTGACCTTGTTGCTATGCAAGAGATTGTGCTCTAGAGAGGAGTTTATGCAGTTTAATAAAAAAAAATCATAGCATTACAGCAGGGCCCGGCAAATTCTACTCTGACATCATGCTTAAGAAGTGGTAACAGGGATGTGTGTTAAGGACTTTACTTAACCTTTTTCAAACACAAACTTCCCGACAAAGGAAACAGGAAAACAAGTGCCATATCATGTAAACTCTTCCCTTTAAGCAAAGATCGAGGATTGTCGCTCCAAGCAGCAGGTTTTGTTGCAAGGGTTTCCACATGGCAGCCCTATGATATTAAATTTTGGGGAGCTCACAATTAAGGTTGACACATTTTCTAGAAAAAAAATCACTCTGTATTTTAACATTTTTTCCCCTATAAAGATCAGCATCAGATATAAGTTTTACTTGCCAGTGTATTTTTAAAATATGCTGCATTAAAGCTTGTGATTTTTTGGAATAAAGGTGCAAAGTGGGAATAGTGTTTTATTAATGAAGCTAGGATACCAGGTGCAAAAGCAAGTACAGTTTTGCATCTATAAAAACCACTAAAATTTGTACCATGCTAATTGGCAATTAGGAAGCTCTGTACTTAACACCTGCCTTTGAGCACCTGTTAAGTCTTGCATTCATTTCCACAGATTATATAATAATAAAAAGTGCCATCTTTTCCACTTTGCATATTGCCCACTGTTAGCCCACTGTTGGTAAAATATCTATTACATATAATATTATAAATATTTGCAGAAATTGTCCATCGTTGATATTAATACCTGCTTCAAATTACAGTCAAAAGAGCACATTTACTAAAGGGAGAAGTGGTCGTTACCAGGAAATTTGCCAGAAATTTCATCCTCAGGGACATCGCCAATTGCAAACAGGTGTAGATGACAATTCGCTAGCAAACGAGACCGTCAGCGCAGTTTTGCACCATATCGTCAGGCAAATTTCAGACAAATGATCGTTACTCTGGAAAATCACTGAAGTGCAAATTTTACAGAACATCACCACCTTAGACCAGACAAACTGATAAGATGAAGCTACATCCTCCAAATCTTGTGTCAGTAACATCATATCCTGTATGTCAAAAAGTCATAAAAATTGTAAAAAAAATGCTGGGGGGTTTTAATTTTTTTAAAGTGAGATTGCCTTCAAAAGTCTTCAAAATGTTTGTATTAACATTTCTTTCCCAAGAAAGAAATGCCCCCCATTTGAGGGGCATGCCACATTTGTTTAAGGATGGGCTCCTGTCTAGGAAATTAGAGGATCTCTCTTTTTTGTCTTTATTATGCTTCCTTGGACATTTGTAATAAAAAGTGGCCACTTCAAGCATTTGCACCAACATCTCCACCAACATCTCCAATAAAGACGTCCATACAACCTATTAGTACGCACCCTATTCAAATTGATCTAAACGTAAGAGTGCTAAATAAGTTGTGTTGGGCAGAAATGAACGCTAGCATACGATCACTATGAAATGGTCGCGCTGATGAATTAACACTAGCGATACTTCGCCAGCATTCAGCTGCCCAGGCGCAACTAAGCATTTTAGTGAACTTGCATGGTGGTAGCGATTTTCATCTGGCGAAATGGCACGAAGTATGGCGGGTCGTTCGTTGGTGAAAATTCACCCTGTGAATTTGCCCCAAGGTCTCTATAACACAACACACTAGGATTAATGTCATCAGAAGCCAATGAAACTGCTTGTATTTGCTTGGAATGTGGGTAAAACAGGAGTTACAAAAGTCATGCAAAAAGTACCCATGTTAAAATAATCCTCAAGAGTATTAGTAGAAATCACCCCTATAAATATAATATTCATAATTCACATATTAAACAATGCAAAATAAAAAGTATAAAGGTTAAAGGGGTGGTTCACCTTCAAGTTAACTTTTATTATATTGTAGAAGGGCCAATTCTAAGAAACTTTTCAATTGGTCTTCATTATTTATTTTTCATAGTTTTTTAATGATTTGCAATTTTCTTCTGTTTCTTTGCAGCTTTCAAATGGGGGTCACTGACACCATCTAAAAACAAATGCTCTGTAAAGCTACAAATTGATTATTATTGCCACTTTTTATTACTTATTCTATTCAGTCCCTCTCCTATTCATATTCCAGTCTCTTATTCAAATCAATGCAGGGTTGCTAGGGGAATGTGTAACCTAGAAACCAAATTGCTGACTCTGCAAACTAGAGAGCTGCTGAATAAAAAACTAAATAACTATAAAACCACAAATAATAAAAAATGAAAACCAAATGCAAATTGTCTCAGAATATCCCTCTCTACATCATACTAAAAGTTAACTCAAAGGTGAACAACCCCTTTAAAAAACCTTCAAATTCAACCATCGAATTTTATGGGAATTAAAATCCTTTGAATTCGAATATTGAATTCAAAGGATTTAACCGCAATTCGTTCAGTCGAACGATCGAATAGGAAATATTCGATAGCTAAAATCGTTCGAATCAAACGATTCAAACGATTTTAACCATTCGACTGAATTTTTTTATTCGATCAAAAATAACGAAAACCAATTTGGGAGGTTGAAACTGGCGAACTAGGCAGTCAAATAAAAATTTAAAGGGGGAGTTATTCAACTGTTGAATATTCGAATAGATTTTTATTCGAATTATTCAAATCATTCAATTAGATTTTTTAAATTTTCTAAATTTGATGGTCGAAGTGGTCTTCAAAAACATTCAAAAATTCTAATTCAAATCTTTTTGAAAATTTGATCTAACTTCGAATCCTTCATGTGAATTTGATAAATCTGCCCCATGGTGTCACTTAGTCCTTCTATTATCCATTCCATTATTTTGTCTGCATATATGTAGAAACGTGAAGTTTTCTTATAGAACATTAAGAAACATGAATACTATTATTTAAAACAGGAATATCATCTTCCCAGAGCGGAAGGGGGTTAATATTTAATCCAAAAAGTAATCTCAGAGCACCAGATAAGTAATCTTAAAAGGTTTAGAGAGACTGAAGAACACATTTTAAGGTGACACTGCTTCTTATTTTTAATTAAGTGCTGTAGGAAGAGGAGAAATTGCTAAAGTCACTGTAAAACAGGCAAAACAAATCTCACGAGGAGGCAGCTAGGACTGCAACAGTCATATACAAGAAGAGGTCACATTTAGACAAAGTGCAGATTGTTCAAAGGTCAGGAACTTGCTATAGATGAGGGAAAAGGGTTTCATAAAGTGTCACTTTAAATAGGCATTTTATTGGGAGTGTAAAAAGCAATGGTATATGCAAACACTCTGCTGAAGTTACAGATAAAGAAGTCTGAGTAACCATTTAACAATGCTCAGGGTGTTAACAAACATAACAGTGTGGTGGGGGCAGAATGTGGACTAGCAAGTTGAAATATATCAAACAAATGTTGTGAGGTCAGAAGATGGGTGGTGCCCAAAAAGAAAAACAAAATATTCAGCTGAACTCTTGTTCGGCTGAGCTCAGATGAAAAGCCTGCTGTGATTTTTCTGTAGCAGTAATATAGGGAACTGTTATGCGTCAAGTTGATCCATACAGAAGTAAATATATTTCCCAATATAAATAGTAATTATTGGGTCAGATGTGAGCATATTGCAGTAAAATACAGGTGCTAGTGAGCTACATGACAACTATGATCATGAAAACTATTATTGTTGCCAACGTGAGTAGCAGAGATATGTAATAAAAGGTGCAAAGTTTGCTACAGGTCTTATCAGCTATATCAGACAATCAGCAGCTAACCTTTGCAAACCACCTGTTTAAGATAATTTGTTGCCATGGGCTACTGTACCTGGGCAAAATCTGTGAAATTTACCCTCCATTTTCATGAATTAGGGCTCTGTTCACCAGTCTCCCATTACTCTTAAGCATTGCCCCAATTTCTCACAATTTGTGGTGAAAATCTGATTTGGACATGCGAAAAAAAATATTAGTGATGTCAGCGTCACATCACGTCACATGAGTCCCTGCCCCAGTGGAGCTTATAATCTAAGGTCTTTATCATATTCAAACACAGTAGGGTGAGTCAGGAGTCAATTAACTTGCCTATATGTTTTTGGAGTGTATGGGAGGATACTCATAGGAAACCCATGTAGACATGTGGAGAACATACTCTAGCGTTGCAAGGCAGCAGTGCTAACCACTGAGCCACAAAAGTTGTTCCCATTCAACTCAATGGGAAAAATTAAAGGGATACTGTCATGGGAAAAAAATTTTTTTCAAAACGCATCAGTTAATAGTGCTGCTCCAGTAGACGTCTGCACTGAAATCCATTTCTCAAAAGAGCAAACAGATTTTTATATATTTCATTTTTAAATCTGACATGGGGCTAGACATTTTGTCAATTTCCCAGCTGCCCCTGGTCATGTGACTTGTGCCAGCACTTTAGGATGGAACTTCTTTCTGGCAGGCTGTTTTTCCATCTCAATGTAACTGAAGGTGTCACAGCGGGACATGGGTTTTTACTATTGAGTGCTGTTCTTAGATCTACCAGGCAGCTGTTATCTTGTGTTAGGGAGTGGTTATCTGGTTACCTTCCCATTGTTCTGTTGTTAGGCTTCTGGGGGGAAAGGGAGGGGTTGTTATCACTTCAGCTTGCAGTACAGCAGTAAAGAGTGATAGAAGATTATCAGAGCACATGTCACATGACTTGGGGCAGCTGGGAAATTGACAAAATGTCTAGCCCCATGCCAGATTTTAAAACTGAATATAAAAAAAATCTGTCTGCTCTTTTGAGAAATGGATTTCAATGCAGAATTCTGCTGAAGCATCACTATTAACTGATGCCTTTTGGGAAAAAAAAATTTTCCCATGACAGTATCCCTTTAAAGTGTCAAGTTAATTTCAACATTCAATCATTCCAATGAAAATTCAGTTTTAATATGAATTTTTCAAGGAACAAAATTACCACAAATCTGCACAGAAATATATAAAAAAAAAAAAACAGAAAAAAAAATAGTACAGATATAATATATTTTTGGTGGGCACTTATCATTCTCTGTAGGTAAGACTGGCAATATTTATTTTGGCTTATTAAAAGAATTGACTCTTTTATAAATATATTTTAAACTATATCTTAGTGGAATGATTTAATGTAACCTAACCAAAATGTCTGAATTATTTCCTTCGTAAAAACGGTTAGAAAAACAGGTGTGGGTGAGGACACATTTTTATGAAATGGGCTTCACAACACAGCGTGCAGATGGTGGAAAATGGGCAACTTTGAATATTTGTTTCTAACACCCCCAAACACCTCTGCATGCTTGCATAATCTTATAACACCTTTTTGCTGCTAGCATATTTTCAGCAAAGTACTGCTGTTTTTTCTATATTCAAATATTTTCTGGAGCACAGCGTCAAGTCTTTGTGGTACTTTCAAGCAAGCATAGCATCCGTAATGACTGGAAACCCATTTGTATTCTGTATGGCTCGGTCTGCCATCTTTTAAACAAATATATCCGGCGTAACAGGACACCATAATTTCTTTTCAAAAACAAATAAGTTATGTTCAGTTTCACACAGAAGCAAATCCAGAAAATAGCTTGCGGCTGTATTGTGTATCCCTAAACAGCTATTGCCGCTAATATGACAGCAGAGCAAATTTAGAATATTGAGGTTCAGAAGCAGTGTGGACAGCTTTACGGTTACATAGATCTCTATTAAATGTAATAAATACTGCACATTTAAGTGTTCACATAGTAGATAAATATGTTTATAGGCAGCATATAGTATATAGACATTGAAACACTAACATTCACCCAGACTGTGCCCTGGCCACGACTTATGTAAAACTGAGTGCATATTTACCTTAGTTTCTACGCATACAATTGTTTTTTATTTTTGTTATTTTTCCATGTTATTCGATTTTTAAGACAAAGAGGACATTTTGCCATCAAAAAGCTGTGCAAAAAGCGAAGAAAATTGGTGGCACTAAACACCAATTTTTATGCAGCTTACATCTGAAGAATTTTAAAGTTGTAAGTGAGAAGGATTTGACATGATGTACCATGACGTTAATATGGCACTGCTATAGGACAGCAATACAAGGATTAAGAACAATCTGAGATGCCATCCAGAAAGGCTGCACTGATCAGTTTGCAATCAGTGATGCCTAACAAGCAGTTGTTAGAAGTAATCCAATTATACTTCATTATGAACGCCCACACATCCATACACTTCTTGACCAACTGCAGTCTTTTTGCTCTTAGTAATTCCACTTCAGGAGGAACTGTGCAACATAAATCTTGGTGCAGACTGAGCCAAACCAGGACATGCTACACACAAGGCAGAAACGCTTCACATTTTCTTTAAGCATGTTTGGAAACATCATAGGGCATACGGCAATCAACTAAAATCAGTGTTTCCCTCAAATCCGGCATTCATATCTTGTGAATGAACAATGGTCTGTACCCATTGCTAATTGTTCTTTAGGATTTTGTGTCTAGACAACATAAAGGTGGCCATACACTCAAGGTTCCACTCGTCTAGCTACCTGCCCAATACGCCCACCTTTTACAGGGCAATATTGTTAAAATTCAATGTATGGCAATGTGATTAGGATCAGACGTTTATAGTTATAACACCACGTCTGGTAATTTTGTTTGTGACTCCACTTTATAGTAACATGGCCAATTTTTTTCGTTTTTCTGATGCACATAATAATCCATAAGTAGTTAGCTACCTGGTGTACAATGTTAGAATAATAAAAGCAAACATCTGTTTGGGTTGCTATGGACCAGTTTTAAACACTAAATATTGAAAAATAGAAGCTTAAAGGAATTATACGGTCATAAACGTGGCCATGAGAATATCATACATAGTAGGTGTTACATTAATGCGATCAATATATTTCACAAAGATCCTGAGACAAAAGGTCCCTGGAAATTATTTTTAAACAAGGTTAACTATGAACCTTTTTTGGAAAATATATATATAATTTTTTTTTTTAAAGCACATTTCAGACTGTAGAACAGCTGTCACTTTCAAAGAGAACGTTTACAGCCATTAAGTACTGTATCTTGCTTTACACTTACATTATCTCAGTATGTACTAAACGCATGGTAAATTGCTTGGTCAAATGTGCTGAGAAATAGCACAGCCATTATCCTTGAATTTTTATCGTTTTAGTTTCATTTGATAGAAGACAAAATCAAAATGTTTATCCCATACACAAAGACATTAGAGGCTATCATCTCTACTGCTACACCAGCCTAAGTAGAGTCTTTACTGTTCATGATTTATTAATCATAGCACTTTTTTTCCCTGTATCATGCAACATAAGGAGTTCCCGGGAGCTCCTGACTTTATTGGTCCCTTGTGAAGTGCAGGGGTCAACTTTTGATGAATCCCAGCATTCACAGATCTTGGAGCATTTTTCTTAGATCTGCACCATAAGTCACTAAAACCTTAGAAATACTGCATGGCTCTGTCCTCTGTATAATAATTTAATGAAAAAAGCATGTGGATTGGTATTTTAGAAGATGCAGTGGTGAATTTGTGAACATAATACACAAGAGACTAGTGAAGTATATCCTTATATACTACACAACAGACATGAATATCCTATAACATTTATTCTTTTTAACAGTGTTTAGTGAGGTCATCAGCTAAAATTGATTGTAAGGGGTCACATGACTCACTGAAATGTGTGTATTTTATTAAAAAAAAGTCTCCTGTTATAAAATATAAGGATATTAGAAATCACCTTGGAATTCTGTTATATAAATATACAACAAACACACACAGGCTTCTTGCTATACACATAGCAATGCCTCATACACACCAGAGGGTATCTAAATAATGTTAAACCAAATGGACCTGAGGGGCTTATTACCATATAATTTCATCATAGCAATAAGAATAAAAATATAAGGCAAAGGGTACAATTCCCATTCCTACATGCAGTGGTTGAGGGATAAATATGGGTTAACAGGTTGGAGTTAGGATTAGGAAACTGGGGATCTTTCTATAGTTAATATCCTGTAAAACTTTATAGTGAGTGCTTGGGAACTGAGGGTCTGGGGTTTTCCAGATAGGGGATCTCTCAATGTAAGCATATAAACCCAATAAGACAGTTTTGCCACCAACAAAGATCCATGCAGTTTAGCTACCATCATAAACAATGTACTGTTTTATTATGAGATTGAAAAAGGAAATTGCTTATTTGCTTAAAATGTACTCTGATGGAGATGGCTTTAGTGTAATTCAAAGCTATCCGAATAACAGGTTTCCGGAAAAGGGATTGCATATACACTTGTATACAAATTAATATATTTGTAGCATACCTCCCAACATTTGTAAAATGGTATGAGGGAGAAAAAGTTCTGCCGCGTGTATTGCAGAAAATGTTTTTGACCATGCCCATTTTATGGCCACACCCCCTAAATAACTTGTCCATTTTGCAAAATTTGGCAGTTATGAAAAATTTGAACAAATTTCTGGGGGTTTTAGGGTCATGTTTTGATGAAGGTGAAATTGCCCTTTAAGCTTCAAGTCTCCGTTCTGCCAAGAGCCCTGCTTACCTTATTAGTTACTATTGTATCGAAGTGCAGGTGCCAAGTATTCTGGGCTCCATGCCAAAAGCCTCTTATGTATTGAGGGTTCAGATTCTTTGCATCGTTTTCTGGCATCAGTGCAGGAGATCAAAGGGAAGTGCAGGAGATCAAAGGGAAATGCAGGACATTTCAGTAAGAAACCAGGACTGTGGGCTAAGCTGTCAAAATTGGGACTGTCCTACTGAAAATGAGACAGTCGGGAGGTCTGCTATAGGTATATTCAGTAGAGTTAATATAATTCATAACTGTGGGATACAGGTGTTTGGCATGAAAAAAGCATTTCTATGTTACCACACTTTAAACATTCCGAGCTACATACTAACCCATAAAAACACATAAAAAATACTCAATCATTAGCGGTCTATGCTAGGGTGCATTTCCCTTAGAAACAACTCAGCTGGAACCTCATATTTCACTTATATGCCATTCATGTTGCCCTTCACACACGCCAGTATTAGAAATAGTAAAAGTAATATAGGCTGTTTGTAAGTGAACTGCATACAACCAAGTCCCAAAGGGTTAAGACTGTAACTGCTAGCTGTCGAGCATTCAGGTCAAGGAGAACTGCACCTTGAACGCAGTTACATTTAAACCAAGTCAAGCGTTTACAAACCTAATACCATTTCCATTTTTTGTTCATTCAAAGATGAAGTCAGCCTATTTTTATGGTAAAAAACATTTCTGAATAGATTAAGAAATGCATGAAAATACTTCTGCAAATGCTAAATGCCAACAACCCCTTTGCTCACGCAATTGTTATTGTCAGACTGCTCCCAGAAGGGACTACTTAGCAGAGCAGCTCTGTTCTGGAAAATATTGGAGGAATTGTTAAGTGGCACACATTTGTGCTACAGCTGCAGTGGGTTTCAGCAAGTGCCTTGCAGTCCATCAAAATCCAGAATCATTTTGAAAAGAAAAAACTTTTTTTCCCCTCTAACATAGAAGCAGATATTCCCTTAAGCTGGCCATAGACTTAAAGATTTTTCTTAGATTTCTTAGATCCAATGTTTATCGTGAGACCACGATTGTTTAAATGTACGATGTGTCCATCAACTAAAAAGACCATTTCAGCAAAACTGAAGGGTTGCCGCCTGCTTGGCCTTGCAAACATAGGTAGATTGCATGGGGACCGATAAAGATTTTTTAACCTAACTGATCAATTTTCAGACCGATGTCAGACGAAAAATCGTAGGATGTACGATCGTTCAAATCCCACTAAGATCAATCGTTCGGCAGAGAAAGATCTTTGCGTCTATGGGGAGCTTAAGTCTCACCAGCTGCCAAGGGGCGAGCAGACCTAGCTAAGGCAAGTTGTAATTAATGTGTCATTTTTGGTGTATTATGCAAAATGGGTAAGGATCATGTTAGTTCACTTTTCACTAAGGAGTGCTTTCTATTTGATAGGCGGACTCATAATTTGTTTATTTCCCTCTTTTCCTTTTTTTAATTTTCTCTTTTCACTGAAAGGGGATGTACAACTCAAGTAAAACACACTAAATGAAGGGGACAGAAAGCTCTTTCAAACAAAATACTTCTTATTTTAAATTAAGTTGTGTTGTAATGTTGGTTAGCATTAATGTTTCGCACCCCTGAGATCTTGGGTTCTATTCCAATCCCAGCACTGTGGGTTGAATTCACAAAAGTGGAGTTAAAAGAACATCACCTTCACAAAAGCGTTAATCTGTTTTGTGAATAAGGTGGTATCTGATTAGTTCATGTAAATCTGGAGTACAACTTGCATCAAATTGAGTTTGCCTGGTAAAATTTCTTTACTCCAATTTTTTGGCGGTATATAGAAAAATGTTGTTGTGAGGTATAGCAAAAAGAAACTGGAGTGGTCATTTAATGTGTTCACAGAGAAGTAAGTTTATGTAATGTTCTGTTGTGCTTCTGAAAACCTCCAAACCATCCCACAACAAAACCATACTTGTTCTTACACACACTTGTTTTCATGCATTTGATGTTTGAGGTGGAGAATTTATTGCACCTAAACACGTGAGCCAACTGATTCCATTTTAATCTGCTGTGGTACCCATTACCATTCAGATTGCATTTTATTGTATGTCCATTGACACAACTGATGTATTTTATATCTGAAAGATACAGTGAGATGGGAATAGAAATGAAATGCAGGCTAAGCATTCAAAATTGATCTGCATTTTAACCAGTTCACCATGCATTTTGTTAAAAAAGCATTCAAATGCCAGTATGTAAAAAATCCTATAAATAGTATGGCACCTGATAAAAATTGACCAGATTGTTTGATTCAGACTGTATGCTCCATCAGAGGCAGAACCCCCTCACTCTCTAAGCTCTTTATATGTTACCAATGTATAATTATAAATCAGGACTGCCAATCTGTATATTCTGACAACCCTTTGCCAACCCTTTGCTATTTGTGGGTGTTTTTTTTACACCTCTTTGTACTTATAATCTCAGTCAAGACTTAAATAAGGGATAATTATCAGCCACATATCGGACAGACCATGCCATACATTTTAGTATTTACATTTATTATTTATTGTTTTGCATAAAGAGAGCAAAAAAGGGTTGTACAGACGATCTTATGCTCACCAACCTTTGATTGTCATATTGCTACAAATGTTCCTTCTTCATGTCATAAGGGTAACAGCATGTAAATAATATCAACAGGAATGGCTATCCTGCTGCTGAACTACAACTGCCAGCAATCCCTAAAAAACAAAGCCATGGGAGATAAAAGTAATCGAAAGGGCTTTGCGTTGATACTGTTAAAATGCATAAAGCACAGCAGGTGGGAAACTTAGCGGCAGCTGAAAAATTCACCCACAAAATCCAAAAATAAGCTATATCAGTCAAAGCTTTTCCAGGCTGTTTGCTTTCACAAAGGAACTATGCAAGTTTGCCTGATATTCATGGGAGTATGGATATGGGACTTAAGTCATTCTTCACTCTTACCTGCTGCAGTTTGTGCAAGACAAAAATAAACTGAATGACAATAACAAGTATGAAGCAAATTAGATTCATAGCTTATGCAGCATATAGCATACTACATAAATGTAAGGTGTTTAAGTACCATCCCCAAAACAGCAGTTCGCTTTCGTTTGCCACAAGGAGAGCCAGCTAACTGAATTCTAGGCACCAGTTAACACAAGCCCAGGGGATCTATTCAATCTCAACAGTAAAGAGAGGCTGATGAAAGCTGTCAAAGTAAATCTATGCTCACTTTTTGGATGGTTTAATTTCAATGGAGCATGAAACTCCCCAGGATGGTTAATAGGCTTAGCCAGGCGTGCTGTTCTCCCTAATATATTTTAATTATGCATCAGTCTAAATTGTAATCTGATTAAATCCCTAAAAGGGCTCAAAAGAGTGTTTTTGTCATCTAAAGGACTCATTTAGGGTTGCTCTGATTTCTACACAGTACCATGCAATAATTAAAGATTGCAACGTAACTGCTCCACTTTGCCACATCTACACAGTCTGCCTCATATAACAGTCAATAACCTGACATGCACTAACCATCTGGGAAACTTCTTGTCAGAATAGAAGGGCTATGATATAATAAGGAAATAGTCCAGATAATTTACAGGGGTTTAAAATGCCCTGTGTGATCTGTGAGAGAACTGTTTGGGATTTACAAAGTCAATTTGAAATGTAAAGGGAACCTAAACTGTATTTAATGGGTTAAAGTGCTAGCTCTTGAGTTTATTTCCCTGAAGTCAAAGTCCAACAACATGCAAAGTACTTTCATAGAAGGTAATGTTACTGGGAATTCATCATTATAGCAGCCAGTCAGGGAAAGGCTCATTATTCTGCACATATTAACCCCAAGTTTACTGTACTAGAGCAGTAACCCATAGCAATCACAAATTATAAACCCACGTTAATGAACCATTGAGCAGGTGCCTGTCTGTTGCGTGTTACAGTAGGATTAAACTATTAATAAGCACATTGTAACACAGGTAAGGACAAATGCTTGTTCCCCGAATGGCATGGGGAGAGTCATGATTGCCTGGAAAACACTGGCTATAGAAGTTAAATAAACTGGCGAGTTGCATTGCTCTATTCAGTGGTACTCCATATGACAGGTATATTCACACTGCCTAAAAAGGCAGATTTAAACTGACTGATGTGCTGGACGATGTGTTGGTGCACAGAGACTAGTTCTTTAAACTATGATCCCTTTACGATGCATTGCACAGATTAACCCCAAGTTTATTGTACTAGAGAAGTAACCTATAGCAAACCAATTATAAACCCAAATGTATGAATTCCTGCAATAGAGCAGGTGCCTGTCTGTTGTGTGTCATAGCAGTGCTACGCTATTAATAAACACATTTTAATGCAGGTAAGGACAAATGTCTGTAAAATATATTTCTAAAAGTTGCATTTTCTAATTGTCATAATAGAAAGAGTCATGGGGGTCTGGAAAACACTGGATATAGAAGTTAAATAAACTGACTTGCTGCAGCTTTATTATACTCGGCAAGTTACATTGCTCTATTCAGCGGTACTCAATATGACAGGTATATCCACATTGCCTTGCATCTAATGCAGATTTAAAGTGACTGTTCTGCTGGATGATGTGTCAGTGCACAGGGATTAGTTCTTTACACTATGATCCCTTTATGCAACGTGTGTTTACTCACTGAAAGAAATACACGGTCTACAGGAAATTCCATGCATGCACATTACATTATCTAGTTTACAAAACAGCTACATTACATTAAGAGGCTGATACAATGTCTCCATTTACGCAGTCATAGGTTCAATGCATCCGTTTTAACAGATGCTGTATCTGCTAGACACCAGCTGTTGTTTAACTACAACACCCAACATCCACTACGGTCTTGAGCAGTCTATAAGTGTTGGAAGTTGCAGGTGAACAATTGAAGGGTTAAAAGTTGGATATATCTCCAGTGCTTGATGGGAGCCACCTTACAAATATATTAGACAAGATTTGGCATGATAAGGGCATGATACACACAGTGCTCACAAGTGGAAGGTGGGGACAGATGCGGAGACTCGGAGGTCTCATTCATTCATACAAACGCAGAGAAGTTCCACAGCTGCCAAGTGAATGTCGTTCCCAGGGAGAGTGTGCGGAATCACATCCCGAGGTGCTTTATTGTCCACGGAAAACAGCCCAGAGAAAGTGGCAGTTGCAGTGAGTGGGTTACAGCATGTGCTGCAGGTTCGGCTCTCATTGTGTACTACAGCCACTCATTCAGTGTAAATGACAATGATTGTACGCGCACAGCAGGCATGGCTAGCAGTAAGGGGACTGGTTACCTGCTGCACCCCGAGGGGCTTATAAGGGTCCCCTGGAAATGTGTATCCAGTGCAGGCAGCTAAGGGAGTCCGGGGAACATGAAGGGATTTTGGCTTAAGTAGCAGGAAAGGACATAACACTGGCAGTACCTACCTGTCATCATAGCAGAAGTCAGCGCCCAGGGTGTTGAGATACAGGACGAGCCCCAGGGCGCTGCTCAGCAACTCCGCGATCATCTCTCCCGCACGGGTCCAACAGGGCTGCTGCCGCCACGGCTCTCCTCGCTCTTATCCCACAGCAGCAGCAGCAGCAGCAGGAGGCAAGAGATCACCGGCCGCAGCCCATGGCCAGGGATAGTAGTGCTGCCCCCTACGCTCCTTCGTCAATCCCGGTCTGCTCTCTCTCTTTCTCTCTCGCGCTCTCCCTAACCCATGGTACAGCGAGCAAGGACCGCAGCCAATGATATACTACTCGCTATTGTTCAGTCTGACATACAGGAGGAAAGATGCTGCTGCTGCTGCTGCCTGATAATAAAATAGCCTGGCACTGACAATCTCCCAAGTAACAACAACAGCAGCAGCAGCGACGGCGGCAGAGCACACTGTCAGCAGCACTAAGAAGAGCCCAAGCAAAGCATCCACGGATCAGCCGCGTGGGGCTCAAGTCTCAGCCAGTGCGCATGCGTCCAACAACTCCCTTCATCGGCCGTCTCCCCTCCCACCATTCTTCTAACCTTGCCTTCCTCCTCCCCCCCATCCCCGGCCCGCCCCTCACAAGGTCTCTTTACCTTTCTCCTTTTTCCTCAGAGGAACCCATCTGTTTGCTCTTCACTCCGGCGGCCACTCATTGCTTCCAAATTACAACTGGGAAACACTGAGCTCTGATTTCATAGGCATAGGGCGAAGCGTTTGTTTCACTTATAGCAAAAAAAAAAAGATTAGTATTGTGAGTAGTAGAAGCTTCATGGCTGCCATGGACATAAATTAAGCGACACAATTTTATTCATATGCTTTGAAACACGCTACAATTCCCTCCATATATACAGTACAGAATAAAGCGTTTTTGAGAGTCTGTGGTATATATGCTGCTATATGCTGTACCGGCCAGGTGGCAACCCTAGCTGTCACAACTTCTCTTTGGGGCCGCCCTTAGAAATCATGGTGTCTGGGCCCCCCTTAAAAGTAAAAAAAAAAAAAATTAGGTCCCCAAAGAATACTTTAAAAAAAAAAAAAACTTGGCGCCAGGGCCCCCCCTTACAAGTTAAAAAGAATTGGGGACCCAGAGAATGTTTAAATAAATAAAAAACATTGGCGCCAGGGGCCTATAGAGTAATAAAATAATACATTGGTGGCCAGGGGATTTAAAAAACAAAAAACACATTGGAGTTCAGTTGAATTCAACTCATGGCTTCAGGACTTCAACTTCACCTCCTTTAGTGACTTTGGGTCTTTTCACCAATTCGGGACTTCTTTTGCCACTTCAGGACTTTCGGCACTTCCACATTCAGAGGCTGTTTGGACTTCAGAAGGGCGTCAAAGCTTCAGCGTTGTAAAGGGGGACCTGACTCTTTTGAAAAGTGCAGCACTGCTGGGCCCTCCTTCAGTCCCGGGTCCGGTACACTTGTACCCCCTGGCAGTCCTGTTCCCCATAGAGTGTGTGTTACATGAGACTGTCTCTCAGGTGGGCCCTTGCCAGGGTTGCCAGGTCTAATTCTCAAAACCATCCCAAGTCAGCTACAAAAGAGACACTTCAAAAGTAGCACAAAAATAGTACAATATGTACAGTGAATAAAAGTCTAAAAGATTAATGGATATATGTGAAAATACGTCTCTTTTTGCATCCAAATGGCACACACCCATGGGTCACTCCTGGGTACAGACAGGGCATTAGTCACAAACAGAGGTAATACTCTTTGAAGGCTACGTACAGTTGTGTTCTTCAGCAGGCCTCTTTAACACTGAGCTTACCCTCTTGCTTTGTTATCAGAGGCTGCTGCCATTTGATCAATTAAAAATAGTTTTTTTACTAAACCTCATATTTTTTTATCTAGTTTTTTGGGGCCAAAACTTTATTTTTGTGGAAAAAATACTTCAATCTTTCATGGAAAAGAATTTTTCAAGGAAAAGAATTTTTCAAGACATTATACTCTCGATTATACTTTCGATATACTATCGATCGGGTAAGCACGTCTGAGAGTTTTTATTGGCCCGTGTATGGCCCCCTTTAGACTTGTTGATGTCCTGTATAAGTCAATAAGAGGCACCTATCTCAGGCTGAAGTTATCGTCATTTGCACTGGATTTAGCCCAAAAACAGGCAAAAACTGTAAAAAAAATCAAGCGTTTACTCAAGTTTATGGGAATTTTCCCTGTGATACAATTAATTTGGGTTATTTTATTCATAAATAAGGTCAAATCGAGCATGGGAGTTTGGTACTTTTTTTTTTTTTTAATAAAATATTAGATAAATTCTATTTTTAGTAAATAACCCCAAAATGTTCTCCCATGAGGTAAAGTCTCAATGCTGACATATGTAGACTACATGTACCATAATGCACTGTAAGTGTATTATTCACACAAGGATATCGGAGGCAACAAGGACCCACAGTAAGCACTTGTTGCTGCCATTTTATGTTAGACATAACGCTGTACACTCTTGTAGTCTTTGATCAGGGATTTATGTAGGAAACAATATTTCCTATTATACCCTGAGAATTTCCTGGGCTTTAAAAACCCTATAAACACTGAACTTCCTAGTTTCAGTCATTTGTCAGAAAGACTATTAACCCCTTGTTGACAGTGAGACCATCAAACGCAAACATTAATACCAAAAATCACAAAACTCAAGATTTAGCCAACTGATTGTGTTGCATAGCCTCAAGTCCCCTGAAGGGAAGATCTTAATCTTAATTTTTAGTGAAAAAAGTGAAAATGTTTTATATTACAGGTTCATGGGACTGCCCGGATTTGCTGTAAACAGAAGATTAAACTGATAAAATAGCCTGTTTTTTGCTGGCATTATTAGAAAATAATGTGCAACACTGGTAATGGAAGGCAACAGGGAATGTTTCATTTAGTTAAATGTATTAGAAACTTTCATGATATTGTTTTCATTGATCAAAGGGGGGGGGGGATCCTTTATATATCTGTATGAAAACTCAGAAGATTAACAACAAATATTACAAAAGATACATTACCGAGCCATTAAACTTTTTTGTTGTTGTTTTTCTGTGCAGTTTCTCGCTTCTCTTATTTTCTATCACTTGGTACAGTGATATTTGCAGTCACTGAAAACAGTGTAACAGCTCGCAGGAGGGTCATAAGGCTGGCGGCACCAGCTGTGGGCATTAGGCTGCAACAAGACAGGTACTAAATCTAAAATATACACTGCACTGATATATCAATGGTATTAAAGGACCAGAAATTAAATACATCAAGGGTACCCAGGAATTAATTTCTGAGCATTTAAGTAATTAATGGTGTATGGATTTGTTCAAATGCAATGTAAAGAGGTTGTCCTTCCAGTTCAGTAGGTTTCAGATAGCTCACGAGAAACAGACTTTTTCAGTTACTTTCTCCATTCTGTTTGTGACTTTTTTTCTAATTTGAAGTGTAATATTTTGTTTTTCACCTTCTCATGTCTTTCTAAAGCAGCTCTGCTCACTGACTGTGTACACTGTTCTAAATTGATACTTTTTACATTTCTTATCTGTGGCCCTGCAGAGCAGAATCCCTGAGTTTCAAGGCAGCTGTTAGAATTGATACAATAGATGCTAATACTCCACAGATGTTGCTGAGAAATGTATCAATTAATGTAGCAAACTGTAACAGTTCAGAGTATGCACCTGGATCACAGAGCTGCCAGACTGAAACACCAGGGTCAGGAACATTAAGCATTAAACTTTCAACTTAAATTTTAGAAAGATGGTAAAAAATATAAAATGGAAAGCAAATTAAAAACGTCTATTTCTGGTGAGAAACCTCAAAACAACTCTGACAAAAGTGTTTAGAAGGTGAACAACCCCTTTACGTAGCCCAAAAAACATGGTGTCAAAGCTCCTCCAAAGTTCATCTATGGACTTGCATTGCTTTTATGCATAGTAGAGTATACAATTCTCGTGTAAAAAGTGTTATCATGAATATCCACACACAAACTGGTGCACTGAACCCCTCTTTCTACACAGAATGTCACACTAATGTTTGCCACACTGATTTCAATAGGTTACGCCAGGTGTAGAATGGTGTAAGACAATTTTAGGCATTAATCTGACATAACAAAATACAATAGATTAATGTGGCACCTTTGCTTCCAGTCATTCCAGATGCAGCCATTCAGAGGCACAAGTTAGGGAGTAGAAGAGGATGCAGGCCAGAACAGAGCCTGGCAGTATGCATATGGCTAGCTTATTTGCACATTGCACTTGATTTTTTTAATCTGGCACTATGGGAAGACCATACTGGGGGGAAGAAATGTTTGCTGATGGGCACTAAGGGGTGTGCTGTTGTGTCTCTGAGTAAATTACTCTATTGCTTTATTGTTGAGCACTGCATACTATAGCTGTGCTACATTAATAGAAATATATAAACTTCCTCAACTACTTCTGCCAGTGGCATTGCATTCATTCTAAGTAAATCATTAAGTTTATCTACTAATTCTAAGATGGAGCTTTCTAAAAGGAGGTAGCTTTCCAGCCTAGTTAAGAGGACTAAGGTTAAAAGCAGCAAATGGCTCTAATAGGCATGTGTTAGCTGAATGAATATGCTTTTCTAATAAGTACAGCCAGAATGAAATGCCCAGCCGAGACTACTGAACATTTACTCCAGGATGCAGAGAGGGGGCAACAGGGGCCCCAGGCAGAGAGGGGGCAACAGGGGCCCCAGGAAGAGAGGGGGCAAAAGGGGCCAACAGTCCAGGCCTGGTGGCTAGGGCAGTGAGGGGGCAACATTGGTGGCCCAG
>CM044435.1:44759819-44796892 GCA_024363595.1 Xenopus borealis | reverse complement strand
GGGGGGGGGGGGATGTAGGAAAAAAATAAAAAGAGGTGCAATGCATTACTTAATAAAACAATGACAAAAAGTTGTAGTAAATAGTGCATATTTTGTTGCATTATCAGACATTTAACAACTTTACTTTATATATAGCCAATTATATAAAACAATCTACCATTAAAGGACATTTTTAACTAAATGTGATAATAGTCCTTTGTGATCGTACTGACTTAGTTATTAAAATGTTTTCAATCAAATGCAGAACATAATTTATAAGAAAATGATTTAACATGAATAGTAATGTGTATGCCTACAAGCAGTTTAGAGAACTCGATTAACATTGCTGCTGTGGAGTGGTATCTCTAGTTTTCTCTCTCTTCAACATTCTGCAAATTAATAACAACAAATATTATGATCCCTAATATGCTCTGTTTTTCTTGTATGGTCTTAATTTAGACCATAAACCAACTGCAGCTTATTGTTGCAGTTGATTTAAAATAGGCAATGCATTAACATTCTTTTTAACCAACTGCCAATAAACTTATTCCTGACACCACAATAGATTTCTCCCAAATCAATATTTTTTCACTTCTTTCTTTCATTTAACTTTTCAGCCATGGATTCCCAGTAATTGCAGTAGCCCTCAAAATATACTTAACTGCCAATAAAGACTTCCCTGATAATAAAACCCATACTATTGTTTTCATTGTATGGGTGCTTTATGTCACTGTAACATATACGTATTCTCTTTCATCTGGGTTCAGTGTTCTACACAATTATTATAGCTTCATGTTAAATATTTTTTGTTAGGGACAGGACACCCAATTTGTGTTACAAAAAAAGATAAAATCAATTTGATAGCCACTAGGTTACCCTCCTTGTTAGGATGTTGGCTGTCCAGCTTTCAGTCCCTACTATCTGGTGCTATTGAAATAATTTTTGCAGAAACAGAATCTCTATATTTTACACTGGCTAGTACCTTAGCTTGAATTCCTATGGGGCCTACAAGGGTATTCAAGAAACTGGCCATAATTTCATCACAGTTTTTTATTCCATTTTTTTTTAACAATGAAGGAGTAACTGACTAACCTTCAACATCAGCCACTGTACCCTACTGAAGAAATAAAAGCCTTACAGGCAGTTTCCAAGGCAATTCAGCAACAGTCTGGTTCTATATTGAATTGAACTATTGCATCTGCCCCAACCTTCCTCTATGGCCCCAGATGTGGCCCTAGGAGAGAAGAGGTTTGGTCAGGGAGGTGGCAGGGGGTTGCAGTTAGGGCGGCTGTCTGGATGGAACATTGTGACTGGGGGGGCAGGTGTCTGTGGGGGCCCTGGAGGCAGTCTGACACTTATAGCATATATTGCAGCATGAGAGAAAATTGCCACAGGGATACTAATTTGCTTCCATATTGGTACATCAATGGGAATTTGCAATGAATTCAAATTCTTGTGCAATTATGTTAATTTGGGACATTGCAGTTTTGATAATATTTGTTTGCAAAAATTGCACTTTCTACATTATGTACTGCTATCATAAATGAGGCCACAGATGTCTTGTTTCCTTTAAGGCAACAGAACTAGACATTTGGATTACAAGACCTGGTTCATGTTACTGATTTCTTCCTGTGATTCAATATTTGTACATTTTCAGACATTTTTTGGGAGCCCTATATATATAAAATAAGAGAACATCTCTACTTTCCTTTTACATGTTTAATTATCTTTAGACATTGCGGAAACAGAGGGATGATACATTTATGTTATCACAAAAGCAGGAGGCTTAATAGACTTTACAGACTCAGTGTTATAACCATCTTTTGACTTTAGTACTGTGCTGAAAAGCTCTGTGGTTTGGCTTGTACAGCTTCTCTGAGGTGGAAATGTGCAGTGACCTGTACATGATCCCATAGTCCGGTTGTCATAAAAAACACTTACATGCCATCAAAACAATATTACACACACTCTATATGACTGCACATCTGCTGACGTCCTGATTTTCTACCCATTTTAATTTTCCCCATAAGACATTGCTCATAAATGAAATGAGGGTACGGAGCAGATTTAAAAGCACCTGTTTATTTTAAAAAATCAAATCATAGACATTTCACTGAATCAAATTTTAATAATAAAAAATAGTATCTGTTTCAAGAATAAATTATAAAGAATCAAGTGCCCAGAACACAATGATCAATCATTTTTTTTTTTATTTTAGAGGGAGGAAGAACTGTATGATCTAGGATAGAGCTGTAAAGGCGTATATCATCCTTTAAATGAGCTTTATGTTGCCAAGTCTGGACAAGGACCGTTTAAACTTATGTGAAATGATGGCCTACCAACACATAATTTAATAGCCCACTACAAAAATGCCAGCACTGTAATAATGCTTATGGGGGGGTAATTGGGTTGTAACCACAGTAGCGTATTGACATTTTAGGGAGCCCCATCAGCAAACCAGAAATAAATATAAATATATTGTGGAAAACTGGTAGCTTGCACACTTAACTTTTGGGGGAATTATAATGGACAGAGGAGCAGAAAGACAGTGTCACAGGGTGCTTCAAGGAAACACAGGTATTTCCCCCTCCCCCCCCCCCGTTTTTTAAACTTAAACAGACAATTATACACAGGGTTGACCATTGTAGTAAATAAGCATAAATCATAAAATAAAAACCTTTCCCCCTGGGCACTGCCGTCACACTTTTGAAGAAGTCACTTACTAGACTGGGCCCCTTGTGAATTACCAGCAAACAAAGCAATATTGGCACACCCCTGTACTCCTGAAAAGTCGCCTGCGCCTATTCATACGCGGCGCTGTGTTTTCCTAGCTCACGAGGCAATTTCCAGTGACTTAGGAAATGCAGCATCACGTATGAATAGGCACAGGCGACTTTGCATTTTAGCAGGCGTAAGACACGGGTAAGCAATTCAGGTGACAAATCTCCCTGAATCTTTCAGTGTGGACTAGCCCTAACCTGTGACATATAGACTTTTTTTTTTTTAATTTCTGCCATTGCTACACAGCAGCTTGTTTATATGAACTATAGTAGTGTTTATGAAGCAAGCTAATGAGTTTTTCCAGACCAAATGGTTGATTTTCATGCAGTTTGAAAATATTATGGCCAATGTCTGGGGCAAGAATTAAAAATTAACAACAACTATAGGTTGTATTCTGGCATTCAAAGGCATAATTGGATTATAGTATTATAGGACAAGGAAAATCACTGGGGGCGCCAATTGCTTAATATTCTTTAATACAAACCCCATTGTTAAGCAATACCTTCCCTTTAAATTTAGTATATGTTGTCACAGTTCCTTAATGCGCAACTAAGACCATAATGGGTCAGCTATTAGGTGGATATAAAATATAAAACAGCAACTGTAATTTTACAATCAAATAGGTAAAGCAATGTAGAGCAATGTTCTGTACAGAAAATCTGAAGTGTAACCCTTGGGGTTGAAAAAATAATAGCTACAGTAAATTATAGGTCACTAAACATGAGTCACAGGAATCCCAGAACGACAGCATTAGCAGAAATGAGACCAATCTGCAGTGTGAACTCCAGCTGCCATTTCAATTTTTAAACTCTGAGGTAGAGATTCATACATTATACCAACGTTTACAGATGATGTATTTGTAAATTCAGCTGAGAAATAGTGGTAATTAAACTGTAATGGGAAAGGGAAATAGTCTTTGTAGTAAATAGAGATGATTGTTGTGCAACAGGGAGACCTTTTCGGAATGGGTAAAGAATAATTTGGCATTTCATGGTTTTCTAGTTCCCTTCATGATTAAACTGAAGCTGGCAGCTGCAAACATTTTTTTCTATTCAAATCTTTTCCAATGGCCTGGATGTGGTGCTCCTAGTTTTTTTTTTATTGTAGCGAGGTTAAAGAGTTACTTGTTTCATTGTCCTCTTCTCTTCTGGCTGCACCACTTCTAATTAAGTGAATTGTTAATTACCCAGCACTACTTTACTTAATGAGGAAGGAGATAAATAGCTGCATGGTTGTATAGGCGACGGGTATTATTGGGAAATGTTGATTGAGTTTATGCTTTAAACTGTTTTAGTTTATTTTTATTAAGACTATGTTTATTTCCTAGAGTAATGGCAGTAAGAAAGTAAGAAGAGGAGACATGTTATAAAGGTTGTTTACCTACTGTATTACAGTTGCAGGCCACACATTTCCCCACAGTACGTGGTGCTTAAAATCCAATGTATTAAAGCTGGTCATGGCAGCATGCACTGCTTGCATTTCTGTTTGGTTTGGTACTGCCTGTCCCCTGTTTCAAATTGAGTGCTGCTGCTCCTATTTAAGCTGGGGAATCATTGAACTACTGCCACCTCTGAATCGGGTGATCGCTCCAGGTACAGCAGTCTGCTTGCAAAGATGCAGATCAGATGTGGCAAAGAATTGGGTGCACTTGTCATTGTCACACTCAACATCAGAAATCTACCTGGACTAATTCCAATTGCATTTACGTAAGTCCGAACATAACTGTGTCAATTTTCAGTCAAGAAAGTTAACACCGATGCAACATTCATTTACCCCCAAATCACTTGCTTAACTATCTGACCAATCAGATTGTGCCATTCCATAGTATCTGAGACCTATCCAGCAGTGCTATGTAGACACTGTGAATGCAAGGGTTTGCAAAGTTGCTGAGCATAGTTATGTTGCCTATTTGACTGCAATCCTGGTGTATCAATGTTAGGTACAGGTCTGCAATTGATACCACTGGAGAACTTCTCAGTACTGCAGTTCTTTTTTTTTTAAAAAAAAGATCCTATTATTTTAAAGATACACCATCAAATTTCCTTGGCAACTTTGCATACCTCAAATAAGAGGCCATTTTGCACAGGTTACACCATCTTTTGTGCCCCAGACGCTTCCTCCCAGCACCCTGCCCAATTGACAATGAATAGTCATTGGGTACTTCAGTACCATGTAAGCTGCTTAATGCACATATAAAAATCAATAGGGCACTGTTAGCCTGGGATATCTGCCAACTCAATTGCTATATTGATTTACTGGACTAATATCAGACAGTTTGTGCATATCACGTTTGATATAACATGCCCTTTAAAATCACTGCATTAATTTTAGCACGTCAGGGACAGCCATTAGGTGGTGTGCAAGTGCCACATAATGGTAAAAGAATGTTGTCCTTTAAATAGTAATTGTTCCAAAGCTCATTGTATGTGTACAAAGCTGGATCACAGTTCCAAGCTTGTTTAGTTCAAGTAACTAAGTTTCAATATAAAAATATCCCTTTGGTTGGGTAGTTTTGTCTTATCTGTACAGGTTTTCTGCCCATAATGCTGTCTTTTGGGATGTCCCCATAACATCATTTTTTTGACCAGTGAGAAAATCCACTATACATGTACAGTAATACAGAAAAGTATTTATCGAATTGTAAGAACTTCAAGAGGCCCAAGAAATAACTCACAGACATTCCCATAGCAACTGGGTGCACAGAACAATTGTTTAAACACAAGCTATTCATTTTTCCACTGTCTTTACGGCTTTAAACACTTCTTGACTTGACATAATATTTGATGAAACATGCTGGCATTTAAGACATCTGCTCACTAGAACGTCTAGCAATCACTCCTGTAAAATGTATTCTAATCTGCAAATAATCTGCTTGTGTAAAAATAAAATCTGGCCTGCCACAGTTGTGATTAAGCATCCTTTGTTTTCATGAGAGATTTAACTCTCAAATCCTCTACCTGATCTAGTTTCTTAACAGCCGCTTTCGTTTGTAGAACCAAAGACGCAACTTGAACACTGTAAGCAACACAAAGTTCCTATGTATGTGTTGCATTTTGATTTTCTGCTTTTGTTTCTATGTAGCAAGCTAAGAAAGTTGGCAAAAGAGTAAATATGTGACTACAGGAATGGGATTTGTTATCCAGAATCCGCTTGACCTGGGGTTTTCTGCATAAAGGATCTTTCTGTAATTTATATTGTCATATTTTGTCTACTAGAAGATCATGTAAACAGTGAATAAACCCAATAGGCTGATTTTGCTTCCAATAAGGATTAATTATATTTTAGGTTAGATCAAGTTGAAGCTACTGTTTTATTTTACAGAGGAAATCATTAAAAAAAATTTTGGATTATTTGGGTAAAATGGAGTCATTTTGTTACTTTGCTGATTTACAGGCGCCCCTTTGCTAGAGAAGGAGATGTACGCTAGCGTTGCCTTGCACTTTAATGCCAGGTAAATTTTCGCCCCGGCAAATGGACATAATTCCGCAAATTCACTAAGATGAGGATTTTACTGAACGTTACCTTTTTCGCCAGACTTGCCTTCGCCATCTCTGACCTGGTGAAGTGCATTGGAGTGCATAGAACATCCTCAGTGTTCAGTTACTTACATCATAATTTTTGACTGTAATAACTAAGTACAAAGAACGCTGGCATCTTTTCAATTTTTCAGGGTGACAGGCTGCAAAAGGCATAGAAATTTTCTTCGGGCACCTGGTTTTCCCAATACATTTTCTACTATATGGCACATTATTTAACTGTGGGCATTAAAACAACTCTACTGACTTTATTAAGGTTCCCAAGATCTCTAGCGAGATTTGATTTTGCTCGCTCTGTCAAAGAACTGCTAGAGAAAATTCGCCAGCGTTCAGCACCCTGGACCTAACTTCACACTTTAGTGAATTAGCATTGTCTGCGCAAATTTTCACCTGGCGTTGCGATGTCTGCAATGGCTGCAAAGCCGTCACTGGTGAAATTTCCCACTTCTGCACTTTTCATTTTTGAGTATTAGTGGCACATTTGCTAAGGTTTGAATTGAATTTTTGAATTTAATTTTTAAAATTAAGTTTGGGAATAGCCCAAAATTTTATTTGGATTGAAAAAAAATTGGAAAATTCGAATTTTGAAGTACTGTCTGTTTAACAAAATTCAAATTTGACCATTCACCACCTTAAACCTGCCTAACTGCCATTTTAGCCTATGGGGGACCTCCAATAGCCTTAACAGAGCTTTTTTTCTATATTTTGGAAAAACTATTTTTTTTTTTTTAAATCGTTCTCGATCGAAAAAAAAAATTTTGATTGGTCAAATTTTTTATTTTTTTCTATTCGAAATTCAACCAATAGTAGATCTGCCCCTTAGCTACAATAAATACAATAAATATTCGCCAAAATCGAATAAAATATTTGGAAAAAAAAAAACGGTTTTGAGCGCGTTGTCGACTATTCGCCAGAATCCTACGATCGAAGGATTCTTTGAAAAGTCGCAGAAAAAACGTTCAAATATTCGTTCAATCGTACGATTGAAAAAAGACTTTGATAAAAAAAGCCTATGGGGGATTCCCATAGGCTTCTATTGCAATTTGGTAGGTTCAATCTGGCGAAGTAGGCAGTCAAAAAAAAATTTAAAGGGCAAGTTCTTCGACTGGCAAATAGTCGAGCGCTCGAATATATATATATTCGATGGTCGAAAATACTTAATTTGCATATTCGAATAGTTGAACAATCGAACTGAGACTTTTCAAGCGAATATTCAAATCCTTCACTCGAATTTAGTAAATGTGCCCATAAGTGTCCCAAACTGAATTTTCAGTGGAGCAGTACCACCTCTAAAAATGTTTATGCGGTTGAAGCACATTTTGCCTCATTTTATCATTCCCCTGCTTCCTGCTAAGATTTTTTAATGTTTCAAGCATTAATTTGAGTTGGCTATTCCAATACTGCTGTCTCCCTTTTTTTCAATTTCACGCTGTTCAATCCACTGAAAGAAACAGAGTTCTTATGGCATAAAGCCCAGGTTTTAAGAAGACAGGGTAAATGTCAGCGGAAAGAGCAACAACCACAGCACTATACCATTTAGTCTCAAAAAGTGAATCTGGACCCACAATGATGGTTACACTTCAAACCACAAAACAAAAAAAAGTATAAAAATAGTAAGAGAGGAAAACAGACTGCACTCCTCTTATATAAGAGGAATCATGGTTTTTCAGCATCATAAATAGCACATAAGTCATAATACTAAGAGTACCGGTTTTTGGCAGCCAGTGTGATGTACTGAAATAAGTGTAGCCTTAGAAGTCAAAGATTAATTGCTGAAGAATTGTACAGAACTTTGAACTAATGCAGTTGCACCACAAAAACAATAAAAGTTGCACTTTATATAGTACAAATATACATTGTACTGTGTTTTAGCCTTTCCTGACTAATAAAGGATAATACTAATTTTAAAAAGAAAGATGCCAGATGCTGGTATTTACTTTCAACAAAGTACTTTTGTGCAGACTACACACATGTAAGGGTCACACAGCACCTGTACTTTGGCAGGCAGCTTACATAAATATACTTTCTGCTTAAGAAAAGCAACTATCCCTGTATTGAAAAAAGGTAAAAAAAGTAACTTTTATACTGTTATGGTTTTGTGTTTGATGTTGGCATTACAGATTTATTATAGGAACCAAAAAGGAACTCTGGGTTTATAACAACAAGTTATTTACTGCCTGTTTGTTCCCCCACCTACTGCCTCAAAACAATGAAGGCAATAGGAATTCATTCACATACTGTTTTAATTTGAACTACACATCTGGATGTTCCTATACACAAAGGGTCACAGGCCATTTCCAGAAGTCTGTACAGTCAGTCTACAGAGTGTTCATTTCTCAACATAATGCTGGTTGAGAAAGAGACACGAGCAAGAGTAGCCGCTACTTTGCATAAATTGCCCTGGTGTGTTTTCCTCTTAATTTACATATTTATGAAGTGGCAAATTGACTCAGTGTTTTTGTTAACTGAAACATAGAATATTATGTGATGTTCTGACATGCAGACATGAAAATTAATGGTGTAGTTTATTCTCCTTGTAAAATGTTTACTAAGAACCACAATAATTCTGTTGAACAAGGGTATAATAAGTGTAAATTTAATAACTTTTTATTCCCAGCAGTACTTGGTCTTGGCAGAAGATTTAAGTGAATTTTTTTTTATGATATGAAAATTCTGGCTACTTTAAAAGGTGATTTATAAAGAATTATCTAGCTTTTGGAAGTAACTATTTCCCATGCAGTATACAGAGAACGGTGCAGTGGCAAACACATCCATATAAAAAGCCATAGCAGGCAAATTGTTATTATTCAATTACATATGATATGGCACATAACCAATATTATTATCTAAAGGCAAATTTTATGACTAGCAGCGGAAGGGTGCCAATATCATTAAGTAGCTGTAAAAGACATGATAAGAAGAAAGAAATTGCTAAGAGAGATCATTAGTTGGAGCCAGTCCTAGGCTGGTGAAGGGTTTCCTAGAAAGAAATATATACACCGAACAAATATTTCTCACTGTGGCCAATAACCTTTTCTAGCAAATTGTGAACATGAAGATTCTTCTTCCAGCTCATCATTTAAGATCTCTCTTCTTAGGCACAGTTGGTCGTGCATCTGTCCTTGATATTTTCCACTTGTGTTAACATAGCAATTCGGCATCTTTAATTTGGCGAAGTATTGAAGTCGAAGTTTTTTTAAAGAGACGGTACTTCGATTGTCGAGGTTGAAGGATTTAGCCTATTCAATGGTCGAAGTATCCAAAAATTCCTTCAAAATTCGAAGTTTTTTAACTTCGAAAATTCACTCAAACCTTAGTAAATCTGGCCAAAAGTTTCTTTTCCTCAGTGTCAGAGGGGCTTCTCCAGCAGTCTCCATGACCTACAGTTCCAGAGGGAATTTCCCTGCAGCCTTTGCAGCCAACAGCTCCAGTGGACTTTCCCCAACAGCCTTCACTGTCTACAGTCCCCAAGGGGTCTTCTCTACTGCACCCGCTGCCTACCTCCTCTATTATTTTTGTCCCTGCCTGCTACCCTATGTCTGTCTCTTGTTTTGTTGGTTGTCCCATTACCCATTGTTCCAAGTTTCCCCAAAGTCCCAGTCTTGTTGGTCCTGAGGCCCCCCGTGAGGAGGGGGTACTGTCAGGATCACTGCCGCCTGGAGGCCTGTTCCTCCGGTGTCCATCCCAAGATGACAGTGCCCATGGCCACCACGTGGGTAGCGGCACCGGCTTAATTATGTCACTGCGGCGCACAGCGTCAGTGCCCATTTTGGCGCCAAATTTGAATATAAAAGGGCGCACAGGACGCCAGTATGGTGCCCGATTATAGGAACCTTTAGCTACGTTCCTGGGTGTTTGTTATTACTTGTATTTTGACACTGCCTCGATTCTGAACCTTGTCTGCCTGCCTATAAGAACTCTTGCCTGGACTTTGACCCTGATACTGCCTGATCCTTGTTTGTACCTTGCTTTTGGACTTTAACTCCCTTAGCTTCCTCCTTGGTCCCAGCTACCTCCCTTGGGGGCCTGGCAGCGCAGTAGCGAGCGTTCACCTCTCCGAAGTCCTGCGGCAGAATGGGGAAGTGCTGAACGTTTGCGAAGTCCTGAAGCGGCGAAAATACCCGAAGTCACGAATGGAGCCGACACTGAAGTCCTGAAGTGGCGAAAATACCCAAAGTCACTAAAACAGATATAACTGAAGTCCTGAAGCCATGAGTTCTATTCTACTAACACCAATATGGGTATTTTTGTTTTTAATCCTCTGGCCACCAATTTTTTATTTTAATACTCTATATTGGGGCCCCAATTTTTTTTTAACTTGTCGGGGGGCCTGACCACCAATTTTTTTAAAAAAAAATATTTTTTTGGGGCCCCAATTTATTTTTAACTTGTCGGGGGCCCTGACCACCAATTTTTTTAAAAACTTTTTATGGGGGGCCCTCCCTGGCATCAATGTTTTTTAATGGGGGGGCCTGGCGCCAAATTGTTTTTTAACTTATAATGGAGCCTTGGGGGGTTACGTTTTTAGCGCTGATGTCTGTATGGTCTTTTAACTTTGATGTGGAGTGGGCAGGGATTAGGGGCGGGGCTTGGGTGCTAGGGTGGGCGCTTCTTGGGTGCTAGGGTGGGCGGGGCCCAGTGATTTCTAATGGCGGCCCTGGGTTCCCCTGACACTCAGCAGGAAGTAAAACAAATAATAAACAGCTTACTTCAGCTTGTGAAAGTCTCAGTGTCCAAAGTAGGCCTGGTCACTCCACTTGAGGCCAAACAACAAAACAAGCACTGTCCAACATTAGCAGGCTTTCTTTCATAGTCCTTTTTACACTAGGGTTTTCTTTTTAGTCCTTTTCTGTAGCCTGTAGAAGGTTGTGCAGCTCACAGGCTCCAGGCACAATCAACAACAACCAGTTGCACCTATGACTGACTCTTTATTTAGAGTCAATGTCAGGTGTACCTGGGTGGAATGGGAAGGCCCACCCTGAACCTTCCCTCCTATTCCAGAGTCTGGGTCCTGAGAAACCAAGAAAAACAGCAATTGGTGTTGCTGCCAAATAATCCCCAGACTCCTTCCCTGACACACACACTGCTTAAAGGGACTACAGCTCAAATAATGGGGAAATATTCCTCCCATCAAGGACCTAACACTGGTGTCCACTACTATATATATATATATATATATATATATATATATATATATATATATATATATATATATATATATATATATACATATATATATATATATATATATATAAGATATTAGTTAGGTTTTATTTGACCTGACCAAACTAGTGGAACTTACCATTAGATCATTGTCTTTTTTCTCTCTATTTTCTCTTTAACTCAGTCACTACAGGCAAGATATCCCTATATTTGTTTTTCTTAAAATTCCCTAGCAGACTCTCCTCTACACATAATCACCACTTATCTTACTCGTTAATTGTTCCCCTAGCACTGTGGCAAGCGTGGTTCACTAAACCTGTTTTGTTCTGCTGAATTTGTTTATTTATTGCTAGTCTCCTGTTTGTTTGGTATTTGTCCAAAGTCAAATATTTTGGATTCTCTGCTCCCTTTGTTGTATTTACCTGTCTCTTGATGTTAAGAATGTAATGTAATTTTCCAGTGAACCCTGTATTGTTCAGCAAAGGAAATACACACTTGTAAATTAAACAACGTCTCTTTATTTTCAGGTTTTCTGTAAGGAACAATCCTTGTAATTCCCAGGAAGGGAATTTCCACCCAAGTCCAGAAATTAGCAGGAACTTCCCAGGAAATTAAAGCTGTATTGGGAAATGTCCTTAGAGTGCTCAGTAGTCTTATTCTTTTCACCAAAAAGGCACGCACTTCACCGGACTCTAGGAGCGGTTAAAAGGTAACTTTATTCACGAACAATGGTAGTCCTAACGCGTTTTGTGTGCAATCACACGTAATCATAGGTAAAAACACATAGGAGCCTTGTATGAAAAGTTAAGTAGTATCAGGGGTTAGAGCACTTCTATCGTGAAGATAAGGTGCTCAGTAGTCTTAAGCTGGCCATAGACGCAACGATCCGATCGTATGAATCCTCGATTCGTACGATTTTCGGATCGTGTGTGGAGTGTTCCGACATTTGTCGTGCCATGCCGATCGGTCGTTTGTTTGATCGGGCAGGTTAGAAAAATTTCTGTCAGCTGGTGATCATATCTTTGCGTCTATTGCAGATTGTACAATTTTCAGTGGGAGACCGTCACTAGGTTTTTAATCGTACAACTTTTGTACGATCCCTGTCAGGGGCAGAACGTCGGCTGATCTGTGCTTTTGCTACTTTATTTGATCTGAAGGTTAGTGGCAGGTCGGGAGATGGTTTTCTTCCCACAGGAACTCAGAGGAATGAATCTGGCATCGGTTAAATCCTCATTGGGAAAGAAATGGCATAAATGTACAACTGAGCCGAAAAGGATCAATCTCTCAAGGTAAGTAGTACTGGAACACGGTAGCAAGAAAAGCATTAACATCCAGAATTAGGGAGCAACAACATGTACCACCACTTCCTTGAATAGGTAGCGAATAGTTCAAGTTTATAGCATGTAATGAAGAATGTGGTAACAGGAGTCTCACGGCACAGTGTCAATTGAGCCGGACAGAATGCAAGCAAGGGTTAACGACACAGTCTTTAGTGCAAGGAACCAGGCAAGATGGAAAGGCAGGTTGGGCAACACAGTCTCTAGCATAATAGCCAGGCAGATAGAAATGCAGGTTTAGCCACAAAGTCTTAAATGTAATGTACCTGCGCATAATCTTTTATAGGCAGAAGGGATGCACATCGTAATTGTGCCTGTGCTTCCAGACAGAAAGGGGAAGTCGACCGCAAACTCCGTTATGGAGCTACGGCATCCTACACTTGATCAGCTTGATACTGTTTTTACTTGAACAAGCATTAAAGGTTACGTTTTAGCTACATTGTTATAATGATTTCCTGAACTAGTTGGCTTCTTACATTGTGTATGTTAAATGTGACTGTCACATTTTACTCTAATTTGTTACAGTTTTTGTTTCTTGATAGATACTGTATAAAAATAACAGATACATGGTAGATAGATAGATAGATCTATTTGTTCATGGTTTATGGTAGTACCCTTCAGCTGTTTATCTGTTTTGCATTATTTCTGAAAGGTTTCAAAGAAAGCTCCAGAAAGATGTGATGTGGGGCCAGACGTAGCTCAATAGGTGCTTGAGAGCAGCATTGATTCAGGGTCAGACACTGCCGATAAAATTAACAGATTGTTCAGGAATTGTGCCAGTGCTGTGGTACTGAATAATATCACTGCTTGAGATTTGTTATTCCTTAGAACTACAAGACTAATCTATAAGGTATAATGCATGAAATTACAATATGACATCATTGCAAATCCTCAGAAGTTGGCAGCATTCATCACAGGTGCCAGCATCTCTCTGTGTGGCAAATTGACACTGTGGATCAGTGAGAGTGATGTACTAATTAAAGCATTTCTCTTTAGGCATATATGATTCCCAGTAAGTGACTTTTATTTTACATAATCATCACCCTTTAGTTATTATAATTGATTAACCATTTTTCAATCATAATGAATTTACATTTATAAATCGGAATTAGATAGCACTCTAGTTGGAGGGGAATGTCAAGCCTAGAATTCCTAGTGAGAGAGCAGGAATAGATATATACTATACTAATACTCTTGCAACCTCTAGTATAGAATAATACTAGAGGTTAAAATTCTGTGACAGCTTGTATGACACCCATGTCAATGTCTGAGTAACATCAATGTCCAGAGTGGCAGCCAGTAATTAGAAACTTGAATGGAATTAAAAATGCATGTCTAACAAATAGCTACAAAGAATGATTGAAATCAGATTACATGTGAAAAAGGCCCAATATAAAGCATAAAAAATGGTTCGTTCTTTTTGGAAAAGACATCATAACATGAAAAAAAAAGAGATAATATCCAAGGGAAGGATTATTATTTAAGCAGAGTGCTTTCTGTGTAAAATGTGAAATGAATAAGAAATGAGAAAACATTTTTTATAGCTTGATAAGTGCATATTCCTGAGTGAAATAAAGCATGGTGCACTTGCTTATAAAATTTGTACAGCTTTTTTTTATTGCAGAGCTACTTGAACTGCTCGAATCTCATAATGAGGAATGGATGGCTACACTCAATACACAGGACGGCAGTCATAGAATTATTTCCAAGAAGGAGGCAAGCGGCCTGGAGGAATCCAGCAGTAGGCGAACTGAGCAAAACCAAGATTCATATATTTAATTATTTGTTGGATTCTTATTGTTTGCACATTGACCCTTCTCTTATTCTGGAATTTTCTAGATATTTTGTAGAATCTTTATTCGTCAGTATTCTGATGTGAAAAGCATGCTTATGTTTCTAAATACACCAAGCCAGACACTGGAGCATGCTGCTGAAGTTTTTATTTTGAAGAATTCTTTGAAGAGATTTTTTTTTCCTTTTGAAAAACAAACCCTGTGGAAATATATAGGTTAACCCATAACAATACAAAGAAAACAGAGAATACAGGGAAGTTTGTTAAACGGATGCTGTATAAAGAAAATGCTTCTGGCCCAGATTTTGCAGTGCTCCTTCTACTATGCTATCAGCCGTCACTTCAGGATTATTAATGTTAGAAATCATAAAAACATTGATTGGCATAAACTTTTATGATGAACTCAAAAACAAATATTAATTTACAACAGTGAAGAGGTTAGAAGAAATGTAGAATGAATATAATGCAAGAATTGCGTGACATATATGTGAGTACATATATGACGTGAGTAAATAAGCTTCTGAAATAAATGTACTTGTTTAAGCTTCTTTGCATCTATTGTAGGGGCTCAGCTTGCACAATTGTGGGTTCAAATTTGAGTTTCACAGCTAATTAGCTTTCTGATGGCCATCTGCAAATTTACAATATACCTGGCACTACCTTCCTCTAAGTGTGCCAGCTGCATGATTGGGCCCACTCTGCTCTGGAAATGACACTTAAATGGGATGTAAACCCAAAGTTAAAACAGTGTATAATGAATCAATGAATGAATGAATGAATGAATGAAATAGCAACTATTTAGCAACTTTACAGCTATATTTTAACTGAGAAATTCCACTGGTTTCTTGTAATAGTAATTGCAATGTAAAACAGTATTTGTCCATAACTTTTCTGCATGACTGGTATAGGGAAATTCAATTTAAGACTCCAATTCCAACAAGGTCCTGAATTCTTTAGGTGGCCATACATTGGCCAATAAAAGCTGCCAACTCTGTCCTTCAAGACTGAGTTGGCTGCTTATTGAACCAACTATGGCAACCAGTGACAGGCCAGCCAAACAATACCTGGCCAAAAACTTTCAATGTTTTTAAAATTATTTGTAATTGTATGTATAAAACATTTCACTCATATTAAACATGCCACCTGTTTACAGTATCGTGCCCCAGAAGAAGATCTGTACAGCAAAACTTGCTTAATAAAGCCGTTTAAACAACTACGTTGTGTACAAAAATCAAAAACAGTTCCATTTCTTAAAACAAACTTTAGTTACATCCTCTGCTCAATCAAACACTTCATCAAGGCTCCCAAGTTTATTACAGGTGAAATTGTTTGTTCTCCAATATATGCACTAGAGAGACATTAAATTCTCCAGATCACGAAAGTTCGCATCTTCTACATAATGATAATGGTACCTTATAGACTCTTTATTTTTAATTGGTATTAATTAGACTAAATGAGTGCAATGCTCATAAAAGGCACATCAACATTAATAGGAAATCTGTTTAATTTCTCTACAAATTGCAGTAAAGAAATCCCTTTGGTGTGGAAGAAATTCAAAATGTGCAAACCCCAAATGTATGTATCTGTGTAAAGCAATATATTTAGAAATTGTTATTCCTGGATATATATTAAGGCAATGCCATATCCAGACACATTGAAAGATAAAATATTTTGCACATATTTTTAGAAGCCTGGAAGATATATTTCAGTTCTAATTTACAATTCGTCTTGGAAATTCACATTATACTGCTCTGAAGATCCAAAGACAGCAGATGGTAAGGAAGCCACTTCCTCAAATATACTAAAAACAGAACATTTTACAATATAAAAAGTCCAATTCATGTGTAGTCAAACTTATTATTATTTATTGCTTTTAATTCTTTCCAAGTTTTTGCTTTTTTACACATGCTTCATTTGCAGACAAGACAGATTTTGTTTGTGGTGCATAACAGTATCTTGGCAGGTTAAACTTTACATTTAGAATCTTTTTAAACAGTACAAAACAGCAGAATCGTTTCTGATTATTTTTAGTGACTTTTTATGGAAAGTAAAAATAAGTTATATAAGCTCCACCCTAAAATCTTGTAAACTCTTCTACCATCCAGTACCTGTATTCCAGAATCAGTGGTCATGTAAACAATGTGTTGAGGTCTACCCTGAGAAACATGCTTTTGCTCTTATTCAGACATGTTTTGTTTTGACATCAACAAAGAAGACAAAACCCCAACCAACAATTTATTTTTTGACAGCTGAATAAAATCAAGTGTTCATGCACATTAACCTGTAGTATTAGATCCTCTAAACAACCTTTACATGCAGCTTCTCCCAGTTGGCCTGGTCATGCCACTGCTCGTTCCTAATTTTTTCCACCTTTATGTCACAACATGTTACCCTAAGGGGCAGATTTATCAATCATAGCATTTTTAAAGTTTTTTGTGTCAAAATTTTTTTAACTGGCATTTGCAAATCTGAAATGTTTTAAATGTATGAAGCTGAAGAAACTCAAAACTTGAAATAAAACATTAGTTGTCAAAAAGCTGGCATGTAGAACTCACTGGCAATTGTATAAGCAAAAAATCAGCCCATGTATGGACACAAATAACAGAAATAACAGAAATTATATACTGTGAACTTTGATTTTTCAAAAATTTCAGAATTTTAAATAAAAACCAATACCTTTAGCAACGCATTGCAGATGGGTATCAATTTTGGATTTGTTTTCCACAAATATACAGTAGCTTGTTGGTTTAAATCAACTGTATGTAGAATGTTTGGCCTTGAGTTCCAAAGTATACAGTTTGTGGAGCACAACTTTGGAAATTTGGTAATGTTGTTTTTAACCTACCAAAGTCAAAAAACTTCTCAAAGGGATGCTCACCTGTAAGTTACCTTTTAGCAGGTTGTAGAATTTCCAATTCTAAGCATTTTTTCAATTTGTCTTTTTTTATAGTTTTTGAGTTTTTTGCCAACTTTTTCTGACTCTTTTGTGCTGTCAAACGGTGTTCACTGACCCCATCTAAAAAACAAATGCTCTGTAACGCTACATTTTTTTGTTATTGCTACTTTTTATTACTCATCCTTCTCTTCAGGCCCTCTCCTATTTATATTCCTTATTTTAAAATTTAAATCAATGCATGGTTTCTAGGGTAATTCAGAAACTAGATCGCCGAAACGGCAAACTGTAGAACTGCTGAATGCAAAGCTAAATAACAAAAAAAAACACAAATAATAAAACTGAAAACCAAATGCAGGTGGTCTCAGTATATCACTCTCTACATTATACTTAAAGTTACCAAAAGGGTGAACAACCCCTTTAACACTACATATTTTGTAGTAGCACATTCAGGAGACTTGGGAGTTTCCAAATCAGTTGGCTATTTGTGTATGCAATTAAACACGTTTCATATACATGTAGGGGACCAGAGAAATCCTTCCCCTGTTTTTCTGCCTGTGACATCATCCAGCTCAGTGAGAGGCTGGAGAGCCATCCAATTGGCTGGACACCCCGGTGCATCCTTGGGAGAAAGGGTGTGCCTGACTTTGGAGCCAAATGTATGGGGTCTCCAACAGAGCTGAAGAGAGCCAGCACCAGTAGCTGTAAGATTGTCAAGTGTAGAGAAACTGCTAAATCTCTGAAAGTACAGAGAAAGCCCATCCTTTTCCCTGCCAAGCTGCTAGAAACTCAGACGGTGAAATTTGCCCCTGGTGAGATTGATCCTGCTGTAGATCTGCCTGTAATCTCCAGTGTGACTGCCTCTGAGAGCACCCCGGTGAGTGAGACACCCAAGGGAGGATACTGGCAAGGATACAAGCGTGGGGCCACAATTTGAAGATAGGTCTTATGCATTTACCTGCTACATGGGAGCGGCTGCCAAGCTCCAAAAGGAGAGGTACTTCCTGGGGTATAAGAGCTCTGGGGAAGGGACATTCCATTTGAACTGAACTGTGTGGTTATTAACCCCTTCGAGAGGGGATTTGGACTGTGATAATAAAAAGGACTGTGTTTGAGAAACAGTCAGGTACCTAATAGGGTAATAGGGAGTTACGTAGGTAGGTCCCACGTGTCCCCAGTGTAGGAGTACATTGTGTATTAGATTGCCCAAGTTTTTTATTACTCTTTATATACACTTATATTTGTTTCATTTGCAAACTCTGTGTGTTTCATTATTTCTAGTGGAATCCTCCTGATGTGTGTTCCCTAGGTGGAGGCACTGTGCTGTAAATCAAAGTTCCCAGAATTTTTCATACACAAAGGGGACCCAGGGTCCCTGGAAGGTCAAGCGTTAATTGCTGTTTAAAGAGACAGTAACCAAATTTGTGTTAAATACATATATGTGTATGTCTATATTATGAAAAATATTATGTAATTTTTAGGCATATTTTTAGCATTACCAAACCTTCATGTTATTAAAACATGTGAAACAATAGGAAGTTTTGCCATCAGTGTGGATTTATAAAGTTTAGATACCATCACCAACAAATTAAGAATTATTTGTCTAGGATAGGAAATTATATTCCCATATTTTGGAGCTGCCTGGATAATGATTTTCCAGATAAAGGAAATGCAATGTTTAGGGAAACAGTTTCTCACTATTGTTGGCACTGTACCCCCATTGATAAAAATGTATAGGTGAAATGTTGAACTTTGGTCAGGCAGTATTGTTAAATACAGATTTGTATGCAATGAAAAATAGGAGTCCATATAACTTAGGCTAAATTGAAAAGACAGTTAATAATAAGATGTTGCAAAACCTGTAAGCATAAAATGACAGTTAAAGTAGAAAAAAAACAAAAGAGATGAAAGCAAACCCTAAACATTATTTAAGTGAAAAAAGTGGAAGCAGACAGTTTCCAAAAAATGACTTAATGGAGTAATAAAGACAAATGACAAAATACCAGACTTACACAAATTAGATTATTGGTTATCAGTGACAGACGTAAAAATATCTTTAAGTGGATAAAGTACTAAAATGATTTCATACATTGTAGTAGACTTTAGGCCAAAAAACCTAAGGAACAGATTATTCCTGACAATGAATACAATACCTGTACTGTACAACAAAGTGAATACACATATAGGGTAACTAAGGAAAACCTGTAAGATTGCCCCACAAGCTTCATATAAAAGGAAAGAACATCAGTATGGCAACTCAGAAAACGTATCCTTAATATATTTAATACTAGGGCTTACATACAAGTGCAAAAACATAATTTTTCCCATGAACACAGCTTTTTTGCATTTAGCAGATGCACTACATTCTGCAGAAAGTGGGGAGGCAGTTCAATATCCATAATGACTTGTTCAGTTGGGGTTTAATTTACCTCTGGTGTTGTTGCTATGTTAAGCACCAAAACAACTTGCAGGAAGGCTATACTATGGGATGTATTTACTAAACCACATTTTTTTCTGTTAGAAGATTTTTTGGGCATAAACTCTTTTGTGGGAAAAATATTTTTCGAGGTTTATTATAACCTAAAGCTGCAAAAAGTCAGAATCCAAAAATCTGCCATCTCAATTCTGCCAAGGTCATGTATAAGTCAATGGGAGATGTCCATTTTACATTTTGAAGATATCATGATATTTGGGGTTTTTAGGAAATAACCCCAAAAAAATTTGGGCATCAAATCCAAAAAATGTGTACGATTCGGTGCAGGTCAGTCTTCCTTTGTCTAATTTCACATGGTATAATCTTACAACCTTAACCGTACACATTATAATCAACAGGGCATTATAAACCAATGAGAGACAATCATCCAGTCATATGTCTTGGATAACTTTTCTCAGGTGTTTGTCTTTCTTAAAAGTAATGAAAAGGCCAAATGTTCTTAAAAAATGTCCCATTTCAGATAGAGCCTCATTGATATATTATTATGTAATGTGATCTTGGGGGGTCACTTATATAGAGAATAAAGTATCCTCTGTTGTAAAATCTAAGGATATTATAAGTCACAGAGGAGTTTCATGACCATATAAAAGCACTTAATACTTAATATCCTCATATTTTCCAACAAGGGGTACTTTATTTATTATAACACACATGTTTTTAGTAAAGCAGTTTTTTTGTGATTTTGCAAATGTCTAAGGGCTATGTCACATGTGCCATTGTTATGCTGTATTATTGCATAGATCAAACATGGCATAAAAATGCCAAACAAGTACTATCATAGAAAACACTGTAACACAATTTTAAAACAGGCACATTTTACATCCTGATATCCACCAAAACAGCAGCATGTGTGTGTTTTCCTGTGTAGAAGCTGATATACCAGACCAAATTAAAATCTATTAAAACAAATAAGTATGCCTGAATTGCTGGTGTATATAGTGTATTTGGAGATGGTTGCTGACAATACGGGATAAATTAATTCCAAGGCATTATGTGACATCGTTGCATAATGGTATTGTATGGCATTGTCAGGATCTCACAGTATTTGAACTCTGGACTATGTGATACCTCGGCAGTGCATTACATTGTGGAGCCACTGGATACTTTTGGGCTTTAGCTTAACAATGTTAATAGGTATTGATCTCTGCTGTCATTTGTTCAAACTTGTAGAGTTGGCTTCAGTTTGTAATTATGGAGCTTTATAAGCCTGATTCTCACAACCATGGGGGCTTGATCATTGACGCCTTATAGCCAGAGCTAGCAATATTCTGTACCTACGATTCCTGCATGTGTGTCCTGTGTCCCTGTTTGGCTGCCTGTTTCTGCCAGGTTCTCTGCTCCATCTGCTTTGTTCCTCTGCTCCTGTTTGCCTTGCCTGTTGGATTTCCTGGTATTTGAACTGCCAGCCACTCACATATGGCTCAGCTTGACAGGCATTATAACAAAATTCCTGCAGTACCACTATTTAAAGCCATATCCAGGCCCGTATTCATTATAGGTGGTTGGCGCAAGTGATTATCAACATGCAGTTCTCAATTCTCATTCCGGTTTGTCGGTATTGCATGGAATTATTACACTCAGCAATGCATATGATGGAGATCTGATTATAATGTTAGATTATAATGTTACAGTGGTTTGTGGGAAAGTAGAACAAATCATGGGTAATATGTAAATAGTCTTGGCTTATATATGTGCATTAAAAAAAGTTCTTATTTTCTAAAATTTCCAGTGTTGCAAACTGTACTGATAAAAAAAAAAGCTATAAATTTACATTTGAGTGGAACAATTTGATTATTTGGGTAATTTGGGATTTTAATTTGCAGAGGCATAGTATGCAGAGACTTTCAAATTCAGTTTTGATTAGTTTTGTCTTTTCATAATTGAAATTAAATTATGGAAATTGCATTAGGCGTGTTTGCCAAAGAAAATGAATCTGATACATGCTCTTAGGAAATATGATTCAAGGCCATATATATCGGATATACAGCTGTGACATTTAAAGTGAATGATCTGATTATTGTTTTGTTTCCATATCTATTAAATATTTTGTGCATTTGAAATTTATATAGTGTAGACCTTAATCTTACTGAAGCAAAACAGGTTTCAGTATTGCATGCATTTTACCTGTGCTACCAAAATAATGATAAATTCAAGCAGCTAATGTTAAAATGTAGGATGTAGAATTTACAATGGATTATTGTTGAACAAAATGAATTTATATCCATTGCAGTATGAACAGCCAATGGGACCTTGACTGTGGCTTTAACATAACCACATAAAAAAACATATATTATATATGTCCAATGATATAGCCCATTTTATAATGTCCATAATCAATGTCAATGGAAATGCTCTTTTTAAAAAAATGTACAGCTACTGCCATCTTTTCAAAGCCATTTACCTCTCTTCTAATTTGTTACCCTTACCACTTGTAGCATCTCATATCAGGAATGAGAGTTAAGTATATGCTTGCGATGGCTACTTGGCTATTCTTGTCAGAATTTCTGCAAAATCTTGGATAGATACCCAATACTTGTCAGCAGTCAAGTGAATACAGCACTTATCCTTATACATACTAAATGTTATGGTTGAGAGTCATGTTAAAAAAATGGTTAACTTGAGAAATGTCCCAATAGAGAAAGGATTTCTATAATTAACCATTCACCTGGGGCAAGCATTGAGGTGATATTATTTATTAATATATCAAATTATGATATGGGGGTTATTTATTAAAGTCTGAATTCAAAAAACTTTTTTCACTATAAAATCCGAATTTTTTTGTGATTTATTATACCCTGAGGATGGAAAAAGTCAATGGGAGAGGTCCCTATTCTATTTGGAATAGTCTGCACTAGCAGTGGTCTGCAGTGCCTGAAAAAATGTGGGCTTTTCAGAAAATGATTCGGGAAAAAAACTCTAGAAAATTGTACACTATGAATTTTCGCTCTATTTTTTTCGTGTTTGTCCCTGATCCAATTATATTATGCTTTTTTAATAATAAATAAGCTCCAATGATGAATTCTAGTTTGGTCGGACTTTTTTTATTTAAATAGACAGATAAATTCAATGAACATTTAAGGCCCCCATGCACAAGTAAAATGATTATGCTGGGCAACATTTCATCACTCTCTACCTTTTATAAACAGATTTCACCCACTGCCTTATTGACTTAAGCAAGAGTTTAAATTATTTTCATTCTTTAAGGGGTTGCTCATATTTAAATTAACTTTTAGTATGACGTATACTACTATTTGCAGCTCTCTAGTAATTTCAGCAATCTGATTGTTAGGGTCCAATTCACTCCATTTGTGTTAAGTAAAAATCTCAGAAGGTATCAGAATCAAAATATTTTGTGGGTTCCAGCTCTTTTATTGCATTTTACCAGACCTACAGTATCAATGTTCTGCATGTGCTTTATGGAAATACAATATTTTTGGTATAACTATACAACTTCAGCCACCTTATATCTGCATTACACCAATTCTTAGACTGCCAGTCCAACTGACCCCACACAAGATCTCAAACTGGCAGTCAACCCAGTTGTCACAGGAAATGTATGCTGTGATTGCTCTGCCAACACCTCCATATGTTCTATGACATATGGCTTAGAAAGCTAAAGGCTCAAAATACCAAACATAGATATAAACATTATCACATAAACAAAGAAAGCAAAACTTTCTGGTTTCCTTTTGTAACTTACAGTAGCTTAATATATAAATATAATCAAATATTTGACAATTTAGAAGACTATGCAGTGCATTACCTTTTAATGGGGTAGCGTAAATTAAAATAGCAAAGTAATAACAACAAATTTTAGTTGGATTTAAATATTTTTGATTATAACCTCATTTGGGCAGGCCCCTTATCACTGTTTGTATAAGTTATTGGTTGTTTTTGTATGTAAATTTGTATGCATTCATCAATGTACTGAGGCCCTTTTAAGTACATACTAATAAATATAATACACATTCTCCTTGTTCACAATTACTTCCACTGTGAAATAAAATACAGCAATGCAAATGCTGCAATCTTATTTGGCCATCAAAGTAACTCTAAGGTGAGGTATGTGCTATGGTGCCTTGACTATAAAGAGTTTCTGTATTGATGTTGCATCTTTCCTTTGTTTTTCTTTTCATGTATTTGTATTAATAAAAACATTTTACAGCCAAAAATGTGAAGTTGGTAGAGGTTGTGAATGAAGAACCTAAAGGGGGTTATTTATTCAAATCCAAATGTTAAATTCCCAAATGTTTCTTTTTTTTTTTTAATAAAAAAACTAGTTTTTAGAGGAAAAAACTAGAATTGTTAAAGATTTATTATACCCCATTGCTGAAAATTTTTTTTTTTTGTAAATCAATAAACGAAAATCTGGCATGGGAGTTTGGTAGTTGTTTTTATTATAAAATATGAGATTTTAGTAAGTAACCCCCACATGTTGTGAATACAGCTTTCATGGTTTTTAGACATGGTTTTTACTAAATCTTGAATTTTTAGAGCTTCTTAAAAAAATAGGAAAACCACATATTTTTTGAGGTTTGTGGAAAAATAGAAATTAAATTGTTATTAAATGGGCCACATAGCCTTATGTCATTCCCATCTTCAAGATTTCTCTAAAGCAGAGCTCCCCAACCTTTTTTACCCATGAGCCACATTCAAATGTAGAATGAGTTGTGGAGCAAAACAAACATGAAAAAGTCCCTCGGCATGCCAAATAAGAGCTGTGATTGGCTATTTGGTAGCCCCTACATGATCTATAAGCCTATAGAAGGCTCTATTTGACATTTCACCTGGTTTGTATGCAACCAAAATTTTCGTCCAAGCCAGGAACTCAAAATGAAGCCCCTGCTTTGAGGCCGCTGGGAGCAACATCCAAGGGGTTGGAGAGCAACATGCTGCTCATGAGCCACTGGTTGTGGTTTACTGCCTGTTGGAACTTCAATAATCTGGCACTCAAGCTAAGTGTGGCTGCTTCATTAGACCTCAGGTTGACCATGTACAGTGCCACACTTAATTTTTGTAGTTGTTGCATTTAAATAATTAATACAAGTCTGAGTGACTCTATACAAATGAAACATTTGGTCAATCTTCCTTAAGAAGGTGAGAAATATAGGGATGCACAGAATCCACTATTTTGGATTCGGCTGAACCCCCTAATATTTTGCAAAAGATTCAGCCGAATACTGGATCCTAATTTGCATATGCAATTTAGGGGTGGGAAGGGGAAAACATTTTTTACTTCCTTGTTTTGTGACAAAAAGTCACACAATTTCCTTTACCATATGCAAATTAGGATTCAGTTCAGCCGGGCAGAAGGATTTGGCTGAATCCAAATCCTGCTGAAAAAGGCTGAATCCTGTCCGAATCCAATCTGAATCCTGGATTTTGTGCATCCCTACAGAAATATATGAAATCATCATTGTAAAAGCCTTCTACTTAACAGTAATTTCAGGAATATCCAAGACAGCATTTAGCATGTGCTATAAATCTCTAGGAAATCTCTCAAATTATGAGGAACTATGATCTTAGAGAAAGAGCAGGTTTGAAAGACAAATTTCAGCTTTGGTTTTGTTTTTGTGGTGGAAAAAACACAGCCATAGTTTCTTTACCAACTAAAATGTTACATGATTTATATGCAGTTTATAGTTTGATTTGCATTCTGTAGCAATGCAGTTATTTTCTTGGCAGTTGCTAGCATACCTTGTATTAAATATGTTAATTGATTTAATGCCTGATCTATCAGCAATGATTATTTTTCCTGGCAAATGAATGTGCTTAGAATTCTGTTGTCTGAAACTTATATGCTGATAGTTTTAAAGGGAAAAAAAGACAGTCCATTTTTTTCCAGTAAAGCTCATGGTACATGAGCATTTATGATTGCGACAATGGAATTCTAAACATATGGGCCAATTCATTTCTTAGAATAAATAGTCAAATATCATACCTCTGCTGGTAAATGGAAAAAACTGGGAAAAATTATTTCCACAGCGTCTACCATGCAAATTTAATTTCCCATTCATGTGAATGAGAAGCAGATGATATTGGTGGTTTAAATGCGGATATTCCCCCTGTTAGGACTCCAGCAGTCACTAGCATAGGCCTGCTGTTAGTCTAGGCTAATGTGTGTGTGCACAAGTGAATTTATTGTGTATCCACTTGTATAATTTGGTTGTTGGTTGAACCTACAATGCATCTCTCCCAGTTTTTAAAATGCATAAAAGATTTATGAATTAGAGGAAACACTGTGCATATAATATAATGTACAGCAGCATCCCTAGGAGCATATGTATATGTATATTCATATGTATACAAATATGAAGAAGCAATGCCTATATAATTACATGCCTTGGGCAGCTTCTCTATCTTGAAAATAATCTAAGGCTGAGATATGGCAAGCAGTAACACTATAAAGGCCCTCACGTACCAATTAATATGGAAATAAAAACAAGGGTGGTTTCAGTTTTTTGCAGAGCTGGTCAAACAGGTAAATGTAATAAACTTTTTCAACCGTTGATCAGTATGCCAATATTGTAATTTTTTTAAAAAATTAAAAAAAAATATGTTTAAAGGACCACAATATTAGCCATGAATTTACCATAACCCTCATTCTTGAACCACACTAAGGGGCAGATTTACTAAGGGCCAAATTGTCGAAGTGAAAAAAACTTAAAAATTCGACCCTCAAAGTATTTTTAAAGGAATTTTTCACTCGGAAATGGACCTATTTCGATCGAATAGGTCCATTTTTATATTGAATTAAAAAAAATAGTTTGAATCGTTCAATTTGATTGAACGATTTGAATGATTCTCCACAAAATTCTTGGAACTTAGAAATTTTTTCAGGACAGGTTCTTTGAGGTCCCCCATAGGCTACAATGGCAATTTGGCAACTTTAAGCTAGTAAATAGTCAAAGTCAAAGGATTTGTAAATGGAAAGTACTTCAAAATTAAAAAATTTGAATAAAATTTTTGGCTATTCGATAGTCGAAGTAGCCCAAAATTACTTCGAAATTTGAATTTAAAATTTTTTTACTTTAGCAAATGTGCCCCAAAGGGATACAAATACATACATATGATAAAGTATTGGATATGTAGAAAAAAAAAGAAACTGATCATTTCTGTAACATATAGTTTTAATTCTACAATATTATCCTTACATATGCAAATTTCTGGGATGAGCTCAGTTATTTGCTAGTAATCTGATGTGTGTAGTCAGCTGATCATTTTGATAACTTTCAAGCTATCAGAAGGCTTGATAGAGGAGTTCGTAGATGTAGACCTCTCTTATACCTCCCACTGATGGGAAACTGTCACTGAAGGTGGTAACAAGACTGACCCCTAGTGGATGAGTGCCAGGAGTGTTGGGAATCCAAACAGGATTTCCGAGTACAGATGAGTGGAACACAGAAGATGCAGGAACCATAGTCAAAAAAAGACTTCACAAAGAAGCTAGGCTCTTGGCATCTTTTTAGAGGAAAACTAAACTGCATTAGGTACAACAGCCCCCCTTAACTACCCTCCTTCGACCTCCCCAACCTCTTCCTCCCTACACAGTCTACATAGAATGGTGCCTCTATTTGAAAACCTGAGATAAAAAAGCAGATCAGCACATCGGAGTACCCAGGAGGGTTATTTACTACCTTTCAAAGCGTCGGGGTATAATAAGTTTTTTTTCCTCTAAAAATGTGAGTTTTCTAGTGGAAAAAACTTGAATCTTTTGAGATTTTAACATTCAGATTTTAATAAATAAACCCCTTAGTGTCAGTAGTGGTATAATGATTTTTTTCATATTAATAACACACATAATTTCCCATTCCTCAGGAAAGCCACAAGGAATTTGTTAGCACCAGACAGCACTATTTGCCTCTTTCTGTGCTGTTTTCACATCTGCCATTAGATTACCTGGAAGATTCAGTGTGAATTTAAAATATCTTATTTTTCAGTACAGGTTCTTTACTTTTATTCCCTGTTATGTCATTTATACTGTCATGTCATTGCTAGAACTGGTGACCCTACAATTCGCATAGCATATTAACACCAGGCTGGTGAACTGAAGAAAAATCTTAAACTCATTCAACCTCCATAAAATAATGATTAATTGCAATATCTCCTAGAATAAAGCTGGCCATAGACGTAACAATTACGATCTTTCTCGGAAAAGATCTTTCCAAAAAAGATCGTTCGTTTCAACACACACGTGTAGAGCTGAATCGTCACATATACAGGTAGAAACAATAGAATTTTACTTGTATCTGACAATTCAGCACTAACAATGGCTGATGTTCAGGGTGCTTTCAAAGGCATCCGATCAAAATTTTCCGTCCAGCACGATCAACCAGCCGACCGATATCTTAATCCTCTGACGATGTCGGTCGGCTCATTTCCCACCATACACGCACCGAATATCGTACGATATTATCTGTGCGTCTATGGCCACCTTTACACTGACTGCATCATACTTTTTTTTTTTTCATTTTTTGGCAAGCCCTCAAAACCTATTGATGTATGTGTATATTTTTTTAAGTTTCTAATTTTCTAGATTTATATTTTCAGTAAAAGCAGCTACATATTGCAACATTTTGGGCATTTTAGCCGCCGGCTGATAAAGCCCATATTAATTACTTATAAGAACCTCCAGAAAGTGCAAGAACCAATGCTTATTGGGTGATTCTTACCTGAGAAACTGGTTGTAGCAAAATCATTCACCTCTTTTTAGTGGCTATAGAAACTGTCATATAATATTTTTTTAGCTATGCTGAATAAAGCAAACTGCCAGTTGCGTTTCTATTTATAATTATCCACTTTAGGACTGACATGCTTTTTAAAACCAGTCATGTAGCCTGCTACTAATATCTGATGTGCATGATTAATAAAGTCATAGACAGACATCAGGAATATTCATGGAAGTGGGATGTTATCATGTAAAATATTCATACACCCTTAGTGACAGGCACTTTTATGTGTGATTGGCAGATGTGTGAAATTCCTAAATACACCCCATAAATAGCACACATTCTGTGATCCTCTAGGATTTTCAAATGAAAGAATGTACTGATAACTAATATCTTGGATAGACAAGACATGGTCATGACTGCACTTTCCTTTACCACAAGTAGTCTTTTTTATATATCCATATTGTTTTATGAATTATATAACTGTATTATTTTATGAATGACAACATCAGCTGACTCTTCTAATTGTATGTATTTTATTTGCAATAGTAATTTTCTTTCTACACGCACTTTATATGTGTTTAGCCTACGTTAGAAATTATATTGCTTTAAGTTTTTATTGTTTGTAAAAGAGGTATTCCTCCTTTGCCATTATACCAGACCCAGTTTTATTTGACAGTGCAGTTATATAGCTCTAGAAAGCCTCACAGCTAAAAGAATTGGATTTAAATTGTTTCTAAACAAGCAATGCAGTCTTGGAATTAGGTCAGAATCACCATAAAAAAGTATTTCCATTCACTGTTTGTACCAGCAAGCGTTTTAATATGAAATTGTTTACACAAGTGTTTAAAAAACACCAGAGGCATTAAATAAAATAATGTGCTGTGCTGTCAACATTTTATTCAAAACCCTCTGTGTTTTGTATACATTTGTCTCATTGAGATGTAGCTACAATGTTTATGCTCTTCCCCAAATATCCCCATTCCATTACTTTGGTTAAACAGTAGAAAAAAAGGTACAGTACTGACAACAAAATAATAAGGGTCTATATACTGTTCCATATTTAAGTTGGACTGATAAAAGTCCAAAGTCAATCAAATTCAATCCATCCAAACAAACAAACCCCAGTGCACATATATACTGTGTATACACAAATTTATAGAAACAGATCTCTAAACTCACACACACACACATTTTATATATATATATAAATCTCCATCCGGCACTCTCGAAAAAATAATTAAATGTGCCTGGGTGCAGTTCCAAAATATATACGAAACAGCAGCAAAGAAGGTCCGCACTCACAGGACTTAAAATAAAAATAAAAAAGTTTTATTAATGGAAATGACTGACGTTTCAGCCTCCTCCGAGGCTTTTCTCAAAGTATCTAAGGCAGTGTATTCTAACCATTAGATACTTTGAGAAAAGCCTCGGAACTTAGAAATGTTCCGCACACCATAAGAAAAGAACAACCTGGGTGCTAATCCAAAATCAAAAGTAAATAAAAATGCAAAAGATGGCAGCACTCCAAGGAATTATCACCCAAACAAAGTGTCAAACATAAGTGGGTTTATTCGTATCCAACGTTTCAGTTCCACACAGGAACTTTCTTCAGGGAAAAACAGAACACAGTGCACAGTGAGACATTTAAAAGCACAAAATGGTGCCAATATGGGTTGTTAGGCAACCCGTACACAATGTTTAAACAACCCCCGGGACAACAAAAATATATAAAACCCATGTGTATTGTGAACATAAATGGGATAAGTGTTATACCTGGACCTCCTCACATTTGCAGCTCAAATACGCCGACAAAAAAACCTTAAGCACATATACATTTAATCACGGAGCTTGGGGGCATGTCTATCGGACACTTCCAGGTCCTGTAGTGGTGGGTGCTGCAGTACGCAACATGAACTACAGTGGGGCAGAGCGGTGTAGTGTGCGTCATCGGCATCATTGGCATGCCTATTAGTAGCCCAGTCATAGTGCCATAGCAACGCTCAGTGGCGTCCACCTTCACGAGATGCGGCTCTACCACTAAGCCGCGGTTTCCCAGTGAAGACACCTCTGAGCATATCTCGTGAAGGTGAACGCCACTGAGCGTTGCTATGGCACTATGACTGGGCTACTACAGGACCTGGACGATATAATTAATCCTTATTGGAAGAAAAAAACAGCCTATTTAGTTAATGTTTACATGATTTTCTAGAAGACTTACGGCATTAAGATCCAAATTACAGAAAGATTCATTATCTGGAAAACCCCAGGTTCCAAGCATTCTGGATAACAGGTCCCATGCCTGTACTAATTAGCTGTAAACAAGTCGAATACCTGTACTAATGAACTGTAAATCTTAAGATCACACATATTGCATATTATAGTTGTCCAAGAAAGCTTCCAAGCCAGCATACAATAAATATATATCCATGAATATAATCTGTGATCACCCGGTACGGCATTCCACAAGCTCACTGTCCTCAAATTGAAGACCCACCAAAATCTCTTGTGAATCTCCTCCTGAGGCCCCATGTATCAGCACTTATATTACTAGAACTGGGTATGTTAGAAAGGAAGTCTTCATTAGTTGGTTCCTAAGATATTTGATACCCTTATTGCTTTTTTACTTTACATTTGTTTTACATTTTTTATTTACATATTTAAAATATAATTTTGGATTTGATTTTATCTCCTTGCTGCAATACCAATTTCCATCTCTATTTAGCTTACCTGAATGCTATCAAACCATAAACGGTTTGCTTTATGGTGTCTTTCCTTGCTTGCAAGGGGAATATGCTCACATGTATATTTATTAAACAGTTTAAAGAGATTTTCTTTCTGTATTTAACCCTATGAAAAACCTTTCCAAGATTATATACTGCAAAGATGCCCTTATAAAATAATATTTTATTTTAGTTACTCCCTTGTAGAGTGGTCTTTGAAACATAATCTCAAAACAGACCATGTTATGATCACTATTCCATAAATGTTCACCCACACAAATGCTAGAGATGAGTTCAGTATTATTAATTACCAAACAAAAAGAGAATCACATTGAACTACCTGGAATAGAATATGCAATTTAGGATATTTACAGACCTACTACTTTTTCTGACTTGGCTGCCCATTACTCCAGTCAACATATGGATAACTGAAGCCATACATACCTTGACCTAATTGTGAAGCCACTTCCATTAGTACTTATCACTTACACAAAGTGGTTTGTAGCATACAGCAATGATGGTTTTCTTTGTAACCTTTAACCCACCTGAACAGTAACTTCTCTCTATTACAGTATTATTTACTAATACATAGCACCTGAAAAAGCAAATATAATTTAATGTAATAGAGTTAATTTTATGAATGTATGGATAAGGAATGCACATGGGTTAGTTTAAAAACCTACCACTTTACTAGAAAAATAATGATCGCCTGCAGAGACCACCGGCTATTACACCCAGAATTTATTGTACACCATTGTGTTACCCTAAATTATTAGTTTTATATGAGCTTTATAAACTGTACTTTTCATACACATAGAGCATCAGTGACAGATACAGAGATATACCTCAGTCTGAATGTATTATAGAGTAGAAGAAGCAATACTACAACACTCCTGGTTGCAAAGGTGAAAAAAGAGATTTATTTAGGTCATAAGCAGGCAATGTTTTAGGTGTTGTATTGCTCTTTGTCAAGCTTGATAAAGGGCAATACAATGACTGAAACATTACCTGTTTTTACCTAAATGAATCACTTTTTTCACCTTTGCAACCTGGAGTGTTGTAGTATTGCTTTTTCTACAGTATATAAGTAACCTCTGGCACATGGTGCGGACTCCTCTGCATCAATTAAGCAAGGTGGATGTCACACACAACCTCTAGAGAATGTATTATCCAACACCTGTGTGTATATTAAGGGTCCATCTTCACTTGTTTAGGACACCCTAGCATATAACAATAAAGGAAGCAGTGGAGAGCAGAGGTAAAAATGGCCTTGAAAGCATGTTTATTTTTAAATGAATATTATATAATATTATTTTAGTCTTACTTATATGAAAAGGGTACATAATATTTAATGCAGGTATGGGACCTGTTTTCCAGAATTCTCAGGACCTAGGGTTTCCGGATAATGGATTCTTCCATAATTCGGATCTCCATACTTTAAGGGGCACATTTACTAAGGGTTGAATCTTGAAGTGGAAAAAACTTTGAAATTCGACCATCAAAAGGGAGTTTGATTTTCAAAAATTAGTCCTTAAAAGTTCCAGGAGGTCCCCATAGGCTAAAATAGCAATTCAGCAGGTTTAAGGTGGCGAAGGGTCAAATTGGAATTTTTTTAAAGAGACAGTACTTTGATCTTTGAATGGTCAAATTTTAAAATTCGAATAGAATTTTTTTCAATTCTAATCAAATTTTGGCCTATTCGATAGTCGAAGTACCCAAAAATTACTTTTGAAATTCAATTTTTTTACTTTAATAATTTTCATTTCAACCCTTAGTAAATCTGCCCCTAAATGTACTACAAAATCACCTTAACATTAAGGTGGATAGTTATTAAGCTCTGAATTCTGAAAATCTGAAAAATTTGTGTTTTTTAAAAAATAGGCCTTTTTTTTAATCGAAATTTTTTCAGAATGTATTAATCCCAAGGATAAAAAACTCTGAATATTAAAGTCCGGCATCTCAAACCTGCAGAGGCTGCATATAAGTCAATACATATAAGTCAATGCATAAAAGATTTTTCCATGTACACTGGGTTTTGTGCAATTCCACAATATTATCAGAGCTTTCCGGGGGAAAAACCCCAAAAAATGTGGTTTTTGGAAAATAAATCCGAAAAAATACTGGAAATTATATATATATATATAATAATAATATAATATAATAAATAAACATATTATAATAAATAAGCCTAAAAAACCTGCTCATATTTGCTCAGCGTTTCTAAAAGAAAAAACTAAGATAAATTCCCTAGTCGAATTTGAAAATTTTAGTTTTCAATTTTCACTTCGACCCTTGATAAATCAGCCCCTTACTATGCCTATAAAGAAGAACTCTAACATAAACTGTATATGTATGGGATCAATGTTCTTAAAGAAACACAAAACAAGATGGGCAGCACTCCGAAAATCCTTAAAAATGCCTTTATTCTTTCACATGCAGGGCAGCATAATAGCAACGTTTCGAGCCAAACAGGCTCTTTGTCAAGCTAGCTTGGTGTTGGAGGACACTGAGGGAGGTGCATCCGATCTACACAAAAAGTGAGCCAAGTGTGTGCTACTCAGAATTTCTAATCAATGTTCTTAAAGTTCCATGTAAAATAAAATGTGCAGTCCAGGATGACTGCACTGCCATAAAATGTTTCAATATAATGTTTAAAATAAACATACTATGAGTCAGTCAACTCAATGTGATAAAAAGATAAATATAGTGGGAATTTGGTTGTACAAAGAGTCATCAGTGTCACCGGTATGCTTATCTAAGGCCTTCAAACTGATGAATCTTAGCTGAAATAGTAAGATGATGTTCTCAATCATTCAGACATCTGTTCAAAGTGCATAAATAGGTAGCATGTACCCATTATTTTATGCAGTCATAGGAAATGACAATGATTTATCATTTTTGTATCATGCCTGGATGGGGTGTGCAGCTTCATACTAAAATAAATTGGAAAACTCCATGAATTCATCTAAAAGATCTGAAAGTATAATGTACAATAATATGAAACAGAATGGTGGATTCTTTTGTGAATCTGACTTTTCCCCAGGCATATACAATAGCCTTGTCTCCAGCTTTACCTCTCCCTTATTCACACAAACACATACATAAAGCAATATTGTATTGTATTTCACAAGCAGTTGGGGGAAGTCGGTTGGTAACTGTTCATGTTTAAGAACCATTTCTACTAGTATCAAAAAGGCACCTCTTAAATGGCATCTACATCTCAGAAGCTTCATACCAGTCAGCAATGGGAACACCACTGGCAATATATAGAACCCTGCATATAAATAAAAGGCAGGAAAAAGAAGAAAGGACATCAAGAACAAGAATCAGAAACAAGAATGAAAAAATAAAAGAAAAAGTCCACCTTATGGAGATCCATAGTTGCATGGTAGAGTGTTTCAAACATTAATACATGATCTACCTCACTCGTCATATAGCATATAACCCAGTTGCTTTTGGACCTCCCTCAATTCTCACAGGTTCCTTAGAGCCAACTGGCATTATATAAAACACTGTTGTTAATTAAAAGGCAATAGAAAAAAGCTAAAAAAGAAAACCCAATCTGGTGGAAATCTGACGAAATGATGATGATGATGCAGATAGACAGATGTGTGGATGGATATGTAAATAAATGGACAGATATTAACGCATTTAGCGTTCCTTAGCTTATTAACTTTTAAAACAAAATACAAATATGAATTCAAATATAGTTAGCAGACTCCTGCATGAACAATGTAGATAACTAAGCAGATGTTTTTTCTTTTCTTATATAAAAAATAGACAGCATTCACTACTGCCTGCTTTTCCATTTGGCAGAAGTGGTTTGTTAATCACAGGGTTAAGATATTATGATTATTATTATTAGATTAGAAAAAAAGCATGTATTGAAAGATTTCATCCGCTGACACTTAGGCTAAGCTTGTTTGCATGATGTTGCTATCGTGTTCTTTAAATAGCATGTTTCACACCCAAACCACATTATTCATTTTTTGTTATTGCTGGTGCTATTTAAAGGATTCTTCTTGACTTTGATTATCCCTCTTATAATTAGTAGTTCCTGTATATTCCACATATTCCACATCTCCTGCCCACTGCTTGCTTTACCTAAGCTGGTTATTCACTTTCTTTAAATATTACTCATAGACATACACCATTCAGGAAGCTAAATATGTTTTTGGTTTGATGTCTGCCAGAATCTTCTTTTCATGTGTTCCTCAGATATCAGATATCACAAAATCACAAATTGATCATGGTAAAGTTACTGTTTCTTTTCCTAGGTGAGTTTAATTCAAAATGTTGAAATTAAAGCAAATGAGAATTTATATCAGTGCAAGCACTTGCAAAATGGGTTTCAAATAAATTTGGGGGTTATGTAATACAAGAAGCAAGGTTTGTACTAAGTCAGGTATCCCATAGTGATTTTACATTCTTATCAGGAATCTTAATTTTCTAAACATAAATGCATAGCATTCTGGTAATTCTAGCTACTAAAGATGTATAATAGCTTGAGTGATACACAATATGGAAAAAAACATTTAAAACTTCTTTGTAGAAATATGCCTTACCAAATTTAAGAATTCAGATATGTAGAAGGACCAATACCAAATTTATGTGCTTTGAGTCTATATTTTTCCGCCACATTTACAGCACATGAGTATAGATGATCGATAATAGATTATGCAACTGTATTATATATTATTATATTATACTATAAATAATCTTCACCATCCAATTAAAAGCATTAACATTCATAATACTCTCCTAACACCCTATAAATAGAGCCAAATCCAAATGCTGCATAATCCGAGATATCCTAAAAAATGGAAAACCATTATACAAAGCACAAAAATGTGTAGTCACATTGTTGAGCTTAAAATAATGTTACAAAGAGATTTTTTTTTTTATAAAGGTGCATAAATATTTGGCTTTTAGTAACTTTTAAGCACATTGATCTAAATGAAGTGGAAAAACAGAAAAGCCTAGATTCCATGTGATTCCTTGAGAAAGGTCACAGATTTTCAAATATATAGAAACAAATTGTGAGGGCCTGCCAGCTCAGATGTGAAAGTCAGGACCAAGAAGGAAGCTAAAAGGTTAACCAAATTCAAAGCAAGGCATATGAAGGGTTAAACAAAGTTTGTGGTCATATTCAGGCAGAGGGTCAGTACAAGCAGCAAAGAATCGTAGTCAGGAGGAAAGCCAAAGTCAAAGTTCAGGAATCAGTCCAATAGTAGTATAAAAGCACACCCAGGAATATACAATACATAACCTATACATGGGCAGTGATTCAAAGACTTTCCATCTTAAGACTTGAATTTGGCTCCGTAGTGCTGCATGTTCACACTGGCGTTGCATGCCGGCAGTGATGTGGCATCTTTCTAGGGCATCACAATCTTGCGAGCGGGGTGGAAGAGGAGTGCCATCATGTGCTCCTCACACACACACACACACATATATATACATACATACAAATACAAGTGGTCCTCTGCACTCAACCAAAATGCCTTACCATTTAAACAAAACAGGGATTGTTTGTCCATATATTGCAATATATTTAAGCTGGCCAACTATGTCAAAGTCATCTCTGGTATGGCCAGTCCTACACTTCAGCTTGCATCTGATTAATTAAGAATAAGTCACTTTGGTTTTTGTGTGTGTAGGGACCCATAAGTAGCATGGCCCTTATGGCTTCTTCCCTTGCCCTTA